>CM050163.1:548450240-548505240 GCA_027410445.1 Discoglossus pictus
CGCAGTCAGCACATTCCTTGTGCTCTGTATGGTGAGAGAAATGAACTAAGTTGTGGCTGTTTAATTAGCATTGAGCTAATTGCAGACACTAGAACATAGTTTTCCAGTTGATGAACCTATTTAAAATGTATTTGCAATGAACAAACAAATGTATTCAATACGTTTCAATGGGTTAAATTAATGTTTATCTTGTTTTAATAGACTAGAACACATTTAAAGGGACACTGCAGTTCAATGTTTTTACTATGCTGTTTTAAAGAACCAAAATGTTTTAGTAAAATAAAATTTAACATATTTATGCAATAATGTGCTGGCCAAATCCAGTTATCTTCTAATGTATCCCTTACTGTGAGTACGTTTTTTTTTATATAGTAGGTGAGAACTTTTGAGACTGAGATTAGCTAACATTCGAAGCCTTGGAAGTCGAGACATGACAAATGAGGGAATCTTTAATAAGACAATAATGTAGAAAGCTAAGATCATTTTGATGACCTCTTTGATGGTTAAGACTCTTAAAGTGAAGTGCTTTGTGTTGCTGAGCTTTTTGCATAAGACTAAGTCCTGCTTTGCTCATGGAATGGGAGAAGAGCATTATGGGAGCAGAGCATTATGGACGCCTAATACTTATTCTCTTCTTATTGCTGTGTGCTTGAGACATGGTGAGGAAACCTGATGCATTAAAACTATTTTATATTCAGTGCTTGGGACAGTCACTTACTAACTGCCAGATTCTGAAGCAGCCTCCTAATGGGCAAATCCTAGCACCAGAGTAGAGGACCTAACCAGTGGGATCTATTCATTGACCGTTCCAGCTGGACCGTCCTCTTGACAATTACATATATTTGCTTATAATAGGTGCTAAATTAAAGTTTTAAAAAAAAAATCATTATTTTTTATTCTAGCTCTTTAAAATAGAGCACTGAAAATATTTGACTACAGGTATTCCACCCCAAATAAAAAATGCTATTCTGAATTTCAGTAATTAATTTAACATATTTGTATATATTCATTATGTTTTTTTCTCTCTCTCTAGGGTCTCTGTGAAGATCAGGCCAAAGTGGTTGGATACCACCATTACCAGACAGCAGAAGTGAACACCTCGGCACTAGGGGACCTGAAGCGACTCTTTGAACTCAAATCTGATCACTTACATCAGACATTTGCACTGCACTCCTATACCTCCGTGTTGTCCCGCCTGCAGGTTGAATCTTATATATACGCGTTAGTCAACAATTCGCCATTTCTGAGATCTGTGGCTGTTTACCACCCAGACCATGGTAATCTTGTTGGGTTAACATTTTATATATATGACAAAACATATTCTTTATAGCAGCGTTATGGTTTTTGAGAAAATAAATAATGTAAATGAAACAGTAAATTAGCATAGTGGCTACTAAAGTAAAGAATAAAATGTTTTATATAGGGACATTTTTCTGTATTAGACAAAACAGGAACAGGGAATAAAATAATGATCTTTATTAAGTTCTTATTAAAAAATAATAAATTTACAAATTAATGCAACATTTTTAAAACAATCCCTGGTAAACCGAGTTAGCAAGGGTATAACAATGAGCAGAAAGACGCAATGTGCAGAAAAGTGTGCCTCCTAACTGGGAAGCTCAGTATTGTGCTCAGCCCCTAGTTAAATTCACGGATGTAATGGATGTAATCTTATATATTCAAATGAAAATTCTTGTTGAGTAGTAGCAGTATATATATAATTAATTCAAAGCCAAAACTCTGACCAGTTTCCCAGTCCCGGCAGCTGAAAAACATCCCCACAGCATGATGCTGCCACCACCATGTTTCACTGTGGGGATGGTGTTCTTTGGGTGATGTGATGTGTTGTGTTTGCGCCAGCCATAGCGTTTTCTTTGATGGCCGGAAAGATCAATTTTAGTCTCATCAGACCAGAGCACCTTCCTCCATACATTTTGGGAGTCTCCCACATGTCTTTTCGCAAACTCAAAGCGTGCTATTTTGTTTTTTGCTGAAAGTAATGGCTTTCTTCTGGCCACTCTGCCATAAATCCCAACTCTATGGAGCGTACGGCTTATTGTCGTCCTATGTACAGATACTCCAGTCTCTGCTGTGGAACTCTGCAGCTCCTCCAGGGTTACCTTAGGTCTCTGTACTTCCTATCTGATTAATGCCCTCCTTGCCCGGTCCATGAGTTTTGGTGGGCAGCCTTCTCTTGGCAGGTTTGCTGTTGTGCCATGTTCTTTCCATTTGGTTATGATAGATTTGATGGTGCTCCTGGGGATCATCAAAGATTTAGATAATTTTTAATAACCTAACCCTGACTTGTACTTATCAACAACATTGTCCCTTATTTGTTTGGAGAGTTCCTTGGTCTTCATGGCAGTGTTTGGTTAGTGGTGCCTCTTGCTTAGGTGTTGCAGCCTCTGGGGCCTTTCAAAAAAGGTGTGTATATGTAATGACAGATCATGTGACACTTAGTTTGCACACAGGTGGACATCATTTCACTAATGATGTGACTTCTGAAGGTAATTGGTTGCACCAGAGCTTTTTATGGGCTTCATAACAAAGGGGATGAATACATACGCACATGCCAATTTCTGTTTTCTATTTCTAAAAAAATAGTTTTATGTATATATTTTTCTCATTTCACTTCACCAAATTAGACTATTGTGTTCTGATCCATCACATAAAATTCAGATTAACAAAACATTGAACTTAAGGCTGTAATGTAACAAAATAGGTAAAAAGTCAAGGGGGGTGAATATTTTTGCAAGCCACTGTGTGTGTGTGTGTGTATATATATATATATATATATATATATATATATATATATATATATTTCATGTTGTGCTAATTCAAGGTCAATATTAATTGTCACACTGATTATTTTTCTAGCACCACAAAAACTAGAAGGATCTCTTTCTGATGTGGTCCTACTGAAGGAATGTATAAGTGTCCTGTTCAGCTTCTCAAGAAGAGTCATTGAAGATACTCAGTTTCAGAATGACATCCTGCTTTGGCTTCAGAAACTGGTAAATATGTTTACAGATCTGTGTATAAACGCTGTCAGTACAATTAGGTACGTTTCACATTCTTTAACGGGACTCTGTCACGCCAAAGAGGAAACTGAATTAATTTCTTAATGAAAAATGGCTGTACATTATACTAGCAGTTTTTCTCTACAGTAAATATTTTCCAGATCAGAGTTGCTTGCTACGGGTGGGAGAGGGGTCTAACTGCCAGATAAGATTGCAGCTCTTTATGTTGGCCACTTACCACTTATTTATTATTATTGCTTTTATTTGTAACACGCCAACATATTCCGTAGCGCTATATAGGGGAAAAGAACAAAGAAAAAATATAATTTTAACAAACTGCAGAAAATGGAGGGCTGCAATCAGACTGCAATCCTAATTAGCACATCAAAGCAGCTAATTCATATGCATGAGCCTCTAATTTACATATAAATGCAGCAACAAGATGGAAGTTCCCAGTATTTAATCACTTTAGAAAAAAATGGATAACACAACATATAGCCTGTTTGCCATGCTCTTTAAGAATAACCTAAAAAATAACTTGTTTTGGGGATGACAGACCTTTTAATCTCTTGCTGTTAGCATTTTGTATAAGATTAAATAAAATATATTTCCTAATTTACTATAGGTATCTTTTTTTTTAATGTGACTGACTATGCTGCACATTTATAAATAGTAATGACGCCCCTTCATGTTGCAACAGGAGCTCCAGTCTCATGATGGTGGGAAAACCAACAATTTTCAGTGTAACGTTTCTCACAAAATATCAACATTTTTAAATAATGGGGAATTGAAAAGTTATTTCAAGTAGTAGCCCTTTAAAGGAAATGGAAGCTTCCTGGTTCTTACCAGGTATATAATATACCTGTGTATTTACCTTTATGCACTTTATTTTATTAAGAAGTGCTTATAAGCTTTGTATTACCTGCCTAAAATCAAACTAATAGTCCCTGTATGGGTCTGTCCTCTACAGCTCATGAAGACACAGACTCTGTGGTACTTGCTGAGCAATGTCTCATAGCATCCAATCAGTGACCATCTCTCAGCAATATTCTGCAACATGCTGCGGAGACGTGGTCCCTGACAGGCTAGGACACTGCACTGCCCATCCAGCCCTACAGAGCCTGTATCTGCATACGCTGCAGTGTTTAAAGGTTTATGCCTCTTCATCCTGTTTTGTAGGTATCAGTTTTACTGAAGGTCGGAGCTTTGGGTGACCATCTCTTTGTCTTGAACCACATACTTCGGTGTCCAGCTGGTGTCCATAAATGGGCCACTCCCTTTCTACAGGTAGGACGTGTGATGATATCCCATTATGAACACTTGCATGATATTTACATTAAGTTTTAACTTTGATTCATGAGTAAGATAAACGTTTGATGATTACATATGATTGCATTGCTTAAACCAGGGGTCACCAAACTTGGTCCTGGAGGGCCGACCCAGGCCTGGATTTGTGGATATCCTTGCTGCAAACAGGTGAGTCAATCAGGATGGCTGAAGAAACAAGATTCTCACTTGTTTGCAGCAAGGATATCCACAAATCCAGGCCTGGTGCGGCCCTCCAGGACCAAGTTTGGTGACCCCTGGCTTAAACTATAGTGAAGGTTATGTTGCAATAAAAAAATATATGTGAAAACCTTGACTAAGAGCATAATTAGGTAATAAAGCAAGGTTTTAATGAAAATTGTTAATGGCTCTACTTAGGAGCTGAGCTGGAATTATTGTTGCAAGTTGCCTGCTCCCAAATATGCGTGGGTCAGGGGTTTAGGTGTCATATTCTAAAAGATCCAATTACACGACAAATCCGTCTCTCCCCAGATAAGCAGAACCTTCAAGCCATGAATAAGTGATGAAAAAACAGAGGAAAGGGGGGAGAGAAGGAGGGGGAGGAGGAGTAGGGGGCAATAGAGGGAGATCAGGAAGAAGGGGAAGAAGGTGGAGAATGGAGAAGAGAAGGGAAAGGATGAGGATGGGAGAGAAAAGACTAAAATAAATGCAGAGGTCCTAAATACACATTTCTGGAGAATATATTTGTAAGAAATTAATATATATTTTCCATAAATCATCATTTCTTTTGGAAAGGTCGATAAACGAGCAGATCAATAAAGTATACTTAAAAAAAAATATTTTACATAAATCAAGATATGGTTACACAATGGGTTTAGACAAAACCGATAACAGACAAAACGTACTAAGACGATATTTACAAATATAATACTTACTAGGAAATTGCCCGTCAAAAATAACGGAAATGAAATTGTAAGTATAGCAAGGCTGGTTGGCATACAATGTGAGGCTTCTGGTCCTTGTTGGTTTTATTTTCAAAGTCCCACGTGCCTGGCGTTGTCAGTGTAAGTTTTACTGTTTTCGTCGTTTTCTAAGCTCTGCATGCCTGGTGTTGTAGAGCCTCGTTTTCATCCGAGGGACGCAAAAGCATGACCAGCAATGCAAATGTTACCCTCACTGACAACTCTATATGTGATATGAATTCTACATTATGTAATATAAAGATACAGTATTGCTTTGGAAGTTCACCCTCCATCAGGTTCTCTCTGGTCAGGATTGCTCTGCGCAGCTCATCTTCATCTGGCCTTCTCCTGGCACTCTCCCTGGAGGCCCTCTCTTCCATAGATTCTTGGCTTTTTTATATCAGATTGGGGCCTATGGCCCACTCTCTTTATACGTCATACACAGTAATAAGTTGGATTCAGAGTTTCACCAGTTGTCAGCTGTCTAAAAGTGTATACATGTCATTTATACACCTCCCTAAGACTTGCTGTTTTTACTGTAAATAAGACCTTTTGTGATTCTCTGCGTTACTTTGAGTGAGGCTACCCACACCTGTTGTCTTTCCCATAGACAGACTTGGTTTTAGCTAATTACAGTTATACACATGTATAAAGTATAAATGAATATATATTTGTGGGAATAATGCCAAAAAGACTGGAGGTATAATGTCTGGATACAAACACACAATTGTAATAACCAATTATTAACACTAGAGTTGTATATATTAATTATACATATATAAAATACAAATTTAAGTCATGTTAAAAATTGTCTTTATATAAGCCAAATTATATATATATATATATATATATATATATATATATATATATATATTATAAAATTAAGCATAGGGCCAGCTTTCAAATTTATTATTTAACTTGGTGTTGGCCATACTAAATTTCAGATGGCCTCTCTACACTCAACATATGGCAAAGTGGGTCTTGCAGTGCTAGCTCTCTCAAGTGTGTCTTCGAAGACAATCTTGTGTAAAGATTCATAACAATACGTGATTATTTTTTTTTTAGGTCCGAGTCATGCACAACCCTGCAGGTGTCTTTCACTTTATGCAACTTCTTGCAGTACTTATGTGCCCTGTCCGGTAAGTGAAATACCTGCTAAACAGTAATTTTGAAAATATTATATTTAAGGGCCACTGAAGTCACCATAGGTAGAGAGTGAAGAAGTATGTGATAAGTGTTTTCTCTTTTAAAATTGATGCTGAATTCATGGAATGATGGTCAATAAAAGTCAGTGAATTTCAATGTTTTGCCTCTGTATGAATGAGTTATGAGCTTTGAACCCTGCTGTTGTAATGTATATTAATTAAAATAATTTGTAGAGCCTTTAAATCTGACAGTGGCTATGTCATATGTAACTACATGATTATACTCTAGCAACTAATGTAGTAATTCAACAAATAGCACAGCAAGTTAAGCTGCAGTATATGTAGCTGAGGATTTCTGGTTAAAGTACTTATACAGCCAGCACATTTTTTATTTTAAATCAGAAATATGTTATTTCGATTACATAATAATGCAAATGTAATTAGTTTTGATCTTAAAATAATTATTTAAATAATTATATGAACTAATTATTTGAAAAAGAAATGCATATGTATTTTATGTATTTGTGTGTGTGTGTATATAAATAGATTATTTCCAATAATGGAATTTGTTTATTATCTAACCTAAATAACATATCTTATTTTTTTAAACAAGATAAAATGAGGCTCTATAAAGATTTGAACCCTGGACCCTAAGCTTCATGGACAGCTTGTAAAATTGTTGTGCTATTCATATAGCTAGTACTTTTGCTAAATGTCTCCAAATATCTACATAGAACATATAAAAAATAAGATTGGAGTCAATAACTTTTATATCTTCTTTTCAGATATATTAACTTTTATACACAATTTGAAGACTTAGGCCCCTATTTAATTGTCACAATCGCTATTACTGGAGCCCGTAAAATTTACTGATATTTAATTGGCTACATTTTTCAACTCGCAATCCATTTGCGAGTTACAGGTTCAAAATCACTGCGGTTGTCAGAAAACTTAACTGGGTCCTATCTCCTCCTTTGATGTTTCAAGCCTGTCAATGTTACCAGTACTAAAAATGCAAAATCCATATTTAATTACAACAATTCAACAAGCCAGCAATTGTCTTCAAACCCGTAAATGGTAAATGTAGATAGGACTCGCAAATGGGTTAAACACCTGTTTGTAACACTGCAAAAGCAAATAAACACACACTACTGTACTCAAAATATTGGGAAAGCAATGAAAGATATTAGAATTAATTGCATAACAGTCAACAAATCAAGCTCCCAAATCTGCAATCAAAAATATTTTTTTAACTTTTTATTTCCATGTTATATTGATCCCGGGAATCATGGAGTTAATACATATCAGGCAACCCACTTAGACTAATAATAGAGGAATTATTAATTATTATGGATTTCTACATTTCTGCATTGCGAGTCCGATTGCAGATCGGACTTCTAAATACTAATCAATTGTAGTCTACATGTTTTACTGACATCATGATGACGGTCTCATTTACTATTGGCTCATTTACTACGTTCTAAATTGTAACTTACGGGCTTGCTTAATTGATCATGATCATGCCCTGAAATGGTACGTACGGGTTCATGGTTTGCATGTTGCGGTGTGAGCATGTAATTGCGGGCTGGAGCAATTAAATACATCTAACTTTAGCAAATAAAGGAAAACCTAAAATGACAATATTTAAAAAGTAAATTCTTGATCAATTTCAAAAAATGTCCACCTTTTCCACCTGAATGTTGTCTATCTAGCTAATGTTGCAAAGCATATATGGTGACTTCAGTGGTCTTTTTATTATTATTTTTAGAAATCCTCTTAAAATTAATAAAAATCCTCAAAATGAAATTGTTAATGTGTTCAGTCGTGTCCGATTCTCTTTGACCTTATGAACCACAGCATACCAGGCATATGTATCAGCCATAGCCCCACGTAGCTCCATCATGTTCATTGATATTAATGTAGCTTGAATATTAATAACTTCATATTTTCACATTTCCTTTTCTGTTGTATATATTTCTTCAAATATTCTTGGGAATTAATTTCCTTTGCGGCTGTTTTTCTTGCATTGCATCTTCATTTTGCCTGTATATTTGTGTTTTTTAGCAATATTATAGCTTAATTTGATGCAATAAAATATTTGGATCTTCAGCAGTTGTTGCTCTAAAAATCTCTAGTTATGTCATCTTCTATTTCCTTATTTTTTGTTCTTGCAGAAACAGAGCGGACTTTTTATCGCACCTGAAACCAAATGAAAAGAAAATCACATCTGGAAAAGAGTCTGGAAACTGGACCTTAGTAGATGAGGGCGGAGAAGAGGTCAGTTTGCACAAGAGCGTTTCACATTCAGTCTGTAGCATTTATTTTGCATTTGCATGTATACAATTTACTAAGCAGATTTTAGGATTGATGTCCATAACACAGTACAAAACATTGGGCCCTATTCTATTGCCCAATTCATAACTTTATACCCACTTAAAATCTTAAGATTGCCACATTCTATTAGCTACTTGCAAGTACAAGTTCTCCGCCCCAATCACTACGGGCCAGCCAAAGACGCACATTTGGCCTTAGACCTGCATTGGTTTTAGCACAGCTCTAAATAATTAAAGGGCCATTTACCTCACTATAAGTGCTCTTCATGGTGTGAAAGAGCACAGGATTCTATGTTAAAAATTATCTTTTTTTTTCTAATTACACTAATAACACTTAAACAAAACTATGGTCTTAGGTCTGTTTACCAACAGACTCCTGACTGACCATGATTACCAACATCTGAGGCACCAGTGTAAACACAAAGATTTATAGTTTTCACTGAACTTCAGGAATGCAGCAGGACAAGTTAACCCCTAACTGTCATTTTTAGCAGATTCCAGCAGTCATTTCCCTGCACAGATGAATTTAAGGGTTAACACTGTCTGCTTGTGCAGTCGCTGTACGTGTGTCTGAGGCCATATCAAAATCTCCATTTCATTTAATAATTTTTCTGTGAAAAAAGCATATTTAAAAAATTCAAAAAGTATTTCAACATATTAGATCTTATTTTCGATGTGCTGAATTAAGTGGCTCTTTAAAGTTACACAAAATCAATATTCTATTAGATTCTTAGCGCTACGTCCAAAAAGTTAATTACGGGCATGCTTAAGTATTGTCAGATCATATGATCACGACTCCAGACATCCTACTTAAAAAGGCAGGGTTTGCAAGCTTAGGATTAAGGAGGTAAATTGCAGGTTTGTGGCAATAAAATCTAAACATTTAGAGAAAAAAACACCCGCAGCCAAAATTACGAGTTTGAGGCATTAGCGAGCAGCTAATAGAATATGTCCCCTTGACTGTTCTTAATGACATGATAGTTTATATTCTCTCTACAAGTTATTTCTAGTGATACAAATGATAAATGTCTCTTGTAGTGGTGCCTTTAAATATGATTCACATAAGGAAAATTAAGGCAATTTTAACAGTTTTCAATACATATAGATTAAAACTTAACTTCTAATAATTCAGTACATAATAAAGCATAATCTATTGAATTAATAAAGCCAATTTGTATTTATAAAAATTAACCTGATTCACAGGTGCTAGAATTATTGAATTAATTAACTTGGTACACAGATGGGTCTTATCCTGTTATGGTAGCGCAGCACAAGGCGGCAGCAGCAGTGGCGGTGAGCATCCTTTAGATGGCGGTGCCATATCATAGAGTCAAGGCTTAGGTAAACTGTTAGGGTTAGGGTTGGGGTGAGAATTAGGGTTAGTTCAAGGGTTAGGCTAACATTATAAGCTTAGAAAACCCTCACATATCGGCAGCGTTACAAAATATTGGCAGCGCCATCTAGCGGTTGGAGGCCAAACTGCAGTGGTGGACCTGTCCCGACAACATAACAGGATAGATCCCACAGATGAGTTTAACAGTCAAGTTGTGCTCTTTTTTGTATTGAATTATTAAAGGAATATGGAAGGTTCCTGCGTGTTACTAGATAAATAATATCCCGGTGTATCTATTTACTTTTTATGTACTTTATTGTTTTAAGAAGTGATTATAAGCTCTGTTTTTAAATCAAACAAATTTTCCCTGTATGGGTCTGCCCTCTGCATCGTATACAGACACAGACTCTGTAGGACTAATTTTACAGTGTTTTGATGCTCTTGCTGCACTTTTGGTAAACATGTCCGGAATTTCATGTATCACAAGACAATCTTACAATCCTCCCATTATTTCCAAGGATGAAGACCCTGAGACCAGCTGGATTCTGCTCGCTGAGGACGATTTTATCGCTCTTCTGTCTCAGTTTCCATTCCATGAACTCTTTAAGACGATTCTTAACTTTAATTCAAGAGGTAGGTTTATGTTTTATCATTAGCCTCAAAATGAGACGAGCAGACAGTGATTCTAATGAGCACATCAGTGCAGCTAATTAGTATTCAGGACATGCTCATTTGCATACAATACTGGATTTTTTTTTGATCCACTTAAAAATGGCTACTTCAATGCATAGCCAGTTTGCCATGCTCTTTAAGACTAACCTAAAAAAACAACATTTAAATGGCCCTTGCCACAACTGACTATTGCACTTGTAGGACTTTGTACCGGATTTATTTATATTTATTTTCACGGGAGCAATAACCGATGAATTTGTAGTAATACGGAGTGACGGCCCGCACAAAACTGCAGATATCTGTCCAACATTTCACCCACTGAAGAAGATGACAATTAAAAATATCTTTGGTAACCCATTTGTAGAAAATAGAAGCTTAGCAGATTATCCTCAAATCTGTGGAAGCAGATCAGCAGAAACAAAAATGGCAGATTCCGCTGATGCATAACTGTATATATAATGATTTAAGTTAAACTCTGCATTATTTTTTACTTTCTAAAAGCAGTTTGCCTATTATTAAGTGCACATCTTCAAACATATCTTTTTTTTAAATGTAGGGCAACAGCGATCCTTTAAATGCTCTGTTACCCCAAAATCAAGTTGATTTTTGGGGGGTTTGTTTTAAAGAGTATAAAAATCAGTCTTGGGGAATTCTGTGTTGTTGTTGCTGCATGTATATGCAAATTAGCATCTCACATATATTAATTAGCTGCTTTGAGTTGCTAATTAGGGTTAAAGTATATTTGTCTCTGTAGTAGCCAAAATAAAGAGCTGTAATGTTATCGGGCAGTTAGACCCCTCCCTCACCCTTATCAAGCACATTAGCATACTCAGCATACTGAGCCACACATACAGAAGCCGCACGATCAATTCTAAATATTTCAGAAACAATTTACTGTAGAGGAAAACTGCTAGTTCAATTTATAGACAGCTTTAAAGTTCTTTAAAATGAAATCAACTGCCAGCTGGGGTTACTGTTGGTATTTTTCTCTACAGGACATATTTAGAATGTAATTTGTGGCTCAATATGCTAATGGGAAGCTCAGATTGCTTGATAAGGGTAGGGAGGGGTCTTAACTGCCAGATACCATTGTAGGTCTTTATTTTGGTCACTACAGAGACGGACAAGCAGGCTGAAATCTTAATTGGCACATCAACGCAGCTAATTAATATGCATGTGCCACTCATTTTCCTATAAATACAGCATGGGATTTCCCAGGATTGCTTCACTTTAGAAAAAAAATAACAATTTAAAATACAGTCAGTTTTTCATGCTGTTTAATAAGCCACACACAGTCCAGGATTTGAGGATTTCCCTGCTGCGTACAAGCGTGATGATGACTTCTTCAGTAATCCTGCCTGATTGACTCACTTGTGCACAGAAAGCAAATCCTCAAATCCAGACCTGTGTGTGGATCTTCACTACTGAAATTGCCTACCCTTGCTTCTTTAAGGAACCGTATGTAAATATTCTCTCATTCCTTAACCTCACTCTCTCATTGGTTTCACAGGTGACTTTTTTCCTGAGAAAACGACACCCCAGGAAATGATGAAGATTTTTGCCTTTGCCAACTCATTAGTGGACCTTCTGGCCCTTGGATTAGAGACATTTAACAGAGCTCGGTATCGGCAGTTTGTTAAACGGATCGGCCACATTATCCGGTAAATTGAACATTTTGCCCCAAAAACATTTATTTTTTGGTTCTCTCTTGTTTTTTTTTCCATTTGCTACGTAATATATTTGATTGTAAGTGAAATACTGAGGTAAGGAGCAGGGTATACACTTCTACTCTGCAATGTGGTGATGTGATGGCGGATTTGTGAAGCCACATAATGCCTATAGACCGTAGGGAAAGCTCGGCATGCTTTACTTCTGATACGTGCAGCTTAAAGGAATTAGGAAGGTCCCTGGATGTTACTATGTATATAATATCCCTGCATATTTATTCACTTTTATGTAGTTTATTATTTTAAGAAGTGATTATAAGCTCTGTTTTTACTGTGTAAATCAAACAAATAGTCCCTGTATGGATCTGCCCTCTGCAGCTCATGAAAACACACTCTGCTGTACTAGCTGTGCTGTGTCTCTTAGAATTCAATGATCATCTCTCATCAACATTCTGCAACACGCTGCTGAGACGTGGTACCTGATAGGCTAGGACACTACACCACAAAAACCAGCAAACTTTACGTCGTAACGCAAACAAAATCCTAGACACGTTACCACCTATTACGACCTCGCAAAAAACAGCCGCAACACGCACATCAAAACATCAAAAATACAACAAATACACACAACAAATACATAAAAAGCTTACTTACAGCAAGAGGGAGCATCCAGGACCACGAAAACTAAAGTTACACCCCAATTTAACTGAAATTAATGCAGTTTAGACGCTAAAAAATTCTCTAAGCGAGAGAAAAAATGGCCGCCCAAAAAAACGAAAACGAGGCTACAGCGGTCTAAAGACGCAAAACACCACCAAACACCTACGTATTTGCCGGAAAAAAAACTACGAGATTAGAAAACAAGGACGCAACCCGCGGGACCCCAAAAACATTACAAACACAACAAATACAAACAACAAACACATAAAAAGGTTACTCACAGCAAGGGGGGGCACCGAGGACCTCTGGAAGTGAAGTTACACCTCCATTTAACCACAAGTTTCGGAGTTTAGAGACCCGAAAATCACCTAAGCGAGAGAAAAAATGGCCGCCGAACAAAACGAAAACGAGGCTAAAGGTCCATAAACACGCAAAACACCACCAAACAGCTATGGAAATTCCGAAAAACTCGCACGACATAGAAAACGAACGACGCTAAATCAGACACATTATATACAGCAAACACCCTTAGCTCACTTACAATTTCATTGCCGTCATTTTTTGACGGGCAATTCGCTAGTATAAATATAATTACAATTGGTTGATGACTGGAATTGAATTTTTTTTTTGCTTATAATGATTCCTTCTCTGAAAATGTCTATATCTAAGACAATTTACACTCACGATGAGGGTGACAAGGAAAGAGAAGCATGCCCAGGGACAAAGGATAAAAAATAAAAATCACATAGTACGTTGTTCTTTGTGAGAGAAAATTAACAGACTCGGATAAAATAATGTACAGAAAAGAGGATATTTTTAAGGTAATTTATGCTTAAAACTTTCAAGCTCAATTATCACTTCCACTGATCATTTTTAATGACCAATTTCAATATTTATTTGTGTATATTTCGTTATAGCAATAAGTCTAACTTTTGCTGTGCCATTTTAATTAACTTTATAGAAGTTATGTTCGATAATAAACGGTTTGTCCATCCTCCAATCATTATGCCCATTGCTTTTTTTTCAGGGTTCTCTCTGGAATGTATAACTTTGTTATTTATTTATTTATTTTATTTTCTCTTTTTTTAACCAGGATGACCCTGAGCTATGTAAGTGACTTCTGGGCTCTTTACCTGAGGAGTAACGGTACCACTAACCAGAGTTCAGAGCTGTATTCCGTGGAGAAGCTGCAGGCAGAGTATGATGAGCTCTTCCTCAGAGCCGTGCTTCATGTGCTGAAAGCTAAAAGGTGACAACCAGCAGAGAATCACTGGAAATATTAATATTATATTTTATTTTTAGAGCCCCATCAGATTCTGGACCATCGGGTACAATGAAGAGTGGATACATTTGAGGAGATACTGCCGGTGCAGGCGGTGTAAGGCACTAACCTTCCAGCCAGTAGCAGCATAGTGCCGCGATCCAGAGCAGCATTGCCTGAGTGACGAAAAGTGACGAAAGTGGGAGGTGGTGGAACAAAAGACCACAAATCCCATGATGCTTTGTCGCAGAGACTGAATCCCCATACATTGATATGATGTTGTCTGATTGGCCACAGCAAAATTAGGAATTTTATGCTAGTTTAGCTTGGATTTTTAGGGGCATTCTTTCTCAAAATCAACTGACAGAAAACTGAAGACATTTGCAATATTTATGTTAAGTTTATACATTTTTATTTTGGGGGGTTTTCATGCAAAAAAATGTTTCATACTCTAACAGATGCAATCATAAGCCATTAAACTTCCATATACTTTTAAGGGCTTTGTACGTTGGGTATAGCATTTTGAAATGTATCCTTTAGAGAATGGGGAGCCGGTGTAGGGACTGACCGAGCGGAGGCAGCAGATGAGTGTAGGGTAAGGCCAATTAGATTGAAGTAATAATCAATAATTATGGCAGAACATGAAGAGAGTGTAGATTAGTGCAATGGATGAACTTTGGAGATGTTCCATACCTGGATTTGCCAATTGGATGTGATAGGATTTACTGATATAAATACTAATTAACTTACAACTGGCTATGCAAATGTGTGGGCCAAATTTACATGAATTGAATTGAATGTATATATGTGTGTGTGTGTATATATATATATATATATATATATATATATATATATATATATATATATATATATATATATATATATATATATATATATGTAATGATAACCAATCACTGTGTAAATAAAAACGTACCCTAATGTCTGCAGTTTCTTTTTGTTTGTGGCAGTTGATTTTAAGAAGGAACTCCCCTGAAAATCTAAGCTAAATTAACATAATGTTCATTGGCCAATCAGGGGCAGCTACAATAATGTAACGGCGTACAGTATGGGTATTCAGTCTGTAGTGCCACCACACACCCGCAGCTCAGGCAATGCTGCTCTGCATCTCTGCACTGTGCTACTTTTGGCTGGAAGGTTAGTATAGGGTTACAAATGTACTTGAATGCTGTGTTTCTATTGGTTAGTACCAGGTGCCTATGTAAGACAATCTGGGGGTGTGGAAAACATTTTGTGATATAAATCTGTATGTGTATAGAATGTAATGTGTGTTTCTGATATAAATAGTATGTGTTAGATTAAAAAGAGGGAAAAACAGGTAAACTTCCATATACCTTTTAATTTATTGAATTTAAAGAGTTTATAATATATTATGCCAAGATAAGTTGCTCAAAAAACTCTTTTTATTTTTGCAGGTTGGGGATTTGGCTGTTCATGTCGGAGATGCCGTATGGGACCCTGTCAAACAGTATGTTATGGAAGCTGTTCTATCTCATGCACAATGCAGACACTGAGGATGTGAACAATCTGTATCCCAGCGTGGACATCGACGGATGTATTGCCAGATTAAAAGGTCTTTAACTCTCTATTTAGCATATTGTCATATGTGTTGTTAAGTCGTTCATTCAGGTCCAACTCTCCGTAACCCTATGACCGCAGCACGCTAGGCACATCTGTCAGCCACTGCCCCTCTGAGTTCCCTCAATATCATGTTCATTGCTTTAATTACCTCATCTATGCATCTCTGCCTCTGAGGTCCCCTTCTTTGTGTACCTTCAATCTCTCTCAACAGCAGAAACTTATCTAGGGAATGCTATCTTCTCATGACATGGCCAAAGTATTTGAGCTTCAGCCTCATGATCAAACCTAGTGAACAGTTTGTCTTGATTTCAAAGACGTCAATTCTCCGGGGCTCAGCCTTCTTTATGGTCCAGCTCTCACATCCGTATGTTACTATTAGGAATACCATAGTTCTAACTATGCAGACTTTTATTTGTACTGTAAGATCTTTATTTTTTAATAGCTTGTCCAGACTTGCCATAGCTTTTCCTCCCAGAAGCAAGTGTCTTTTAATTTCATAATGCTCTCCCTTATTTATGGTTCAATTGTCACATCCGTATGTTACTACTGGGAGTACCATAGTCCTAATATTGATACTTTGAAAAACTTGTAAAACAGGATACGGTCATATTGGAATATCATATCTGCCAGTCCTGTCTCAGTTATCACATGAACACCTTGCAGTCTTTATCCCGCTCTGTTTTAAATCAAACCATGAAATGAATAGATTTTTTTCCAAAATAATATTAATTATATATTTTTTAATTTTCATTCTACTTTCTAGAACCTAAAAACAAAGATAAGTTTGAGGAATATCTTTCTGCTATGAACAGCTCAGAAGGAATCTGCCTTCTCACCACTTTTGCTCAGATGACACAAACCATGCAGGGCGATGTGGATGAAGAACTGGTTAAAAGCATCGCCTTAGAGATCTATGAAGTAAGTGGTTTGGATGCCTGTGAATGGGAGTTGTACTGTATAAGATGGTTTATATTTCATCTGATGAGTCTGTTAAATAATCATTAAACTTAATTTTAGTTTTTTTCATATTAAAGGACCACACAAGTCGCAATATGTGCTCTACGCAATTAAATAGAGGGAGAAAAAGCATGTGGAAAAAGTGTTTTCCTTTTTAATATTGATACTGAATTCATGGAGTTGTGATCAATAGAAGTCAGGCTAATTCAGTGTGTTGCCTCTGCCTGAATGTGTAATGAGCTCTGTACAGCGTGGGAAGTAGTGAATATTAATTAGAATCAGCTGTAGAGGTCTTGAATCAGGCAGTAGCTGTCCATGCTGTCTGTGGTGGTGAAGGTCCGGCATTCAAATCCCCATAAAGATACTTTTTTCTTTACTGTTTAAAGATCAGAAATATGTCTTTTAGGCTATATAATAAAACATATGTGGTAACTTTGTTGATTTTTAAATAATTATGTGAACCAAAGCAGCATGTGTTGGTGTGGTTTAAGGGTGTTGTTTTATAAAATGTTTTCATTGGTAAGTCATCATAAGTTCTAATCCAGAAATCCAAAGTACATCAGTTAAACAAACCAAAAAAATGGAAGGCAGGGATCTCAAACCTATGGCTTACCAATCTAAAAAAAAAATTCAAAACAGAACACTTACCACTACACCACCACACTCTGCTTATAATGACAGTGTAAATATATAATACAACGTATAACAGTTACAGACTCCAGCCTTATTATTTATGCAGGTTCTTGTGGGACGGCGTCAAGGGCTAAACTACAATGATGGTATCCAAGACAGTTCTTGATCAATTTTAAAAATGTAAACACATTTTGCACAGGATTTTTTCATCCTTTATCTAATGGTGCAGGGTACATGTGGTGACTTTTGTGGTGCTTTGTTATTTATCTTCATTATCTAAATCAATTTTTCAGATTTTAGTGTTGTTAGCCAACTTGTATCTAAAATTGATGTTCTTAAAGTGCCAGTCATTAAAATGGCTCTGCTTTGTTTGTCGAGCACTTAAAATCGAACAGAAAATGTATACATTTTTTTTCGTTTGAAGCTCTTTTCAGCATTTTTTACATGTTTGCCGTGAGCTTTTATAGCATTTTGTGCGGTTAAGGTTTTGTGTGCACCTTCAGAATCATTGAGCATATTGCTTCGGATCCATAATGGACCATAAATTACAAGCTCTCTCTATATGCAATAATACATTTCACTTTTTTTTTCTCTTTTGTACTCAAAAGGAATCGGCTGACATTTTTTTGTTGCAACAGTGAAAGTTTTATTGCCATTTGCAGGATACTTGTGATTACTGGTCCTTGCAGAACCTGGATACTTGTCTACTCCCTGCAGCGAAGCAGACAGTTAAAGGGATAGCTATATATTATCTAAAACGGTGAAATATGTTTTAAAAACTCACGTTATTTTACTTTTTCTGAATGTATCAACACTTCCAGGTATCCTACGTCAGCCTTTCAACAAGAGAAACCTTTTCCAAAGTAGGACGAGAACTCCTAGCGACCATTACAGGCAAACACACCGGGATCATTTCCGTCCTCCTTGAACGTGTCAGAGAGACAATCGAAAAAGTAGGAATGGTAAGAAATCCACCCATTTCAGGATATTGTTTTTATTTATTATTGTGTGTCTGGTGCTTTTTTCTCTTAAAGAAACACTAGTCCTTATAATAAATGATAATGTGTAGTGTTGGTAACAGAGCTATTAGATATAGTAGGGGTTTTCTTTCTTTCTGTACAATGGAAACATTTTTAATGTTTAAGTACGTTTGATTAAGAGCATAATGAAAGGTCCCTGGATGTTACTAGGTATATAATATCCCTGTGTATCTATTTACTTCTATCTACTTTATTTTATTAAGAAGTGCTTATAATCTCTGGTTTTGCCTAAAATCATACAAATAGTCCCAGAATGTGTCTGCCCATTGCAGCGTATGCAGACTCTGTAGGGCTGGATGTGCAGTGTAGTTTCCTAGCCTATCAGCGACCACGTCTCTGCAGCATGTTGCAGAATGTTTCTGAGGGATGGTCACCGATTGGTTAATATAAGTCACAGCACAGCAAGTACAGCAAAGTCTATGTCTTCATGAGCTGCAGAGGGCAGACCCAAGCAGGTAAAATGTGTTTTATTTTAGGCAGTAAAAACAGAGCTTATAAGCACATGTTAATAAAATAAAGTACATAAAAGTAAATAGATGCACAGGAATATTATATACCTAGTAAAATCCTTCAAAGCTTCCATATCCCTTTAAGTGGAAAAAAGCCATAAAACTATTTTTTAATTACCAAAATAAATTGTGTTGCCCCTTTTTTTTAAATCCTGGAGAGATCCATGATACTTGGTGGAGGGTCTGTGTGTACATTTCTGGAGAGATGTGGTTGCATCCATGAATGGACCGAGTCTTCATCTTGTTCTGGGAGCGGCCTCAATCCATTCTAAAATGATCTACCTCCCTCCACAGATAACAACAAATCACCCCCCCCATGAGCTCTCAGAAAGTAATGCAACAAATACAAAATGGATTCCTAAATTCAGAAACCAAGTCTTCAAAATTTCTTTTTTCCCCCCCAAATATTATTATTTTTTATGTCCATAACGTACACAGCTCCAAATGTTGTTAGTTTTTGGTACATACTTTACAAGCGAGTGTCTTTTTTTCTTCAGCTACATTTGTCCTTTAAAAAAATTGTAAAAGACATTTGCTTTTGACTTCTTTTGCAAAGTTTAAACAATATTTTAATCACTTATTCTGTGTTCAGTGTAATTAGAATTATGGCTAAAAGTACCCGCCGTTATTTTGTTTTGATATAATAAATAAAATAGTTTATTGGCAGCATTAGTTTGTTTAATTATGTGTTTTTCTTTTTTTGCACTTTAAGGTTTCCTTGTACTTATTTAAAGAATTACCACTCCACCGCTGGACTCCGACTCCATCAGAGATCACTGTGATCCGTGACTGGCTCCTCAATCACAACCTCTCCGAAGTGGAAAACAAGCTGGCCTGCATCATACTGGAAGGGCTTAACTGGGGATTTAATGACAAGGTGCTTCTTTGGTTCATGCAATTAATGTGTTCGTACAATGAGTAATAAATATGTTTATAGTTTGCAGTATATGTGCCAGGGACAAACCTGGGCGTGTTTTATCTGGTAAATACCAGAAGCAAGTAAGATGTCTTTTTGTTCCATTTAAGATATTACTCCTAATTTTTGCTTTTTGTGGGGATCTTGAGTGTTTCTGTAGGTAATCAAAAAAAAAAACAACTAAACAACGTAGAGGTACTCCATCATATAACAGACTAACCTTAATAAGTTAGTACTGCGGACATGATAATCCACTCTGAGAGCAAACTTACATATACCTTTAACTTTTTTTTTATAGTCTTTAGTATGTAGTGTAGACTACTGTATGTAACTTTTATTGCCATACATTTTATGTTGATTATACATATTATATATAATCAGCAAATGTTTGTCTAAATGTTTTTATATTGTGCGCAGAACTCTCTTCACCTTGATGCTGCTGTCCATATTGAAGTTGCCCTCATGGTTCTGGAAGCATACCAGAAGTTCATATCTGATAAGCCATATACTGGTATTCTTTCCGAGAGTATGAAACAGGTAAGGTATTTTCTCTGTCAAAAAAAATAAATATAATATATATACCTATTTTGAAAGAAAACATAAGTGAGCAGACAAAACACATTTCTTTTATTTCTTATGGGATTCATATCCAACTGTAGGTTATAACAGAATGGCACAATCATAAAACCAAACATGGCAACAAAGAAAAAAATGAAATGACCCTCTTCAAAAGTTTACATACCCTTCGTTCTTAATACTGTGTATTGCCCCCTTTAGCATCAATGCCGGCCCTCAGTTTTTTGTAATAGTTGTCTATGAGGCCCCTAATTCTTGCAGATGGTATATCTGCTCATTCATCTTAGCAAAATGCCTCCAGGTCATGCAAAGTCTTTGGTCATCTTGCATGAACCGCATGTTTGAGATCTCCCCAGAGTGGCTCACTGATATTAAGGTCAGGAGACTGTGATGGCCACTCGGGCATATTGTAACCAGGCTTCTCTCTGGCAACTCGACCATGCAGTTCAAAGTATCATCGTATTGTGCTCCTTGAAACAACCACACCGTCTTTTTCCAGAGCAGCCTGTATTTCTCCAGAGGTTACCTGGTTTTTTTTCTTTGTATTCCAAACAAATCTTCTGGCAGTTGTGGCTGAAATATTTCTTAGTCTACTTAACCTTGGCTTGGTATCAAGAGATACCTTAATTTTCCACTTGTTAATAAGTGATTGGACAATACTGACTGGCATTTTCATGGCTTTGGGTATCTTTTTATATCCTTTTCCACCTTTTATGAAGTTCCATTACATTTCTACCAGGGTATGCAAACATTTGAGCACTACTGTGTTTTTGTGTGTGTGTGTGTATATATTATATATATATATATATATATATATATATATATATATATATATATATTCCCACCATTTCTTTACCTCCAGTTGCTTCAGTACGTTTAATTTCAGTTTACTTTATAAGCCAGAAAACAAACTCTTTTACATGTTTGTGAAGCATGTAACAAACTAACAACATTAGCAGTTGTATAATCCATGGGCATATAAGCAGTTTCAGAGAAAATTGTAATTGTATTAGTCTCTGCTAGCGCATGGAAGCTGCCATGATAGCAATACTTCATTTTCAAGCATGAGGGACTGTTACCGATCAAACTATCAAAGTCTTTAGTCCTAATAGTGACTATCCAGTCAATAAATTCAAGAGCTAATTTATTTCTTAATCTCCTGTACTGCTATGTACTATAAGCAGAGCTGATTCCTATTGTTAAAGTCATATTTAAGTTTCATGGATTATGAATTCATATGAAAGAGGAGAATCACTAGTGTATGCAAACATTTTTTGCATTAAAAATACAAAAAAAACATTAACAAACTCACCCCGATGCCGAGTTTGCTGCACCACTGAAAATCCCTGTTAAAATGTGCATATAATGCATTTGGGGCAATCGCAGGCAACTAATACATTTTAATACAATCTAACAGTAAGTGATGGTAGTTTGTGCAGGAAGGAATCATGTTGTCCCCCTGTAGAAGGAAACGGGAAGAGTCAGACACTGATCTGTAGATCTCCATTCTGTATTTGAATGCATTGTTTCTTTTGGCTCTGGGGGTGTGGAAAACAAGTTTTATTTTTTAAATAAAATAAATCTGTTTGTGTATAGAATGACTCCATGTAATGTGTGTGTCTGATATAAGCAGCAGGTGGTAGATTAGAAAAAGGCTAGTGTAGGGGAGGGGGGAGATGCCAAATGCCTATATGAATCAGCCAATGTGTTAATAAATCCCCTTCACTTCTGCTCTCCGATCCTCCTACTCCTGAATAGATAATAAAAATTAGCAGCACACATCCACATCATTAAGTATGAAAGAGGAAAACATGGAATACCTCATGCTTTTATCTTTATGAATTACACACCTGCTAAATTTATTATTTTTAATCATATAAGATCTATAAAAACTTATACAAATGCCAACAGATAATTAAGCATCTAAATCTCCTTTGGCTGACATACAAACCAACAATCATATGATGTTTTTACCAAACTACAGTGTCCCTTATTAGAACAAACAGTGTGTTGGGAAGTGATAACTATATTCCAGTTAATATTTATTTAATGTACCTATTTTAATGTGTAATGTTTGCTGCAGGTTTCTTACTTGGCCAGCATTGTTCGGACTGGGCAAACACCAGAGGCGGCTTTTAGCCAGTGGGCTTGGGATTTGGTCCTGCGGCTTAAACTGCATAGAAATGACCGCCATGAACAGGTCTGTGACACGGTGCCTGATCTGACTGAGGTGTCCATTTTGCATCCTGTACTGAAAGCTGTGAAGTTAGGCGTCCCTATTGGATGTTACATCGCTCTGGCTGCTGCTTCAGTCGGACACAGGTAAGAAGTCACATTTGGTGCTTAGTGAGCAATTAAAAGCCTAGCTTAGTAACTAATATTGTCAGTTATTTATATGGAAGTTTCCTGGATTATGGATGTATCTGATAGAGGAGAATCAGTAGTGGATGAGAACATTTTTATGCATGGAAAAATACCAAAATACCCCCAAAAATTAATAAACTTACCCTAAAGTTTATAAGAGTTTTCTGGCAGTTGATTTTGAGAAGGAATGCCCCAGAAAATCCAAGCTAAATTAGCATAAAATTGAGAATTATTTGTGGCCAATCATAGGTGACTACAACAATGTAGCAAAGTATAGGGCTTCAGTCTCTGCAGCAAAGCATCATGGGATATGTAGCATTTTGTCCCCACCACAAGGAAGCAGCTCAGGCAGTGCTGCTCTGGATCTCTGCACTGTGCTGCTGTTGGCTTGCATGTTAGTATATGGTTATAAAAAGTACTTGAATGCAGCGTTACTATTTGTGGGTTCCAGGTGCCTATGTAGGCACCTCTGGGGTGTGGAAGCCATTTTTGTAATAAAATAAATCTGTATGTGTATAGAATGACTCAATGTAATGTGTGATTGTGATGTAAGCAGCGTGTGTTAAGTTAGAAAAAGGGAAAAACAGGGAGACTGCCATATTCCTTTGACAGGATCTGTAATTTTCAGCCCTCTAAAAAAATACTAATGCTGAATAGTATAAATGTATTTTAAATCCCAAAGTGCATAACACTAATCAAATGCTGTAAATGGTGGGATTACAATATAACCTTTATTAACTGTGACAGACAAGAACAACAACACTGTGTATATAAAAAGAGGATCACATATAATAGTTGTCGTAATCGCAAGGCCGGCAAGACTTTAAAAAAGGCTGCCGCTCATCGCAAGCCCTCATAACTTTGAAAATATTATGGCTTTAACGGACGCAATTTTTTTCAAGACCAGAACTCCGTAGCTTTTGGGGGTCGCCAAAAGACCCCAATTAACAAATTACCTTACAACCTCACGCACCACAGGGGGAGAGGCAGAAATCCTGTAAGTGAGGTTGAAAGCTAATTTGCTATTCAATTGGCGTTTATTTCACCGTCAGAAAGCGGCTATGCGAGAGAAAAAAATGGTGGCTGTAAAGATGCAATTTTTTTCAAGCCAGTAAATCTAAAGCACATTTCGGGCTTGGAGAAATGTATCAATTTCCCTCAAATAGTTAGACACGCAGAGCACAGAGGAGGGAGAGGGGGGAGAGGGTGGAAAGAGGCACGGGGGTGAGGAAAAAGAACAAAGGGCATGAAGAGGGGGCAAAGAGACAGCGGGAGGGAGAGAGGGGAAACGGACACACCAAAATGCAGTTTCATAGATATAATATAAGCTATCGTCTCCAAAGAGATTCCTCCTCACTGGAAGGCTCTTTAAATACTGTGGCCTAGAAGCTGCTCCTTTAAAAATATATATTCTGTGGGGAGATGGTTATTTCTTGCAAACATTTTCATATTTCAAAACGGTTAATAAGAATCTAAAGTCACGTGTTCTCTGTCATGTATTAAAACAAGTAGTTTTTAGACCTTAAAAAGGTTTTTCTTTGCATGAAAAAGAGTTAAAAACATTGGTGCTTTCGGAACAAAATCAAGACCTCCTCTTTTAGCTGTGTCCGGTTAAACCAATAATGTTTTTTGCCACCTTCCTGACTGGACTGTTGCGGCGCTGTGACAGAACTCTAGTCAGGAGAAGATTCCAAAAGCTAACATTTTTAGGAACATTTTTAATAGTTTCAGCTCTTTTTTTTTTCATGGAATGAAACATTTGTATAATGTTTAAAAACTGCCATTTAAATGCATGTTGTTGATTTGTGACTTTGGTGCCTCTTTTTGTGTCACATGCTAGTGCTCTTGAAATTTTGGCTTGGGGACCAGCGACTTATGGGCTAATGGTCACAGGGATCGGCTTTGAGATCTAGAATATGTTCCCTATTCAATTGACCGAATTGCAATTTAATAAGGCTGCAAATGTCGATTTCAATGTTGAGCTATTTTTTGTGCTCTTTAAGAATAAAAAAAAAACTTGATTTTGGAGCAACAGAGGCCCTTTAACATCAGGATCTTATTCATAGGGCCTCATTCAATTGCAGAACGTAACTTGATTGCAAATCTCCGGTTTGCTGCGATCGGGTTACGTCCCCGCGTTGCCCTGCGTTTACGCTGCTATTCAGTTGGCTGAGCGTGCAAGTTAGCCCTCCTTCCCGCTGATCGCAAACCATGCTATCGACAGGAAGCATTCGCGGCCTTGAACATGATCGCGGCCGCAAGGTTGTAACTCTTTTTTCAAGCCCGCAAACTCGGAGCACTGTAAATGCAAATATATATTCAATCCAGCTCTGTAAATGATTGGGAACACAATGGGTGACATTACAATTAAAAGCACAACATTCTCAAACTTGCACATCGCCAAAATCAAATCTTTTATTTCATGTTTAATTTCTGTCCAAAGTCCTACGGGCTTGAATGACCTCCAAGCCCGTAACTCGTTAGGACTGTAGGACTTCTGGCGGAAAAAAAAACATGAACTAAAGTATTATATTTTGGCGATGTGCGAGCTTGAGAATGTTGTGCTTTTAATTCTAATGTCACCCATTGGGTTCCCCATCATTTACAGTGCTGGGTTGACTAAATATTTGCATTTTAAGTGCTCCGATTTGTAAGTAAGCCCTTTGTGAGACGGGCTTGACGGAAGGGTAATCGGAGCAATTGAATAGCGATTAGAGATTTTTTGCAGCCGCAACTTTTACGGCCATGAAAGATAAAAGGGTTTGAGAGAAGTAAGATGCGATTGTCGAAATCGCATGGAATCGTAGCAAGTAGATCGTAACCTGATCGGAGCACGCAAACGTAAGGTAATTGAATCGCATTGTAGCTCGCGATCAGCATTTGCGAGCCCGGATCTCTAAAACGTAACAATTGAATTAAGCCCATAGCCTTTACCGTGTGTATGTTGTGTATTGATTTCCATAATGTCATAAAATCATGTGCGCAGCATTTAACAATTTAGGATTTGAATCTGTGTTTAACTGGTTAGAGAATCGACTTCCAGAATGTTTTATGTCATCTTGTTACTTAAAATTGTGCTAAAGAAACTTTCTGGTTATGGTGAAGCAAATGAAACATGTCATGATAAATTACGTACAATAAGCTTTGTATTTGTGTAATACACTTACATGGTTCCTTTAGTACGGTAATTATTATTATTATTATTATTATTATTATTATTATCATCCTTTATTTGGTAATTATTATTATCCTTTATCCAAAATATTCCGAAGCGCTATACAGGGGTTAAGTACAAGGCAAAAAAATATTAACACAATCTGAATAATCCAGTATAATAATTCTTTCTAGGTGAACTTTTTTTCCCACTTGCTGTTAAAAAAACACACCACACAATATAAAAAAATCATAATTAAGCAGCAAAAAAGTCTTAATCCAAGGTCAGATAAGATGCCTCTGCAGGACCCTGGAGAGATCCATGATACATTGGTGAAAGTTGCATGTGTGAGTGGGGCGTTTTATATTTCTGGAGGGTTGTAGTTGCAGTGAATGATGCAAAGGGCCCGTGAGATGAAATGGGTGTGGAGTCTATTTTAATCTTCCCATCCCTTCTATTCACTGATAGGAAGTGATGTAACAAACACAAAACTGATTCCTGTACTTATAAAAAAAAATATTCAACTGGGAAATTGCCAGTCAAAAATGACGGGAATAAAATTGTAAACCTGGCAATGCTGTTTGCCACACAATGTGATGATTTTGCCCCTCTGAGCACCTTCGGCGCTCATCGGTGGGCTTGCAATGAGCGCCTTTGGCGCTCTTTGGGAGCCTCTCCCCCTGTGTACTTAAATGGCCTCGCAATTAGTGTTACTGCCGTGGTGTAAGTGTTACTGCCGTGGTGTAAGTGTTTCTGCCGTGGTGTAAGTGTTTCTGCCTTGGTGTAAGTGTTTCTGCCGTGGTGTAAGTGTTTCTGCCGTGGTGTAAGTGTTTCTGCCTTGGTGTAAGTGTTTCTGCCTTGGTGTAAGTGTTTCTGCCTTGGTGTAAGTGTTTCTGCCTTGGTGTAAGTGTTTCTGCCTTGGTGTAAGTGTTACTGCCTTGGTGTAAGTGTTTCTGCCAGGGTGTAAGTGTTTCTGCCTTGGTGTAAGTGTTTCTGCCTTGGTGTAAGTGTTTCTGCCTTGGTGTAAGTGTTTCTGCCGTGGTGTAAGTGTTTCTGCCTTGGTGTAAGTGTTTCTGCCTTGGTGTAAGTGTTTCTGCCTTGGTGTAAGTGTTTCTGCCGTGGTGTAAGTGTTTCTGCCTTGGTGTAAGTGTTTCTGCCTTGGTGTAAGTGTTTCTGCCAGGGTGTAAGTGTTTCTGCCTTGGTGTAAGTGTTTCTGCCGTGGTGTAAGTGTTTCTGCCTTGGTGTAAGTGTTTCTGCCTTGGTGTAAGTGTTTCTGCCTTGGTGTAAGTGTTTCTGCCTTGGTGTAAGTGTTTCTGCCTTGGTGTAAGTGTTTCTGCCTTGGTGTAAGTGTTTCTGCCAGGGTGTAAGTGTTTCTGCCAGGGTGTAAGTGTTTCTGCCAGGGTGTAAGTGTTTCTGCCTTGGTGTAAGTGTTTCTGCCAGGGTGTAAGTGTTTCTGCCAGGGTGTAAGTGTTTCTGCCAGGGTGTAAGTTTTTCTGCCTTGGTGTAAGTGTTTCTGCCTTGGTGTAAGTGTTTCTGCCAGGGTGTAAGTGTTTCTGCCAGGGTGTAAGTGTTTCTGCCAGGGTGTAAGTGTTTCTGCCAGGGTGTAAGTGTTTCTGCCTTGGTGTAAGTGTTTCTGCCTTGGTGTAAGTGTTTCTGCCTTGGTGTAAGTGTTTCTGCCGTGGTGTAAGTGTTTCTGCCATGGTGTAAGTGTTTCTGCCGTGGTGTAAGTGTTTCTGCCGTGGTGTAAGTGTTTCTGCCGTGGTGTAAGTGTTACTGCCTTGGATTTTCCCCAACATTTTTGTATGTTGATGCCTTACACATCTGGTAATATGTTGGTACTTAAACAAGTTTTCTTGAACTGGAATGGTCCTTTACTAATGTTTTCTTTATTCTTTGCAGTGTGGACAAGTTCTGTGCTGAAGGAATCACCTTTTTGGGTGACCTAGTCCAGGCAAGACATCTCAGAGCAGTTGTCCATATTCTGGATAAAGTTCTGCCCATGTTTTATTCGTGCCAGTATTACCTACTGAAGAATGAACAGTAAGTTAATTTCTTTGCTACACACGTGGATCCTCCAACACATAGGCCATAATTCACTAAGGTTCATCAGGGACTGCAAATTGGTTCACTGTAATGCAACAAAATCTGCCATTTTCTTTTATGCTGATCAGCTTTCTTAGCTTGGAGGATACTATGATCAACTCTTCTCCCCAGTTATCAGTTAATTGTAGGATGTTTTGTCTGTCTTTAGTATTAGGTGAAAACAGTATACTTGTGTATAATATAGGACTGGAAGAGGCCATTGTTTTTTGTGTGCTCTTATGGGTCTGGGGACGTTAGTGCCCAAATGTCCACACAGTTAGACTTCGTTCAACTGGGGGGGAGCTGCCACATCGCTTCAACAGTAGGCCTCGTGATTGGATTGTGTTATCCATTGGGCATGGAAATGTTTTATTGAGTTTTCCTTGTACAGAAATGTGTGCTAGTCAATAAAGAAGAGTTGGTGATGAGACATGTTTCAGACAGTGCTCTTTGATCTCTAAGGACCATTAACCAAGTGTTACTAAGGTCTTTTATTGTCCTGAATCCTAAAGGACATTAGGATCTGCTGGCAGCTCCAGCCTACTAGTGTAAGCTCAGTCCTGCAGCCCATTAAATTCCACCAACTGAAGAATTTGTAGCCCGTAAACGAGCCTGCAAGACTTACGGCTATTAAATTGGCCTCTTTCAGATACCTGCAAACGATCTGCAGGTTATAGGCGGAAAAACGCTGCAGGCTTTTAAAATCAGAACAGTGACCCATGTAAGCCTATAATCTGTCAAGCCCGTAAATGTTACAATCGCAGATTGCTATTGAATTGCTGCGAATCCCCAAAGATGCACTGGCAAATGGAGCCAAAAAGCCTACGGTTACTAGAGAGGACCCGCAAAGGGGTTTAAGTCCTATGTGTAGCACTGTAAATGCAAATATACACAATACTGTATTTTAAATTAAAGGGAAAGTGATGTTAGGTATTAAAATTAATAGCACAACATTCTCAAGTTTGCAAATGTGCAATAAAAAATATAAAAGTTAGAGAAATGTAATAACAAAAAAAGAGGAGGCCCCCATGCATTGCACTGCCTGCACTGACGATGAATCCCAACTGTGGGCAGAGCCAGCTCAGTCTCAGACTACTTTTTAAAGCCAAATGCCACTTAGTGCCCCTTTTCTGTCTCTTGTTTTGCAGGTTTTTGTCCCACATGCAGCTCTTCCTTCAGCTGGATAATGGCGTCCCCCAGGGGATCACTCTGCAGATGACGCACAAAGTCACTCAGCACTTGACTGGAATCAATTATGGAGAAAATGTCAAACTTCTTACAAACCTGATTCAGGTAATGGAGGAATCTGTGGCTAGAAAGACCCCAATAAGTATGTGAATGCTATATTCTAGTTTGCAGAGTCTCCAATTCTAGTACTTTAGTCATTGCTTACTAGCAAATTGTTTATAAATCACAGAGGAGATACCTGGTATAATTGCATATTATATATATACTAGCGACTTGCCCATCAAAAAATGACGGCAATAAGATTGTACGGTAGGTAATGCGGTTTGGTTCAGATATCAATTTTGTTGGTGTTCCGAGATGCTTCGGCGCTCATTGCGAGCCTCATTGTGAGGCTGTTGGTTGTTTGTGTTTTTTTTTTGTATGCTAATGAAATAATTAATAAAATAATAAATTAATATACTTTACCTATTTTGAAGTAATATATGCAGGAAGCATTGTGCAGAAGAGCTGGCAATCTGTTTTGATGTAGCTGCAGCATACAATGTGTTTTCAGTGCTGTGGAGCTGCTGTGTAAGTGTCAGCAATGTGTGCAGTGTGTAGTGTAAATAGGCTGCGTGCGCGAGGAAAATCCGTTAGGGTAGCCGTGTACTTCCGGATTGTGTAAGTTAGTGTTGTAAAATGGCGCCTAATGTGTGGTACGCGGCTGTGGCTGATTTGGCGTCCTTGTTCTTGGATCGCGTCCATCTTTTTCGGAAAATCCGTACGTGTTTGGTGGTGTTTTGCGTCTTTAGGGTCTTGTAGCCTCGTTTTCGGGTTTTTTTCGGCGGCCATTTTTTCTCTCGCTTAGGTGATTTTCATGTGTCTAAACTCTTCTATTTCGACTTAAATTGAGGTGTAACTTCAGTTTTCGAGGTCCTGGGTGCCCCCCCTTGCTGTGGGTAAGCTCTATATGTATTTTCTGTGTGTATTTATTGTGTTTTTAATGTTTTCATGGTAGCGGTTTCGGGCGGTAAGGTCGTATTTTTGCGAGGTCGTAATGGTCTGGCGTTGTGCATATGTTTGTCGTAAGTTCATAAATTTTGTGAGGCCCGCAGGCTTGCTACGGGAGCCCGCAGCGTTAGCAACGACCCGCATGCTCACAACTATATATGTGATAGATATATTTTGTCAGATCATTTTTAGTTAGAAAAAAAATCTACATTTTTATTCTCTAACTGTATGACTTTTTTTCATTGTGCCCGTATAACATTCAGCATTTACCGAAACCTCCAGACAGAAATGTTGCTGCATTAGCTGTCGGTGCTGATAAGACATCATACAACGTCCAAACATTACCGGCCTTGCCAAAAAGCATCACACACCTGCTAACAGGAGCTTATTTAGTACCTTTTGTACCGGACACGAGAAAAAGGAGGACAGTGTGCAAAATTGTTTTAAATTTATTTAGGATTTTAACTTCCCTTTTACGGCTTTGAATTAAATTACAAAAGGCATATACACTATTATAGACTAAAAGTAATAGACACCTATCATAATGTAATATTGTACGCCATGAGATCCAAATGCTGTTTAAGCAAAAATCCATTATTGAAATCAGACTGTGTTCTCTATTTTTTCAACAGCCTCAAACATTTTTCTTATCTTTTTTCCCATTACATTTTTTTAAAGTTGTACACAACATACAATTTGCCACAAGTACATATCTCTTTTTTCTCCCCCTTTCCGCACCCCCGCACCCGGCCTTTATTAGAAGAAAAGACCCAGAAGACTGAGTGCCAGACCCAACATAGTACACATTGTGGTCCATGTTTTTAGTGGTCACCCTAGGTTCCATCACTAATATATTATTCATCTAGCATAAGGCAATCAAGTATTGGGCATGTTTTTTAATTTATCAAAACTTTTTTCTTATCTTTTGTCCTTTTTGTTCTCACATCTATCAGAAATAATACAGACATGCATTGTGTTTGTTTAGGCTCATATTGCAGAAAGCAGTAAACCCAATGAAGTGGGTCCTGTGGCAGTGCTGGAATTTTGGACTCAAGTTCTTATTAGCCAGCAGCTGTGGCACAGAGATAAAGGCTCCCTCCACCTCATGGACCAGTTGTGTAAAGTGGCTTTCAGATACATGCAGGAGGACTGTGTACATAAACTGCTTTACCAACAGCACAAGGTAACGGTCAAGCTATGTTTCATTGTAAGTCATGTTTATAGAAATAAGGTAACAAATGCAGGGGGGTTAGTGCTCTGCGCTTCACTCTGGCGCTCCATGCAGCTCAGTGTAGTAATAAAAAAAAAAAAAAAAATTTGTATATAACAAAAACAGTATAATAACAGAGGTGTCTTCCAGAATACACTCCCAGCTGAATTAAATATCTCACAGGCAGTAAGAAGGTAACTATAATAGCTCAGGACAAGAAATACAGCCTGCATTGATCCTATCTGACTGTTGCATTGCACTACCCACAGACCATCATCAACCTATCCACCACAAGTCTAAAATGCTCTTTTATTTATTTTATTTATATATTTAGTCCAGAACAATGATATTGCAATATTTACATTTGCCTCTGCCTGCTTAGGATATGTCCAGATTTATCTGCAGCAATGATTTTCCAGTCTCATACAGATAACAATCCATTTTGCTGTCTCTGACACCAGGTTTATAAGTAGACATAATACAAAATGGGAAACAATATACAATACTATACAGCACTATATAATGTATTGTATACAATCAACACACAAAGAAATGTATACAACTAAATGTAAAAACTGAGTTTGCTTATGTCAAGCAAGGGCCAAACAACAGCATCCCATTGAAATGGCTAACAACTGGGAGAGGAGGGACAACTATTTGTCACTAAAAATCTATACCTTCCAGTGCATTCCAGTTGATTTTATTTACTACAATGTTATTTGAACAAATAACCTGCAATTCTTTGTTTTACTACTTTATTTTCTATATTAATTACAGGATGCCCTTGGATATCACTGTGACCGAGGGTTGCTGTCTTCTTTTGTGGGTTGGATTGTAGCTGGCAACGTGACTCCTTCGTTCATAGACTCAAACTACAACCCCTCACAGGTGCTAAGAATAGTAATCATGTGGTTATATGTCCAAGTAAATAGGTTTTTATCTCAACTGCAGAGCAAAGCAAGTCTCCTTGGAGTATTGAAAAGTATCCCTTGCATTCCGCTGTGTGACTTACAGACAAAATCCTAAACAGAAAAATATTTTTGAAATAATTAACTATGACTAAATAAGTTGAGTTATGTCTGAATCCTTCCAGACTATTCAATGATTGATATATTTTTTGGCCTCACCTGATTTTTCTGGGTAATCTGTTTGAAGTCTTTTGAGCCCAAATCCCATCTCATTAATCTCTATGTTAAAATAGTTCAAAGAGGCACTTACATATTGTTAATAAATTAAAATATATATATATTGCTTTAACTTGTATTTTTGAATATAGAAAAAGATCTAATATACACGATATATATTAAAACAAATAATCTGTAACATATTAGAGATGTCAAAGGACTATTGCAACACTATGAGGAGCTATGTTTGAATTCATGCATTGTCTTTCCACTGTTTAATTGTTTGTTTTAATTTTTCCTTGTAATTATCATTTCCTCAGATTTGGTTTTCTTGGACAGTTCTCAACACTGAGTCTCTGTTTGAAGAAGATTCCCAGCTTCGGAGAGTTGTAGAGTGGGAGTTGGTCAGCAATCCTTCCATAACAGCAGATCAAGCCCTCAAGGTATACATCTTATATTTATTAATCTCTTAAAGAGAACATCTTAATTCAGCACAATTTGGGCCACATCACTGTAAAGTTCATCTAAAAGCATGTTAAAATACATTTTGAAATACAAGCGTTTTTCACTGAGAAATCCAATACAATAAAATCAGTGTTTATAAGTGTTAAAGACTGCCCACAGCCTGCTCCATTACTAGAGTTTGAGCTATACAGACCAGCTCAGAGGGGGAGGCGGGGGCTGGGTTATTGCTCTGTGCAGTGATTCCAAGAAACAAAAAGTTAACCCTTACTACATCTATTTGTACAGGCATGGAATACTGGTACTCCCTTAACACAGGGAAGCAATAGGTTAACTAGTCAGTGCAGTTTACCTGAGTCCAGGGGAAATCTGTGCTATCAATCATAGCCTTGCCCATTGAGACTCACACATCACGGGATAGACTCAGCACTGTGCTAATTAGTCATGCAACAGCCAGTGGGTATGATGGACTGTAGATTTATAACTTAATGTTGTTTAGTTGTAATTAGTGTAATTTAAAAACATATAGATCATTTTAACATACAATTGTGTGCTCTTTCACACTATGAAGAGCACTTACAGAGAGTTCAGTGGCCCTTTAATCTTTGTGACTGTAGTAAGTATGGTGTAGTAATTAGTTTTATAAACACAGATGGCTTGCTAGTCATTAATAGTTACAGAAACTGTTAGCTTTTTGACATTTTAACATTATGTCTTCTCATTGCTGTTCTGATTTCCTTCCACCCTTCTTCACAGAAAGCTCAGCAGCAACTGAAGCTGCCCATCGTGCCTTCAGTGCAGAGGTTAATGATCTATCGTTGGGCTCACCAAGCAATGGCGACCCCAGCAGATCACCCTCTTTTACCACTTTTTTGGCAGAAGTTTTTCCTCCTTTACCTTAGTCGGCCAGGACCACAATATGGGTGAGTCTTCTGAAACATTTTATTAATGGAAAACTGAACTTGAAAGGATCCCTTTAATCTTTCTGATATAGGTTTAAGAAGGATAATATAAAAATATGATCTTTTTTTATAACTTTGAATGATGTGTGGAGTTAATTCTTGTTAGTCTTAAAGAACTTCACATTAGACTTCGCATTAGCAGCTATGTTAGCTATAAGCATAGACAATAATACTTCATTATCACGGCATGAAGGGGCAGGAACAGAGCAGGTCAAGCAGGGTTTGAAAGTTTATTTGCAAGTGCCTTCTACTGAGATATATGCAGGGGAGGGCAAGATATAAAGCGTATCTGAAACTACCAGTTTATCAAGTCTTATTTCCTCCTCCTTTTCCTGGATAGATAACATTTCTCACAACACATCCTTTCAAGCCAGCAGGATGTATGAAAGACACAAACATAGAAAACAAAGGCCCCTTTTTAATTGAGCAAATTTTAGTTTCGGCAGCCCGTAATGGACCCACGTAATTTGCTGTTCAATTGGCGTCTTTTAGCTACCTGCAAATGATCTGCGGGTTACAGGCTGAAAATCCCTACGTTAGTTAAAATCGTATCTCCGACCCATCTAAGCTTTTGATCTTTCTAGCTTGTAAATGTTACAATCGCAAATCACTATTAAATTGCTAGAATTCCTCAATTCCCGCAATTGTTTTCACACCCGTAAATGGCAAATGTAGAAGAAAATCCTATGGGTACTAGATGGGACTCGCAAGGTGGTTAAACCCCTGGTCGTAGCACTGTAAATGCAAATAAAAAATCAATACTGCACTTTTAAAGACGGGGAAAGCGATGAAAGACACACAGTCTCAAGCTCGCAAATCTGCAATAAAAAATATATTTTTTTTTACATTTTATTTTTATGTTAAATTGATCCCAAGAATCAAGGAGTTAATACATATCAGGCCACCCACTTGAACTAGAACAGTTCCCTCATTCATTATTTTTATTATGTATTGTCGGATTTCTAGTCTTATTGCATATTGGACTTCTAAACGCTAATTGATTGATGTTTAACCTCCATGTTTTAATGATGTTCACGGCTTTAATAGCTACTAATCTTATTAGTTTCAGTTTATTCACCAAAATATGAAGTTTTTTTAACATTTATTTTCCAGCTCAATTGCTTGTGGTCCACATTATTGTACCTATTTCTACCACACAATGCACTAATGAAAATAACTCAAATATTATGAATTTCCATTTGAGAATGAAAAAGTTTTCTGAAAACAATAAAATAGAAAAATATATTTTGCTTTAGAAAACACAATAACCAATATATCCCATAGCACGAGAGAATGGTCATAAGATACAGTAAATACTCTATATTATAAATGAAAACCATTAATTTTATTATACTTAACAATTAAATCTTTTTTTCACAAATGGGAGGAATTAAAATAATCATTTGGATCAGGTGGAGAACCAGGCTACCAATTTGTATTTAATTAATAACTTAATCATGGAGCAAGCTCAGTATGATCTTGTATTTCTAAGTGATAAATAAATAATTGGTACATAACATGTGGCTACATTAAAATAGTATCTTTGCTAATGAAATATCATACAACTAAATCACCCTGTAACCACTCCTTGGCTCAATAACCAGTACATTGTAACTTTGTAGTTGTTATCATTACTATATCACAGTTATTGACGTGTGCACAGGTTGATACTCAGTAACAACTAATCTAACATCATAGTACACAAGATAGTGCCGGTTATAATTACAATCATCACAATGGCTACCGTTTCGTTTACATTACGGAGTAGCTCTACTGCTCTTAATCTCTACAACTGGTTATACCTTGCCCTCATGGGTTAACAGTTTGACCCGGACCATAACGCTGTCCTTGACTAGGATTCACTGGAATTCTTGTGACAGATAATACATATATCAACCTCTACAATATTTACTGGGGCACCCTGTCCTCACCTCTAACAGTCGCACGTTTCGCCGATTCATTGCGGCTTGACTGGACTCTTCTCAAAGAGTAAACCATCACAGATATGAGAGAGCCATAGAATGGCCTGTATTGTATCTTGTTTACTTGTCTTATCATTCAGGTTGCCAGTGGATGGATGTATCGGGAAGAGGTTTTTCAGTACCCCTTCTCATACTCACCTATTGAAACAGATGAAGAGACGTCTTATGGAACTGGCTGATTTTCACCATTCTGCCAGCAAAGCCCTTCGCATTCTGGTTCCTCTAGATGGATCTCCTGTGTTTCCTTCCTGTGGGATGAGCGGTCAAGATTGTATGACGTCTCCAGAGCTGCACAAAGAGCTGGTCAGGTGAGACCTGTTCCTTCTGTTTTATTGTATCACTAATACAAACGGTATCAATAAAAAAAGAGGAACTGGCTGAAGTAAATAGATAACTACAATTGATTAAATTTATTGGTAGAAAATGCAAGTCATTTATTGTTAATGAATAACGATAAAGTATATCTTCCTGTTATTCTGTTTGCATACATCTTTATTTCTCACTGCCTTTGGATTTGCAGTTGATTATGGCTTATTTTTCAAGCATTTTGTACGTCTTCAAAAGACACATACAGCAGAACTCTGTTTGCAATAGCTGTAATTGGTTAGTTGCTGTCACACTTGAACTTGCAAGAGGGGGTTTATTTAAGAAACACATTTCAAAGCAATGATATGTTTTTCATACACAGCTTTTGGATTTCATCTGTCAGTATTTGTTTAATCCTATTTAAAATTAACTGGCGTTGGAGAAAATGGATTAATCATGTAGAAAATGTTTTAATGTTGACCAAGAGACTTAGATATTGTCATTTAAGCCCTTGAAGCCCCCATAATAATCTGCATAAATAATAAGGGGGAGTCTGTAACTGTTACACATTGTATAATAGATCTACACTGCATTTGAGAGTAGAGTGAGGTGGTGTAATGGTAAGTAATTTGTTTTAAATATTTTTTCATTGGTAATAGGTTTGATTCCCCTGCCTTCTACTTGTTTTTTTGTTTAACTAATTTACTTATTTATATATTGCAATCATATGCATATTAACAAATGAATTAATCAGTAAAAAAAAAAAAAAAATGGAAACATTGATTTAGAACCAATGACTTACTAATGAAACCATTTTATGAAGGCACACACCAACATTACTCTGCTTTAAAAAGTAAGTACAGAAGTTAAAATTATTTTATTATTTGAAATATATATATATATATATATATATATATATATATATATATATATCTATATATATATATATATATATATACATATACAGTCAGGTCCATAAATATTGGGACATGGACACAATTCTAACCTTTTTGGCTCTATACACCACCACAATGGATTTGAAATGAAACTAACAAGATGTGCTTTAACTGCAGACTTTCAGCTTTAATTTGAGGGTATTTACATCCAAATCAGGTGAACGATGTAGGAATTACAACAGTTTGTATATTAGCCTCCCACTTTTTAAGGGACCAAAAGTAATGGGACAATTGGCTGCTCAGCTGTTCCATGACCAGGTGTGTGTTATTCCCTCATTATCCCATTTACAAAGAGCAGATACAAGCTCCAGTGTTAATTTCAAGTGTGCTATTTGCATTTGTTGCTGTTAACTCTCAATATGAGATCCAAAGAGCTGTCACTATCAGTGAAGCAAGCCATCATTAGGATTAAAAAACAAAACAAACCCATCATAGAGATAGCAAAAACATTAGGTGTGGCCAAATCAACTGTTTGGAACATCCTTAAAAAGAAAGAACGCACCGGTGAGCTCAGCAACACCAAAAGACCCGGAAGACCACGGAAAACAACTGTGGTGGATGACCGAAGAATTATTTCCCTGGTGAAGAAAACACCCTTCACAACAGTTGGCCAGATCAAGAACACTCTCCAGGAGGTAGGTGTATGTGTGACGAAGTCAACAATCAAGAGAAGACTTCACCAGAGTAAATACAGAGGGTTCACCACAAGATGTAAACCATTGGTGAGCCTCAAAAACAGGAAGGCAAGATTAGAGTTTTCCAAACAACACCTAAAAAAGCCTTCACAGTTCTGGAACAACATCCTATGAACAGATGAGACTAAGATCAACTTGTACCAGAGTGATGGGAAGAGAAGAGTATGGAGACGGAAAGGAACTGCTCATGATCCTAAGCATACCACCTCATCAGTGAAGCATGGTGGTGGTAGTGTCATGGCGTGGGCATGTATGGCTGCCAATGGAACTGGTTCTCTTGTATTTATTGATGATGTGACTGCTGACAAAAGCAGCAGGATGAATACTGAAGTGTTTCGGGCAATATTATCTGCTCATATTCAGCCAAATGCTTCAGAACTCATTGGACGGCGCTTCACAGTGCAGATGGACAATGACCCGAAGCATACCGCAAAAGCAACCAAAGAGTTTTTTAAGGGAAAGAAGTGGAATGTTATGCAATGGCCAAGTCAATCACCTGATCTGAATCCGATTGAGCATGCATTTCACTTGCTGAAGACAAAACTGAAGGGAAAATGCCCCAAGAACAAGCAGGAACTGAAGACAGGCAATAGAGGTCTGGCAGAGCATCACCAGGGATGAAACCCAGCGTCTGGTGATGTCTATGCGTTCCAGACTTCAGGCTGTAATTGACTGCAAAGGATTTGCAACCAAGTATTAAAAAGTGAAAGTTTGATTTATGACTGTTAATCTGTCCCTTTACTTTTGGTCCCTTAAAAAGTGTGAGGCACATATACAAACTGTTGTAATTCCTACACCGTTCACCTGATTTGGATGTAAATACCCTCAAATTAAAGCTGAAAGTCTGCAGTTAAAGCACATCTTGTTCGTTTCATTTCAAATCCATTGTGGTGGTGTATAGAGCCAAAAAGATTAGAATTATGTCGATGTCCCAATATTTATGGACCTGACTGTATATATATATATATATATATATATATATATATATATATATATATATATATATATATATATATATATATATACTGAATAATTATGTGAATGTGTTATTTACATTTTCTAGATATTAAGATATTTTTTTTAAATCTTTATTACTAGTTCACATAATTTTTCAAATATTTAAAAAACAATCCAGTTACCTCATATTGACATATTTTATTATGTAATCTAACGACATATTTCGGATTTTTAAACGGTAACAAAAAAAATGCCTTTATGGAGATTTGAACCCAGGAGCTTCTGCCCTACAGACAGCAACCTTAGCTGCTGTGCCATCTGCCCTACTGCTGCTGAAGATGCTAGAGTAGTTACAAGAAGTTACAAATCACATCTCATTCAGGCAGAGGCAACACACTGAAATAGCCTTACTTCACTTAATCATAAGTCCATAAATTCAGCATTAATTTAAAAAATTAGAACTTTTTCCTCATGCTTTTCTAAAAATGTAAAAGTAAAAACGCTTTTCTCATACTTTTATACCCTCTTTCTAATAGTTCAGAGAATATATATAGACTTTTGTTGTCCTTTAAGTGTAGAAGCTTTTACCAGCACTTTAAAACATCTCTCTTATCTGTAGGTTATTTAATGTATTTATTGTGTGGCTGGAGGACGAGAGCTTACAGAAAGGAGACGTGTACGTCCCATCGCTCCACAAGCAGTATGATCCACACCGACTGGCAAAGATCATGCGCAATGAGCAGGTGAGATATTCATGCTGCTTATATTATTCACTCAATTTATGTAAAGTACTTCCAGTATTAGAAACAATATCACTTGTTACAATAAAAATTCTGCAATAGGATAAAAAACTTTTATGAAATAAACCAACATTACTTATCTGTTGGGGGTATATATATATACATATATATATCACATATATAGTTGTGAGCGTACGAGTCGTTGCTCACGCTTGCGGGCTCGCGCAGCGAGCCCCGGCCCTCGCGTAGCGAGGTCACTGGGCAAGGGCCTCAGTTGCTGGCATGGAGCGCCGAAGGCGCTCCATGCCAGCAACTGAGGCCCCTCGCGAAGCGAGGGCCTCAGTTGCTGGCGAGGTCACTGGGCACGGGCCTCAGTTGCTGGCATGGAGCGCCGAAGGCGCTCCATGTCAGCAACTGAGGCCCCTCGCGAAGCGAGGGCCTCAGTTGCTGGCGAGGTCACTGGGCAAGGGCCTCAGTTGCTGGCATGGAGCGCCGAAGGCGCTCCATGCCAGCAACTGAGGCCCCTCGCGAAGCGAGGGACTCAGTTGCTGGCGAGGTCACTGGGCAAGGGCCTCAAACCCTCGCAAAATTCACGTCGCTACTCAAAAAACACGACACACAAATTACGACACTCGCTAAATTTTACGAGGAACGCAAACAACGTACGAAACACGTTACCACACATTACGACCTCGCAAACATCGGACGCAACACGCCGACATACAAACATTTAAAACACAATACATACACACAGCACATACATAAAAAACTTACCTACACCAAGAGGGAGCACCCAGGACCTCAAAAATGCAACTTACACCTCGATTTTACTCGAAATAAAACAGTTTAGAGACTAAAAAAAAATCTAAGCGAGAGAAAAAATGGCCGCCGAACAAAACGAAAACGAGGCTACAGCACTCTAAACTCGCAAAACACCACAAAACACCTACGGATATTCCGATACAGACCTATACCACACATTACTCGCCATTTTACACCAATGCGGAAGTACACGACTACGCTAACGGTTTGGTCTCGCGCACGCACAGTGTTACACTGCACACATTCAGCATGCTTACACAGCAGCTCCACACCACTAATGCTGCAGCAACATCAACACAGATTGCCAGCTCTTCATCACAATGCTTCAAAATAGGTACACTATATTCATTTACTAATTTAGGTACCTTACAATTTCATTGCCGTCATTTTTTGACGGGCAATTCGCTAGTATATATATAATATGGATACACAAATCTAATTATAGAGATGTCCGGACTGAATTGTTCACAAGGTCCCTCTATTTCTATGTACAAGTTAAATTAAGCTTGAAATTAGCACAGTTAAAAAGCACTTATTCCTCAATACCCAGAGGTAAAAACTGTAACTCATTACATTGTTTATTTTCTACTTTCAGAATCTGTGGATGGAGTTTGTCAATATGGAACGCATAATCTATGAAATTCAAGAGTCTATAAATGTTTGGACTCAAATCAAGGTGGAGATGGATACAAGTCTGCACGCACCAGCTGCAGCAGTAGATCTCACAAGCTCCATGCCAGGTACTATGTGATGTGGTTCATTTTTTTACATTTATTTTCCAAGGGCAAAAGTCATAAAACTGCAATACATGTGTCACTAGTATATAGTATTGCACATACTACTTTTTACCAGTACGTCTGCATTTATGCAGTATCACTATTTCAAAAATAACATGAGGCACCTTAGTGCAATAACCAATTACCCTGTCTGTGATCACAAAATAATGATCCCCAATGTTATTGTTCAGTTAGAATCCCTCTTTCACCCTTATCAACAACTCTTGAGTTGCAAATTAGCATATTGAGACACGAATTAGCCGCAAAACAATGCTGTATTTATCTGGAATGATATACTGTAGAGAAAAAATGCTAGTACAATGAACAGCAAGATTTTGTTTTATGTTCTTTAAGATTAAACCAATTTCCAGTTGGGTAATTGTGTCCCTTTAAAAACCCCACATGTTTGTAGCAAGCTAATATTTTCATGAAAATTTTTTTTTTTTTTTAGAGAAAACATTTTCATTATCTCACAGTAAGATTCTGGCCGAGCACTCACTGCTATCTTTGAGTCTGATTGGGTGTGTTTATATTACCTATCAGTGGTGGGTGAGAAGGTGCGAGCTGAGGAGGCTTTGCTAAAGTATTGAATCTTTATTCCTACTCCCTTCCTCCACAAATACCAGAATGTAATCATCCATCTCACACACACACACACACAATCTTCACTAAAGTATCATGGATGCCTCCAGGTCCAGCAAAAGCATTCATTTTTTTTTTTTTTAATTAAATAACTAGCGTTTTTCATGCTTTTTCCTGCTCTGTTAGATTCATTTTATTTATATATATATATATATATATATATATATATATTTTTTTTTTTTTTTTCTAATTTATACTTTGTTTGACAGTAATGCAAGGTTTTGTTTTTTTATTTGTTAGCAAGAGAGCGGATCCTCAGTAACCTGAAGAAGCACAGCGCGCCTTGCCCCGGCATCACTCTGCAGCTCATGAAGCCGCCTGTGCCTGTGATTCCTCCATCATGTTACATCAATACCCAGGAAGCCATGAAGCTTGTTCACAAAGACCTCACCATCCTACAGCAGTATGCAAAGTAAGAGCAGGTCTGCGGTATAGAACCATCACTGTGTCTTTTTTTCCTTACACGTAAATATAATACTAGTTTATGTTAACCACTTAAAGGAACACAAACTTGGTATAAATTTACCTTTACCATCATTTAGAACTAATTAAGAGTTTGTTTTTTAAATTGAAGCTTGTTTAGCAGTTATCTTATTTTGTAGATTTAATTATTTATATTGTTTTCAGCACTCCCTCTAACTCCCTAACTTTAACCAGTCAAAAAGGAGATGCGTCTCCTGAGAGTTTCCTTTGTGGATTAACGTAGTTACTGTAGTAACAGCAGCTAATACTATGTAATATCAGTGGCATGTGATTACAGTAACATGTTGTATGCCTTAAAATGATGGATAGATAATCTGAATGGCATATGATTGGTAATAAAAAAAAAACAATGATAGGAAGAATGTATTTCCTGTGCAGAATTCCAAGAGATAGTTATTTCACTGCAGATACATGCAAACTAGTCCACAATGCATTTTTTCTCTAATTTACTTTAATCCAATGTCACATTATTCACATTTCTTTTAGGCATAAGGCTGCTGTATTGCACATCTTTAAGTTTAGCATAGGCCGGATTATGCATGAGTTAGGAGACTTACCCACAGACAGCTGTTTCAATCTTAAAATGGATCTCTATCACTCTTTTGCCCACCAAGCTAATTTATGTTGTGGTTAATAACCTTCCCCCAAAATCTATTGTACAAGTTAGGAACCAGCCCCACAATGATGAGATGTTTTTTTAAGAAGAGCATGTGCAGTGATGTCCGTTGCACTTTAAAACATAGTTACCACCAATCATGGTCACTAGTGCACTCCTCCCCTGCCTCCCTCATTGTTATCTGCACAGTCAACTCCGGTTGTATTAATTATACAGGCCAGATAATGTGGAGCATGCCCACTGGAGAGGTAGGGTGTGATATTGCAGCCATAACCACTCCTCCTACAGAGCAGACTGCATTACCTGGGCTGTATGATTAATTAATTTTGATTCTGATTGTGTTTGTCTCAAATTAATGTGCACATGACAATGGTGGAGGCATGAGAGGAGTACAGCAGTGGCTATGATGGAGGGAAATATCTTTTTAAATTTGTTTTTTTCTTGCTAAAGCCTTTCTTTGCTGCTGTTTGCATATGTTTCCATAGGGAACATGATTTAACTTAAAAAGTGCTTCCACTGGTCCTTCAGGTGATTGTTCTGTATTGTTTTGTTACAAGGCTCATTATGAAGAATCACTTTCTCCATTTTTGTGTTTCAGGACTGCATCCATGCGGGAATCCCAGCAAGTAGCTGTAGACAATGAGATGCTGGATACAATTCTTAAATTACACATCAACAGAGAAGAACAAATTGAAATGAAGATGGAATGCCGGGGAAACTTAAATAAATCCTGTTCTGGGCCTGCAGTGGTAACAGTCAAGGTTAGTTTGTGCAATTTGAGTTAACTCTAGGACAGGGGTAGACAATGTTGGTCCTGGAGAGCCACATACAGGCCAGGATTTGAGGAAATCCCTGAAGCGTATACTTGAGACCATCATATCTTCAGTCATTCTGATTGACTCCCCTGTGCACCGAAACAACATTCTCAAATCTAGGCCTGTGTTTAGCTCTTCAGTACCGAACTTTCATAACCCTGCTCTAGGATATAGTTCAGTTTAATCTTTTTTATTATACTAAACCTAACAATTTCTGTTGTAAAAAAAAACACCTTATTATCTCCCAATAATAATTAATAAATAATCAAGTCAAACATAAGTGTGATGGTAAGTGGTATTACTTGATATATCTTAAATAATAAGAAAAAGTCCTTTGTCCTATACATTCTGTTTATACATTATTTTTCCTTTAGGTTTCCTATAAGAAATAGGTATGTCTCTGGATTTGAGGCATCTTACATGCTGAAAACTGCTGTATATGTTCTTTGAGAAGCACTGTATTTATTACGTGCCAATTAAGAGTGCTGTGTCCTGAACTACAGAAATTACACTTCAGAAATAACATAAAGAATTATAAAAAAATTAATAATTTGATTTCATTGGGGCCCCTCGGTGGAGGGCCCAGGTGCACTGCACTGGTAGCTCTGCCTGTATAATGCATCCAGTGCTTTTTCTGTGACAACTGTTACCATTCAATGGAATATGCCAGTTAAATATAGTAATAAATGTGCTCACATGGTGCTGTCTCCTCACCAGTTTGAAGGGATGCAGATGGATGAGACCATAAACCAACAGCTTCATGTCCTGCGGCGAGAGATGAAGCAGTTACAGGCCGAAGCCACAAAGCCAACTGCCCTCAACATCATAGAAACCGCTGTGCATTTGGAAAACTTTATAACGTGAGTTATTGCATAGGAAGCGAGGGAGCATCTGTGTTGTGTCTATTAATTGGATAAGGACTACCTTATCCAATTATTGTATATCCTTACAGTTATCTGCGAGTGGCAGCTTATTGTGTAAGTGTTTCAAGTCTTTCAATGCTCTAGTAGTATTTTTTTGTTATTGAACAAAGAAAATGTATATTTTTCAGGTGCATAACACCAAGGCAAGTAGAGAAAGCAAAAATAAAGGTTGGAAAATATTTATTATTATATTAAAAACAAGACCACATTTAAATGAAGGGATCTCCTATGTAGTACTATAAGTACATAAGTATAGTATTAATAGGTTCTAGAGACCATGCAAAAAACAGTCTATGCTCCCTGAAGTGATACCTCCTGTCTGGAAGGCTCAACAAAATGCTGAAACTCCAAAAACTGACAGAACATCTTTTGATAATAGGTCAATAATTTGAGTCAATAGTGAGGCATTTAATAATGCCTATAGTATAAGTCTCCCCCAATTTACTGTACTACAGTTAAACAAATGCTATAGTTTAGCAATAATTGAGAACATAATGCTGCTATGCAATGCGTATAATATATTAATACATGGTACTATTAATGGGATAGCAGCATAGAAATGTGTGCTTGCTCAATAACTGCAATTGTGAATGTAAAGGGCAAATAGCCTAAACAAGCAAGTCTCAAAAAGTTAAAATGATATAAAAAAATGAATTCGACATAAGCTGCCCAGCAGGGTCAAGCCTGACGGACATTTCTCTGTGTGAGATGGCCCAATAACTGCAATTACGATTATAGGGGGCAAATAGCCTAAACAAGCAAGTTCCAAAAAGTTAAAATTATATAAAAAAGTCAATTAGACATAAGCTACCCAGCAAGGGTGAGCCTGACAACCATTTTGCCACATGTGCTGCTTTCTCAAATGTGAAGATTTTTTTTTTATTCGGAAGAAACCACTGTGTAATATATCTAATATATATATATATACATATTCTTATTGTTGTATCTTCTAAAAATTAGATGTCTTATATTTTTGCATATTTTTTTTATTCTGGAAACATAAATATTCTCCACAGTGTTTTAGAATCTGTCCTTTTTAGATATACTGGAAAGTCACCTTAGTTCTGTTCTCTTGTTCTGTGCTCACAGGGCTCTAGTAAATGCTTACAAAGTGCAGTCTCCACTTGAGATCCAGAAGATTGGAATCGGTGCATTCTTTGCAGTAGTGGAGTTTGTGTGTGATGAGACCCAGCGACACCCTCCGTCCAGACAATTTTTTACTTCTTGCATTGAAATTCTGGGCCAGGTTTGTGCTATTTGTTACAAGAGGGTTTTAAAAATTACTTTCTGTGCGATTCTTTTAGACTATTCCCTTCCACAGAGATAGTTATGACTTTTCTAAGCATTTGTATCTATGTATGTTATTTGCAGAAATATATATATATATTTTTAAAGTTAATTATATTAAAACGTTTTCATAGAACTTAAGGTCCAACCATATCATCCTTGTCGTTTTGACTCAAGGTGTTTATAAGTGGAACACAGTCTGAATGTCGACCAGTTCTGGAGACCATTCTGCAGAATAGAAGGCTGTGCACCCTTCTGTCTCCTTTCTTTACCCCTGCAGCCTCACCCGGGGACTTTGTGCATTTATATGAGAAGGTTGTGGAGGCCATTAGAGAGGACAACAGTGATGTCATCTTTATGCTGCTAACCAAGGTAAGAAATAATTATTATATGAGTCTTAAAGGACTACTGTATGATGAAAGATAAACAAATATATATATATATATATATATATATATATATATGAAGAGTGAGGTAGCCGTGAATGTCCAGTAATCCAGATGAATAATCAGAGTATTGCAGTATATAGTGATACCTTTTTTATTGGACAAACATATTCATAGGTTTCATGACGAGCTCATATAGTTTTTAGTGCTCCTGGCAATGATCTCAAAAAAACGTAATCCTTACCACATCTATCTGTATGCAGGAAATACTAGTACTCATCTAAAACAGGAAAGCTATGGGTTAACTGGACAGTGCAGTCTAACCTGAGTTCACAGAGAAGCTAAGCTATTAACCATAGCCTTCCCCCATAGATTCTCACACAACGTACATAGACTCAGCACTGTGCTAATTACTCATGCAACAGCCAGTGGGCAGAATATACTGTATGTAAACAGAGATTTAAAACTTAAGATGTTTTAGCTGTTGTTAGTGTAATTAAAAAACAGATACATTTAACATATAATCTTGTGCTCTTTCTCACAATGAAGATCACTTACAGTGAGTACAGTGGCCCTTTAAGCTATTAAAAAAATAAATAATTACATCTTGATGCTTCTGTAGGTCACTGTGTGGATAAATTTCACTTTGAGCGAGGCTCGCATGTATGAGCGGCATTCACATTTCCGGAGGACAGGGTTTGCAGTTATATTTTTGCAAGCTAGTTGATTTAGAGTATGTGCAAGGTATGGGGCAAATTCCCAAAACTCAAATTAAATCAAATGCCACCCACCACTCTACCTATCCCTACCCTCCCTCCACAGTTAAGTATATTCGTAAATGCCCTCAGACTTCAAGCTTTCATGAACTGCTCAGGTCAGACAAGATGAAAACATACATTAAAACAAATGATTCTTCAAAAGGTTTTCTCTAAAAAAAAAGTTTTATGTTAGTGGCTTACACATCTGCTTATGATTTTAGTATTTTACATACTTCACAAACATATGCAATCTTTCCTAAAATACATTGAAACTTTTAATTAGTTAAAAAATAAACTTATTGTTACAATGTTAAATGTGTCAAATATCAAATGTGTATTTATTTTCCCAATATATACTAGGTATCAGGATGTATGTTTTGTTTCAAGTTTACTTTGGGAAAATTATATCTAAAGCTCTGAAATTCATTGTATAAAATTACTATTCACTAATAGCCATTTGCAACTTATTTTATCCATGGCTAATATACCAATTGGTAATTTGTACTGGATAATATGTACAAAATTCCTCTTGGTTCTGTTTGACCAATGAAAATGGGCTATTCACAACGGTGATAGGTAGTTGTTTGCCATTTATATTTTATCCTATTAAAGGTATGTGGAAGTTTCATGGATTATGAGAAAAATCGGAAGTGTATTAAAACATTTTTTTTGCATGAATTAATCCCCAAATAAACATTAATAAACTTACCCTAAAGTTTGAAGAAATTTTGCAGTTTTCAGGCAGTTCATTTTGAGAAGGATCGCCCCTGAAAAGCCAAGCTAAATTTGCGTAAAATTCATAATTATTTGAGGCCAATCAGAGGCATGTACAACAATGTATCTGCTCCCTCTCACTGGCTGAGACAAAGCTGCTCAGGAGCCATGATACTGACAGCTGATTCGCTAAGACACAACTCCGCACAGCTCATTGGCTAGGACGCTCTGCCTACATAGGTGCCTTAGGGATAAGCTCACACAAGAAATTTCAAATGTACTTTGAATTACAAATATACAAAATTCCTCAATAAAATGATTTGATATGAGACGCCCAATCAGACAAACTTATACATTTACCTTTTAAGTCTCTTTTTTTTTTTTTTTCTAGTTGTTGAGATCATTTCACATTTTTGTTAATAGTCTCTATAGCATGTACTAGTGAATATGGCCCAGAGAACATGTTTTGTCTTGATACACATTACCTGGTAATATATATAGGTAACAGAATGCCTTAATTCTGATATATCTCCTTTTTCCTCCTCCTAAGTTTGATCTGAACCATTGGTTGAACTCGGCAAAGCCTTCAATGTCTGAGCGGACCAAGCTGCTGGAATCTGTCCACTTGGCTCTGACTCTTTGTGGCCTTGTACCTGAAGAAGACCTGTTGATGCCTTTTAACATATTTTGTAAGCACTGGAATTCAGTCCTTCGCTACCAGTTCCCAGATCATTATAGCGACTGCTTGAGATTGCTCATGCAAAGTAAGTATTGGCATTTAGTCTACATACTGCTCAACCACCCACTTCACTTATTATTATTATCCTTTATTTGTAACACACCAACATATACCGTAGCGCTATAGAGCTTATAATCTAATGTACATAGAGCTTTCCCTAAAGAATGATGCAAGAGTGAAAGCTCACAAACTTACAATCTAAAGGGTTTTGGTGAGGTACAGGAGGGTGATAGATACAAGATGGCAATGTGAAGGCAATAAGCTCAAGCAGGGGGCAGTGGCTGTGTGGTTTGATTGTAGATTGTGAGTGATATTGTGCTGTTGAGTGAGCTACCTTGTTGTGTTGAAGGGGCTTGTGTACTTAAATGAAAATGTGAGCTATACCATGTAGAATCGCCCAAGATGGGCAGATCATAGTAGATTAGAGAAATCGCGGTCCACTGGAGAGCAGTTGGTAGAATATTTTGAGACAAAATCAGAGATATAAAGGGGTGTTTCTTTCCTTATCTTATTTCCTCATCTCACTCCTCCTACCTTTGGACTTTTTCCTGAGATGCAGCGACTCTGTGGAACTTGTCTCACTCCATCATTGCTTTTAAAACTCACCAAAAATGCTTAAAGAAGCTGATCACCTGTAGCTGCAAAGGACAGTTGTGGTCAAACATTGGTCTTTTGAACATCTAAACTTGCAAAATGTTTTAGATATTAAACAATAAATAAACACAGACTTCATAAGTTGACCCCACAGCAATGTAATTGCATATAAAAGTTAAAGGCATATCTAAGTTTCCTCAACATAATCATTAGAGAGATTTTTTAGATATTAATAAAAAATAAATGTTTTATGAGATGTGCTGCATACATATACGCTGCTTTTTGACTATGGAATGCAGAAATGACACTTGGATATGCCTTTAATGCAGGGGTGAGCAATTAATTTTCAAGGAGACACATGAGAAACTCAGAATATTGTGGAGGGCCGAACCATAGGCTGAACTTAATTCCTCTCAATATTAATTTTATTTTCTCAGTGCCAGGAGGAGTATCTACATAATACTATCCATCCCAGTTAGTCACAACACTGCTGCTCACAAATTGCCCACTTTTACAATTGGCAGTGTTTTTTTGGCCAGGACACAAATTTGTAGGCCCCTGTAGCGGGCCGGACAGGGACAGCCAAAGGGCCGGATGTGGCCCGCGGGCCGTACAATGCCCAGGTCTGCTTTAATGTATTTATTTTCCATTCTAAAACTTTTTTTAAAATTTTTTTTACAAGTTTTCAAGTGTTGTTTTTCAAAATACTATATTTAAAGAGTGTGGAAATCTGGCTATATGTTTTTTTAAGTGAATCAGTCCTGGGGAATTCTGTGTTTTTTAAGCAAATTAGCAATTCATGCATCTTAATACAAAGTTCAGAAATGATTTACTGTAAAAAAAAATACTTGTACAATGTACAGCCGGTGTTTGATGCTCTTTAAAATGAAATCAGCTTCCTGTTGGAGTCCTTTTAACATTTACAGTCTGCTAACCCAATCAAACTGTTCACACACAGCCTATAAGGCACAGCCACTTCCATCAGTTGCCTATTGCCTTGATTATTACGTCATGCACAGGTTACCCTACTGTCTTACACCCCAATCTTACCTTCTAGACTGGGAGCTTGAGACTTCAATCCGTTACATTAAATTGTCTGTTTTCTTATTGTATTGTATTTGTATATACCTTAGAATGGATAGAAAATTGCAGAGATTTATAAATAGCAATAATAATAATAACAACCTAAGTAAATATTTGTTTGGCTTCCCCCACAACTGTGTCTTTAATTGAATAAGAAGTAAGATCTGTTTTTTTCTGTTTAAAATCAAAGAAATATTACTTGATTGGATCCTCCCTCTGCAGCTCATGAAAACACAGACTCTGTAGTACTGACTGTGCTGGGATTCATACTTACCAATCAGTGACCATCTCTCAGCAACATTCTGCTAGACTACACTGCACATCTAGCCATACAGACGCTGCAGTGGACAGACCTATACAGGGACTATTTGTGAGATTTTTATTCAGTAAAAACAGAGCTTTTAAGCACTTCTTAATAGTATAAAATACTTAAAAGTAGATAGACAGGGATATACCGTATTTATCGGCGTATAACATGCACTTTTTCTCCCTGAAAATAGGGGCAAATCATGTGTGCGTGTTATACGCCGATATAATGTTAAGGACCGTGTCTATTTCCCTCCCCCTCCTCATCCTCAACCCCCCCTCCTCATTCTAAACCCCCCCTCCTCATTCTAAACCCCCCCTCCTCATTCTAAACCCCCTCCTCATTCTAAACCCCCCTCCTCATTCTCAACCCCCCCTCCTCATTCTCAACCCCCCCTCCTCATTCTCAACCCCCCCTCCTCATTCTCAACCCCCCCTCCTAATTCTCAACCCCCCCTCCTCATTCTAACCCCCCCCTCCTCATTCTAAACCCCCCCTCCTCATTCTAAACCCCCCCTCCTCATTCTAAACCCCCCTCCTCATTCTAAACCCCCCTCCTCATTCTCAACCCCCCCTCCTCATTCTCAACCCCCCCTCCTCATTCTAACCCCCCCTCCTCATTCTAACCCCCCTCCTCATTCTAACCCCCCTCCTCATTCTAAACCCCCCTCCTCATTCTAAACCCCCCTCCTCATTCTAACCCCCCTCCTCATTCTAACCCCCCTCCTCATTCTAACCCCCCTCCTCATTCTAAACCCCCCTCCTCATTCTAAACCCCCCTCCTCATTCTAACCCCCCTCCTCATTCTAACCCCCCTCCTCATTCTAACCCCCCTCCTCATTCTAAACCCCCCTCCTCATTCTAAACACCCCTCCTCATTCTAAACCCCCCTCCTCATTCTAAACCCCCCTCCTCATTCTAAACCCCCCTCCTCATTCTAAACCCCCATCCTCATTCTAAACCTCCCCCTCCTCATTCTAAACCTCCCCCTCCTCATTCTAAACCTCCCCCTCCTCATTCTAAACCTCCCCCTCCTCATTCTAAACCCCCCTCCTCATTCTCAACCCCCCCTCCTCATTCTCAACCCCCCCTCCTCATTCTCAACCCCCCCTCCTCATTCTCAACCCCCCCTCCTCATTCTCAACCCCCCCTCCTCATTCTCAACCCCCCCTCCTCATTCTAAACCCCCCTCCTCATTCTAAACCCCCCTCCTCATTCTAACCCCCCTCCTCATTCTAAACCCCCCTCCTCATTCTAAACCTCCCCCTCCTCATTCTAAACCCCCTCCTCATTCTAAACCCCCCTAAATACCTCTCCCTTTCCCCTCACTTACCTGCTTCTGCTCCAGCCTCCGCTCCTTCTTGACCCAGCTCACATGTGACGTCACATGCGCGCCACGTCATTAGCATATAGCGGGTGGTTTGTTTGCATATCTGACCCACTACATGCAATATGTAAATAAGTACATTTCTTAATCAACATAATAATTTTCTTAGCAATGAGTATTTGATGGACCTCTATGAACAAGTTTTCTTTTCTCTTTTACGGTTGATTTACTGGTATTGTTTTAAAATCTATTTAATTTCTCTCAAGGTTCCTCAGAGCAACTCTTGAGCCCAGAATGTTGGAAGACCTCTCTGAAAGCTGTTGGCTGCTACACCCCAAGGAAACCCCAAAGCTCAATAAATCCAGAAACCACCGATCCATTGTTTCCAAGCTGTGCAAACAAAATGATGTTATCTGCTGAGCAGGTTTGGATTATTGGATATTTTTATTGTGAGTTCGGTTTGCATGTGAAATACTAAAATAACATCTCCCAAGCACATGCGTTATATATGGACATAAATGATGTTGTAGTATTATAGACATATATATATATATATAAAGTATTTAGACATGCATCCCTAATAATACTTGCAGTTAGTAAAACTCAGGATTTATATGTAACTCTTTGCTTTATTTATTTGTGTGTTTCTTTCAGGTGTTAGAGACAATCAAATGGCTTTCAGATTTTTTCTACAAGCTGAGATTTTCAAAGCCAGAATTCCAGAGCTTTGGTCTTCTTTCAAAATGGAGCCCGTACATAGCTGAGGTGAAGATCTTCTTTGAGTACCTGGTGAAGAGTCTTGTTGACTATGAACTGATTACCCTTAAACAAGAGCCAATGGGAAGTCACAGAGTCCAGGCAGGTAATAACATAAATGAACACATGTTCTTATCAGTTTTAACTTAAAGGTATATGGAAGTTTCCTGGATTATAAATTCATCTGATAGAGGAGAACCAGTAGTGTACGAATACATTTATTTTTTTGCATGAAAAAATCCCAAAATAAACCTTAATAAACTTACCCTAAACTTTGCAAACTTTCTTCAGTTGATTTTAAGAAGGAAAATGAAAATCCAAGCTAACAGCCCTATTAAATTGGAGCAACGTTTTAAAACCAAGCTCGTAACTGTCATCTTAGGGCTATTTGCGTGCTAAGATGCCTTGTAACGTTGCTTGCAGCGGGCTTTGCGTGGAGAGCAACGTTGAACTTTGCGCACGTAAATCCTTTGATCTTTCATGCCTGTAACCGCTTGTAAGCCCACAAATCGGCCCAGAAAAATAGTTTATTTCATGATTATTTTTTGTGTAATATTGATCCCTGCATTCAATGTGTAACGACATATACTGTAACTCGCATGTAATAGAATATCATATTTACGGATTTATTAATATTGCATTATTTATGGCCTGTTGGACTGATCGCAAACTGTATCTGAAGCACGTAGGACTTTGAAATCTACCCTCCCCTTTTTCAGTGACGTAACTCTAGCAATCTCTTTTTCCATTGGCTCCATCTGAACCCATAACTACAAGATTGCTTAACTGTTTGCGAGCGAGCACGCAACTCCGACGGCCAAGAACTGCTTTACGAAATAGCGTCTCTCGCTCATAGCTCGCAGCCCTTTCTAATTTAATAGCCACGTAACTTGGCCAAATTTGAATTCGAAGCACGCAGCCCTTACGTGCTAAACGTTGGACTTACCAGGCTGGAATTTAATATGGCCCTAAATTAGCATAGCATTCATAATTATTGTGGCCAGTCAGAGGCAGGGGCAACAATGTATCTGTTTCCCTCTCAGAAAGCAGGCAGCCCTGATACTGACAGCTGATTCGCAAGGACACTGCACAGCTCATTGGCTAGGACGCTTTGCCTTCAAAGGTGCCTTGGGGGTCGAGCTCACACAAGAATTTTCAAATGTACTTTGAATTACAAATATACAAAATTCCTCAATACAATTATTTGATATGAGACGAGTCCAGTCAGGTTCCCCAGAAACTTCCATGTACCTTTACAGGAACACTGTTGTTATCATACACTAGTGTTTCATTTGTTTATTTAATAAAACAATACATTCAGTATTAGAAGAATAAAATTTCAATGGAAACTTGAAAACCTTACATTTGAACCTTAATGTTACAGTCTTCAGCAGGTGTCCAGGAGGTGCAGACAAGACCTAGACTGGTTTAGTAGAAACTTGAATACAGCCTCCTGGTCAGAGCGTTGCACACCCTCTGGAAACCTAAGCAGGGACGGGTAGAAGCAGATCTACTAGTCTCTGAAACGCCAAGGGCCCTATTAAATTGTCAAAATCGCAAATTACCGAAGCCCGTAATGTAGCCCGCAAAAGTTACTAATATTTAATTTGTCTCCTCTAGCTACCCGCAATCTATTTGTGAGCTACAGGCTGAAAATTCCTGTGGTTGTCAAAATCGTAGCTCCGTCTTCGATCTTTCAAGCGCACAAATGTTACAATCGCTAAAATTGCAAATCGTTATTTAATTACAATTCCACAAGCCCGAAATTGCCTCCAAATGTAGTAAAAACTTTTACGAGTACTAGAAAGGACTTGCAAGGGGATTAAACACATGTTCCTAACACTATAAAAGCAAATAAAAACACAATACTGGACTTTGAAATACAGGGAAAGCGATAAAAGACATTAGAATTAATTGCACAACAGTCTCAAGCTCGCAAATCTGCAATAAAAAAAATATTTTTTTCACGTTTAATTTCTGTGTTATATCAATCTTGGGAATCAAGGAGTTAATACATATCAAGCCACCCACATGGATTATAAGATTTTGGCCATTCAATTTTAGTGAGTTTTACACCGCTGGATTGCGAGCCCAATCGCACGTCTAAACATTAATTGATTGACGTTTAAACTCCATGTTTTTCTGACGTTATCATGACGGTCTCATTTACTATTGGCTGTTTCCAAATCGTAACTTATGGACTCGCTTAATTGATCACGCCCTGAAGTGCT
>CM050163.1:549792740-549825240 GCA_027410445.1 Discoglossus pictus
ATTGTGCATTTTGAAGATACAGTAGGTAAACCTATACCCTGAAAATAGATTGCTTATGAGATATTAGGACAGCCCTAAATAAATAAAAAATCTGATTTTATGTTACACTATGAGTAAGCTACATACCCTTTCCAGAAGAATTAAAGCCCACCTAGATGTAAAACCACTTTACGTTTTTATTGCATTAAATATAACTGTAGTAGCCATGAAATCATCACTAGAGGGCCCTAAACAACCTATTTTCAAGGGTTTAGGTTTCCTCATGGTTAAGCCACATACACCAATTACAGAAGGTCTACCACCCACTATCACTATCTCCTAGTTCCAAGGCCACTATACAGTCATTGTATTAAATATAACTGTAGTGGCAATGGAATCATCACTAGGGGGCATATGTGAGTATTTTTTTCAGCAACATCACAAAAGAATCATGGCACCTTCAGAAACAGGAGATACCAAGAAAAAAAAAAACATATATAACCATCACCTACGCCATTACGCTATTATGCCATATTTAGAAATGTCCTCAAAGGACAAATAAAAGAAAACAAGAATTAAATTATGTTATAAAACAACAGTACCAGTGTCTAGAACATGTTAGGCCCACATGCTTTCTGGACGAGGTATGCGAATCAGATTATATTTTTTCTGCATTAAACATGCATGGTATAGATGATGCATTCAAGTATGGCATTCGTTATTAAGACTTGGACAATGTTTACTTTTACTGATAAAATAAGCAAAATCATTCCGTGGGAAATGGGATTCCATGGGTAGCACCTGCTCATAGTGAATGAAGCAAATGGCTAAGGGGGCAGTTATGGGGTTTCCTAAGACAAGTTAAATCAGTTAGCCCTGCAAGAAACTTATTACTTAACAACATATTTAAGTTTTCTGGATAATTAATGCATCTGATAGAGGAGAGTCACCAGTGTATAAAAACATTGTTTTGCATGAAAAATTAAAAAAATAAACATTTACAAAACACCCTGATGTTTGCAAAATCTTTTCAATTTACAAGCTGATGCTTTTGTCAGTCGAATACCCTGAAAATCCCTGCTAAGATTAGTATGATTAGTTTTGGACAATCAGAAGAAAGCAGATACATTTGTATCATACTGTGTTGCAAAGAAGCCTGGGATATGTAGTCTATCTCACTGTCATCTTTATGATTTGATCCAGTTGTAAATTTAGACCCCACCCAACCATGTGATACAATCCAGCACCAAGTACTTCATTTGAATGGTCAAACTTCATACCTACATACATTTCCACTGTATACTTGGTAATGTCAGCTTCCTCAGTGTGGAAAGCTGGAATTTACTCTTCTGCCTATACATTTGTAAGTTCAGTGAACTTATCTTTATAAAACATATTTTTCTGATAATCACTGCCTGTTGGTTACCAAATGTTTGAAACCCAAGAAACTTATATATACACCTTTAGATAGTTGTACAATAGCACCGGATTTAGTTCCTGCTCCTTCCCTATTGATTACATACACATTTAGGAGACACTTCCAACCTTGCATTTAAATTTACATTGTCATTGATTAAAGGCCATATTCATTCTAAAAAGACAAATTTATAAACATGTAAGTCCATATTTTTGTTCAAACATTAATTATGAGATGGTTTTGTTGTGTTTACAAACCTACAATTTCATTATCTGAACCAGAAACCTTCTCGTCTTCCTGTAGGCGAGATTTAGCTTAAAGTACAAAATCTTAGAAGCATCATTACACATAGATCTCCCAATCTTTATCTCAAGCGCTCTCTTAGAAAAAACCAACGCCGTGATGATAGCTTTGAAATCTCTCAGGAATTAGATGAGCGGGAGTGATAGTGATGAACTCCCAGCTAATAAACCCAGAGTGCTTATTCCTGGAGAATGATCAATTTCCAGATGTCTGGAGGCATGTCTGATACCGTGATTTACTAACGCTGCCTCCTAATACTAATACAGAACCAGATAACGAAGCAAGCCTCTTCTTAAAAAAGAAATCAGTATACTGTAAATCAGACCAGAAATTCCATTCCAATTTTATACTATTTTATTCCATTGGTCTGGCCAATATTTTTCTACACTTTTTTTATTTTTTTTCTGTAATTAGACATGATAATATACAAAATGTTTTTAGAAAGCAAAATATGTAATTATAGACTAATGCAATTTCCATTAGTCCTGTTAAAAACACTGACAGTTTTAGTTGCCACATTCCCTCTAATCAGATCAGCAGAACTAAAATGGTTAATGAACATAATTGGGTGATACATTATATTGTTTATTAGATGCTTAAAGTGTCAGGGTTCCTATCATGTATTTAAAAGAGAATAATTAACAATGAATCCACATATTCTAGATCAGATGAGATCTTAAGAGGTTGAACTTGATGGATTAAAAGTATTTTTTCAACCTCAATTACTATGTAACTATAGAAATGTTAAAGGAATATGAAAGTTTCCCTGTTTTCAATATTAAAATAAACTACCCAAGTGTTTGCATATCTACACATCATTTTATTAACAAGTGCTTAAAAGGGATGTTTTACTCACAAAAAAACATCCAAGCAGTCCCTGAAAAAGTCTGCCCCCTGCAGCTCATGCATACTTTTCTATTGGTACTAGATGTACTAACCAATCAGATACTTTCTCAACAGAATTTCAAAACATGCTGTTGAGAAACTGTTTCATTGGCTAGTACATCTGATTCCAATCAAAACTGTGTGTGTAAGCTGCTGATGGCAGACCTTTGTAGGGGCTATTTGAAAGGTTTTAGTGAGTAAAACAGAGCTTTTAAGCACTTGATGAAAAACGGATAATACAATATATAGTCCATTTTTATGCTCTTTAAGAACAACAACCAAAAAAAACTTGAATTTGGAGGATCAAATCACAACCAAAAAATGGTTCAACACATGTGATAATAAAATGGTCAAATTAGTAATGTTTTGTTCAGAAATGTATTAAATATAGGCATTTTAGTATTATATATATATTCAAATTATGCTTCACTGTTGAAATGAGCATATATTTAGCTCAGTTATAGACAAACAACATGGAAAAAGATTCTGCAGAATCGACCAGAGGGATTTTACAAATGATTTACTGCTTTCAACTGTATGGGTCACATAATAGCAGGTCTGAATATTAATATGGCCGAACTAGCGCAGGGTATGGCCGCCTCACATTCTGACACACCATGGCACATAGTGGCAGCTTTGATGAAATACAGAAGGGCCCTTCCTTCCCTTGAATAATAAAGGCCTTTCCTAATTTTAACCAGAGCCAAGTCTGAAAAAAAAACTGCAGCCGTGTGTGACTCATGGAGTCCGTGGGGAATGCGAGGCGGGGAGGAGGAGAGAGTGCGAGTATGTGTATAATCTAACAGTGCCTAGAGCTTTGGAGATCCTAGACCACTTCAATAGCACAGGCCACAGTCATTAAAAACCCTGGCTGCATTCCAGCACTGAAAATTGAAGCAGTATATTTATTGCGTTTTGCTCAAATAAATCTGAAAACGTGTGAATCATATCCCTCGGAGAGATGGGGAAAAGAAGTAAACAATCTCAGGCTAATGCATACAAGGAGACTGTGATGAAGAACAAATATATGCAAAAGCGGTTTCTCTGGTGTAGACACAGTATGAAAAGCATCATTTGGCCCCATTTTATCTGATCTGCCATTTTGTTTACCTAGGCCTTGGGTTTGTAACACTATAATGAGTATAAATACTCCATGAACATTATATTCCTTTATTATGGTTCAGAACATGAGGGAAAGAGATGAACACTAGGGGTCAGAACCTGCTTTTGTGGTTTACTCCTTATGGCTGGAGCATTCAGTAGACTGGCTTGGGTCCAAAACTGGTCATTCCCGTTTCCATGCTGCCTAAATACATTTATTGAACCTGAAGTGGTTAAAAGACCACTTTATTTAACGGTAATATTGTTTTTTTTAAGCAAAAATGTACTTTGCATATTTTCTAAATGCATTTCACATCTCCCAATAACACTATGGATGAAACCAATATGGCGTTCCATTGCAGTAAAGTATGTTTGTCTTGCTTGGTTTGGCATATAATAGAGAATAAAGCACATTTTTGGGGTATTTCTCTTAATTTGTTGTGGTATGTGTATCGTGTTATTTAATCTATTCTAGCTGCCTTTTTATATGCAATTTACCTGTTGTCTATGATCAATTAATATTAAGTTGAAAAGAAATGCAACTTTTATTGCCCTTTTATATTAACTATATTTGTTGTGCATATAAAGTTCTGGTTTGCTAGCTTTACTAAACTATGTGGGTGTAGCTACAAAAAATAGGCAGTTCAGGACCTTGACTTAAAAAGGTATATGCAAGTGAGCTGGGATATGAATGCATCTGATAGAGGGGAATTAGTAGTGTATGATTACATTTATTTGCATGTACTATGTTTTTTTAGCATTGCATTAAAAAAAACTGTTGCAGGTGATGTTTACACCCCCAGGATTGAGCTAGGCTCCTGAGGGGGTTCATTTTTGTAAAAGTTTACTGTGTCCATGTGAGCATGCCCAGGTTTACAGCCAATCAGCAATGCTGTATGCAGCCAGCTAGATGAGTCTGCTACACGGTGTCCTTAAAGGACCATAAATCGACATCCATGTAAAAATGCTTGAGCGATTACACAGTTGTTCTTTAGACATAAACCTTCTTCTTGATAAATTCGGACAAATTATAATTGTACTGAAACCAAACATTTCAGCTTCTTCTTTCTATTCTAATTTGTCTTTTAGGCGAATAAGCATTTATGCTTGATTTATGGTCCTGCAATGACCTGCACCATTATCTGTTCGTGTGTCTCGGTGTGAGTGCATGCAATTCACTGGGGCTGGGAGAGATCTCAGGGGCAATTCACTGGGGCTGGAGGGGGGGGGGTTACAGGGGCAAATCAATGGGGCTGGGAGAAGTTTCACCTGGGATGTACATAAAACAATCAGTGAATCAAGGGGCACAGACCTTGTACTAGGTATTATAGAAATCTAAAGGAAAGCTGCAGCTCAATTCACAGACCAAAAAGATACAATGTATTATGTATGCTAATTTTCCCTGGGATTTTTTTTAGGGGGTGTCAACATTGATAGAAAACAGTTTGCAAATGCAAGAAATTCAGCAAACTTTTTTGTCCAAACTATTTTTTTCATACACTACTAATTCATAATCCAGCTCACTTGCATATCCCTTTAATTTTGTGTGATCCTTGGTATATTGTGTTAAAAAATCCCCACAGAATGGACATAATTTGACTGAACTGTAAATATAGCACAATTGGTGTACATCGCTAAATAGCCACTTTGGAATATATCATTCAATCCCACCACAAATTCCAAGCCTGACCCACCATTACCAAAACAATATATGTGTGTGCTATACTTATACTGAGAATAAAAATATAGTGGGGAAACCAAATATATAGTTGGTTTTGCGTAATAATATGTTCTATACTAACTTTACCATATACTATGGAACTTACTAAACCTCATATTAACCACAGATATGGAATACCTTTCATATATTAAAAGGAAAAAGGATATTTGTCTAAGCAATTTCACGCAAAAAAAACCAATAGCATCAGGGGTGAAGTCATTTCTAAACCCATATAAAATGATTTCTCTAGAATAGTCTAAAAAATATACATTAATCTGTGGTCTCTAGTAATTTTTCTCTAACCCTCTTACATTTATTTTTTTTCCCATTCTGGAATCACCAACTTTAGATAAAAGAGTAAAAAACAACTTTAGATAAGAGGAAAAGTGTGTGTGTATATATATATAAAAATATATTAAAGTTGTGTAATACAACATGCATAAGTTTACTGGAAGCCATCCATGTTTGATAATGGCTATGGATTGGAGAGCAAAGCATTTGTGAACATATTTGCATGTCCCAGCTTGGCTTCCCAGAATGCAGTGTTATAACTTCTTTTCTCGGAATTCTGAGCTGGAAGCTGTTATTTTAACTAGTTTTAGACATTCACATGTGAACACAGATGTACTATTTATTTACTATATATATATATAGTATAACTTTTTAAAATATAACTTTTAATATTATGTAAACCTTCTGACATGAACACCAGGTGAAAATGCTGGCTCCAATTTCTGCCAGTTCATCTTTGGAGTAAGAATCCATTGTTGGCTTCTCAACCAAACACGTCATATCCAAGGATATTTTATGTCCATAAACCCTGTGATTGGCTGGGAATTGTTCACATAGGATTGATAACAGGAGCATGAATTCCTTGTGGGGTGATTTTATCGTCCTTCCAAATTTTTTAAGTATTTTTTCTTTTTATTGGTTTCTCTATTTTATTTTGATCATTTTGCAGATTCCACAGAGAAATCCTGTTTAACAATGTTGTTTGCTTACTGAAATAATCTGCTATATTTTTAAGACAACACATTGAAAAACTCCATTTGGTATGGATTTGGCATAAATGATATCCTGGCACGCTAAGAAATGGCCCATCGCCCAAGAAGCTGAAATGAATTTCTGGATGGAAAATTACCAGAAGCAAAATACCGCTCTGCCACAAAAAGTACTTTCTAGTAGAAGTCCGGAAAGCATTATTTCCAACTCTAGGAATCCTACCAAAATAAACATATCTGAAAATCCAAGAGATTGCAAAACACAAACTCTTTGATAATCAACAAAATAATTTGATTGTTTTATAGATGAATATTCTTCCAGTCTCTAAAAGTCTACACAACAGGACGTCAAGAGTCACCCACTGGGAACGGCTGACCTTATCTTCACCTACGTTGCCATGAAGACTTGGCAACTTTTACCTGGTGCTGAAGTAAAGTAACCTTCCTTGGCATTAAATGAAAGTAACTGCAAATGCTTCTTCCATGCCAATTGCCGGAAGGAAAACTCCTGTTACCCACTAACAGCCTCCTGGAGGGCAGATTTAGTATCCAATTTTACAACCCATCCATTCAGAAAGTGACGAGACTTTTGCAAATGTATTTGTGGTGTTGACATTTCATTAACAATGCATTGGATTAAACCATCTATTGCTACAGAAATTGTGCTCAACTTTACTAAATTAAAACAATACCATGGTTCAAAAAAAACATACAATTTTTTGGGCAGTCCAAATAATTCTTATTTTCAAAAATAAAACATAAGGCAACAATGCTGTAGATAACAATGCTGTAAATACATCTCTCAATATGGATATGATTACCCTTTAAAGGGATATTGTAGTGGGAGATAAAGTTACAGAGGTTTATAAGTTGCATACAGCATAATGAAAGCACAAGGGACTCGAAGTAGTTGGCTCCAACACCACAACTCAAAAGGGTCAATTCAACAGGCCTTGGCCTTCTTTATGATTCAACTCTCACATCCATTTGTTACTACTGGGAATAGCATAGTTCTACCTATGCAAATCTTGTTTCATGTTGTAATATCTTTACTTTTTAATAGCTTGCCCAGACTTGCCATAGCTTACCTCACCAGAAGCAAACATCTTATTAAATATTACTATTTTTTTTTATTTTTTCTCCTTGGATTTAGCGTTTCTTCCTTCCACCCCATACCGCTATTGCAGTATTCAGAGCTTGCCAAGTGTCAATTTGGGAAAATACATATTGCAGCTTCTAGTGCAGAATTCAACAGTTCTGCCCATGCCAACCAACAGGGAATCTCTTGGAATTCTGTGTGCAATAGTAACTGCAATATGGAATTTCACATCTTGCCGTCTGCCTACATAGTGACTTGCTCAGAGGTTTATACAACAAGGATGGGAGGAGGGAGGGAAGACAATACAACAATACCCTCAAGGGGGGCAGATTTAAATAATAAAAAAACACTATATAATTGGGCTAATGTATAAAGTATACTATATAAAATGAGTCACTCAGAAATATTTTGGGATATTCACTTCACTATCTATCGATCATTTTATATATATATATATATATATATATATATATATATATATATATATATATATATATAAATTAAATTTAAAGCAATTATGACCCCAGGCACATCCTATAGGAAGTTGACCGTCATTTACTCATGACAAGGTAACTTCCTGTTGGCTATATTGGATTGGACCCTGGAGAGTAACCATACTACTATACAAATAAATAACAGAAACCTCATGTAACATTGTGCTTCATTAAAGGGATAATACTAAAACTTGGTTAATGCATGTAATACATAATACATTTGAACACATTAAGTTTTGTCAGCAAAAGTACCAAAGACCCAAAGTGTACAGCTTATACCCTGCCTACACATAAAATATATTATTTTTTATTAAAGTTACTACAGATTTTAAGAAACAATCTGTATTCTTACCAAAGTGTCATTTTAAAATAAGAAAGTAAACATCTTGTAACTCAAGAGAACACTCTGTTTATATTGTCGGGAACAGTGTCAGAGCAATTAGGGTGTGGGCAGCAAATCTAAGAACAAACAAAGACGTACCATATTACACAATGTTTCATAAATCCAATTAATTTGTTTAAGAAAAATAAAAATAGTCCTTTTATGTTTTTGTTGACATAGTATTTTAGACATTGGATATTTAATGTGTTGGTTAGAAAAACTTAAAGACTTTATGTATTGATCATGTGGACAAAATAAAACTACATAAAACAGATTTCTTATTTATTTTTAGGATATAGGAAAGTAATCAATCCAATTAAGGACCAGTGCAGATTAAGAAAAAAATAATACAAAAAGAAAAAAACTGTTAAGTATGGAAAAAACTAATAATAGTAGTCATGGAAATAAAAATATTTTAGGGGGAAATCTGAATTTTAGTATACTTTATTTAAGTACAGGAATCCATATAGATGATGCATGTTTGTTTTTATCAATGGAAGGAGGGATGTGAGAGGAGGGAACAGACAGAAACCCAGAGCTTTTGTTTGATAACTGGATAGGACTGACATTGACATCACCTCCCTTCTCCCTCACTGGCCCAGAAGACACCTTGCATCATTCAATGCAACCACAGCTCTCTAGAAATGTAAACGTCCCTCTCACACATACAACTTCCCTGATGTATCATGGATGCATCATAGGTTGAGCAAGGGCATCAACATTTGTTTTTCTCATTAAGAATTATGTGTAAGACTTTTTCTTGCTTAATTACTCTCTTAGTCATACTTAAAGTTTTCACACATTTTCTCATACAATAGTCCATTAAATATATTATACCCCTAGCAGGTAAAATAATTAGGGCCTCAATCATCCCAGTAAGGCACTGGGTATAAGACTACATGTCTATATAAAAAGTGGGGGATTCAATGTATATTTATCATAGAAAGGCAAGTATGTATGTATATAATATGTACAGTGACTTGCAAAAGTATTCACCCCCTATGACTTTTTACCTATTTTGTTACATTACAGCCTTAAGGTCAATGTTTTGTTAATCTGAACTTTATGTGATGGATCAGAACACAATAGTGTAAGTTGGTGAAGTGAAATGAGAAAAATATATACATAAAACTATTTTTTAGAAATAGAAAATTGGCATGTGCGTATGTATTCACCCCCTTTGTTATGAAGCCCATAAAAAGCTCTGGTGCACCAATTACCTTCAGAAGTCACATAATTAGTGAAATGATGTCCACCTGTGTGCAATCTAAGTGTCACATGTTCTGTCATTACATATACACAACTTTTTTGAAAGGCCCCAAAGGCTGCAACACCTAAGCAAGAGGCACCACTAACCAAACACTACCATGAAGACCAAGGAACTCTCCAAACAAGAAAGGGACAATGTTGCTGAGAAGTACATGTCAGGGTTAGGTTATAAAAAAATATCCAAATATTTGATGATCACCAGGAGCACCATCAAATTTATTATAACCAAGTGGAAAGAACATAGCATAACAGCAAACCTGCCAAGAGACGGCCGCCCACCAAAACTCACAAATTGGGCAAGGAGGGCATTAATCAGAGAGGCAGCACAGAGACCTAAGATAACCCTGGAGGAGCTGCAGAGTTCCACAGCAGAGACTGGAGTATCTGTACATAGGACGACAATAAGCCATACGCTGCACAGAGTTGGGCTTTATGGCAGAGTGGCCAGAAGAAATTCATTACTTTCAGCTAAAACAAAATGGCACGTTTTGAGTTTGCGAAAAGGCATGTTGGAGACTCTCAAAATGTATGGAGGAAGGTGCTCTGGTCTGATGAGACTAAAATTGAACTTTTCGGCCACCAAAGAAAACGCTATGACTGACGAAAACCAAACACATCACATAACCCAAAGAACACCATCCCAACAGTGAAACATGGTGGTGGCAGCATCAAGCTATGTGGATGTTTTTCAGCAGCCGGGACTGGGAAACTGGTCAGAGTTGAGGGAAAGATGGATGGTGCTAAATACAGGGATATTCTTGAGCAAAACCTGTACCACTCTGAGGCTAATTGAAGCGCAGCTGTGGATTGCCTTAAAGACAACAGCAGAGAAATAGGTGGAGTCCTCACTTAGGCTTGGGCCTAAGCAGTGTGAGCAGAGTGTGGAGTCAAGTTGGTGTGCGGTTGTTACCAGAGATAGCAAGCTACAGAAAAAGGCTTGCTCCCTGTTCCTGTGTGAATCTACAATCGAGGATTGATGCAATTTGCAAAGAAGTTGTAAAGACAGAGGAAGCTTGAGGATCTGTGGAGTGAGGGAGAGAATCTCCAGCTGCCTGTGTGAAGCGCTGAGGACAGAGAGAGAGAGAATTTGCTTACAGAGTATTTGTCAAAGTGAAGCTGCAAAGACTGGCAGAGACACTGGATAAAAAAAGGTATACGATTTATTATTAAACTGCAAGCAAAAGGCTGAGGCTTTTGGACTTTCTGCAGTGTAAGAAGAAACTGCAGTATGAGAGGGGCCTATGCTCTGACCATGGTGATTACTTCAAACAGCAAAAGTATCCTGGCAATTACTGAGGAATTGTGAATGCAGTATTTTGTTTTTTCCAACTGTGACAGACAAGCTGTCCAGGCACAGAGAGGGTGTTCCTGAAGTTAGTCAGTACATGAATGTAGCTTTCATTTTCATTATTTTTGTTTTGTTGTTTTTGTACCTGACAATTAATCTATTAAAATTGGATAAACTTTTGAAAGGTTCAGAAACACATATGAGGAACGGTTTGCATGGCCATCCTTGTCACAATATATATATTTTATATATATATATATATATATATATATATATATATATATATATATATATATATATTCACATACATATATACACACACTCAAAGAACATTGAATGGCAATATGCCATTGCCTAATCCTATACACTTGAACAGATTCCAAAACAGAACTCCTTAAAACCACTAATAGCACAGCTTAATTATGAGTCAGTATGGTAGACAATAACCTAACCATGTGTATTTCATGTACCACAAAAACTTAATCCTCTTCTACACAATTTCCCAACTTCATACTAATTTCCAAAGCACTTGTCATTATTCCATATTATATATGCACACTTTTCCTTAGTAACTCCCAAGTCTGTACTCTAGTATGGGGATACCAAGCCGCACTCGTTTTTTGGCATCTACCATTAAACAGATTGCTCATCAAATACGGAGCTTATGACATCACCACTGATTTTTTTTGTGACATCACTTCATATAATATATGAAAACCACAATAAAAGAAATAAGAGGATTATTTTTCTTGTATTATATTAAATGTGAGAGGATAATATTCTAGCTACTCCAATTCTGTGCAACAGCCAACTATTAAAAAAAAAAAAAATGATTAAACGAGACGAGAACATTTATTAGAAATATACACTGAAATCCAATACATGGATTCTACAAGTAGAAAAAAATGAACATTTTCTGTTTTTCTATTAATCTGCTCATTGAAAATTCATGTTACTATGGCAACCCTTGGGACACGTCATAGAGCTCTGGAAGACCATAGATAAGGAATTTAACAAATGCGAACCATGAAATGTATCTGTATAATGTGCATGTTGGATATAACTTCACTAGTGCCAAATAAATCCAGAACAATGTGTTTCAATTTATATTTAATTACAGTCGCCACATATTTTTATCTGACCTACTAAGCAACAGGCTTAGCTTTTTATCTAATTTGTAATCAATGGTATGACATTCCAAGAGACATCTAAACATACATTTATCAAAATGGGATAAATATGTCAGAAAGTGTGTTTATATTATAATGGTAAAAATATTGTTCAATTACCAATCTTCGTTGTTCAATTACCAATCTACCTATTGTTCAATTACCAATCTACCTAAAATCAAAGTGTACTATCTTATTAAATTGATGAGATCATAACATTATTTTCATTAAAAAAATAACTAGAAAAAATTTGACAGACTGGCAAGCAGCTGGTGTTAAGCTCCACCCATGAATGAGCTATACTAGTCCTAACACAAGCAGAAGCTAATGGGGGAGCTTGAAGACAACAGCATGCCAGCTTTTTTTTATGAAGTTAGATTATAAAAGAAATGGAAAATGGAATATATATATAAAACCTAATCAATAACTTTCATCTTTATTTTCACCTTCATTAAAAAAGTATAAAAGAAAACGGTCAGGCTCCTAGTTTAATAGATAAAGATCTCATTGCTTTCTCAGGCCAGGATATTTTTTAAATAATCATTTTGATTCTTTGTATTCTAAACACTAAATTTCCTGTACCAGAATAAGATTTTTTTTTTAAACTCTTAATTGACAAAGAAAGTTTTGTCCACAAGTGTATGTCTGGAAAGCCAATGTTGTAACTTGGGAAACCATAAATAATTCATTATGTTACAGACAAACTTTTGTTTTGGTTATTAAATTACCTGAATTCTGGGCTGGAAAAATACTTTCCACTCTAATAGTATTTCCTGTGTTCTGGACATTTTGTAACTGTATAAAAATAGACAATATATAAAAGAGTAACACGGCACTAGAACCTTAAAGAGCCACAAAAAGTAAAAGTGCATTGAAAAAATTAATTACAAGTTGGTAATTAATAGTCATCACATTAGAAAAATGCCAAATTATATGATCCAGAGTTGTACTGGTTTCGTCATAGTTCTCCAATGTATATCTCTCAGAAGGGTTTCATACTATGTGGATATCAACTCCTATAAAATCTTCATGGCTCCTACTGTGTTAGCCATTTGTGTCCACCCCAACACTTTTTTTTTTTTTAATCAAATGTGGAATATTATAACTCCCCTTAATATTACAACACCTATATAACATTTGGAGTCCAGTCAAGTTTAGGATCTAGGCTTAAAAATGAGTCTATTTAAAGATGACAAATCTCTTAAATGGCATTGTTGAAAGTAATAACAAAGCCATATTGGTGCCATGATTTCCACCCCAAAACATCCTTCATATTTCAAAAACACCAATCGTTTTAGGATAAAACTTGCTCAGCAACTCAAATATTAATAATAATTTTATAATAAATATATGTATTATAAAAATACAGGAACATCTTCTTCTTAGGAGAGCAGGACCCTTAACAACTTCTGAATTTTAGGTCAGGTTTTTCTTATTTATTCACCAGGTTCCTGTAATTAGCGCTATGGAATATGTTAGGTCCTTATATAGGTAAAAAAGAATTAAATAATAGGCACGCTAACATTTTAAACTAAAAGGATTAAAAGAGTAGACTGAGGTATATCATAGACACAGAAAAAGGTCCATTTAGCGTAATTTAAGTTAAAGATCTGGAACGTGAGGGAGAATTAATCAGTAAGTGGGTTGAAGCAATGGACACCCAGAAGAAATGGACCAGAAGTCCTGAATGAGACAAAGATCTGCCTATTTATAATATCTGGCATATTAAGATGCCACATTCCCAATTGTGCAGATACTTCCTGTACAACATCTCCTCTCACCTCAGAAAGCCGATCACTATAAGCCATAACAAAAACTAGCAAAGTAGTGTGGATCTGAAAGACCCTCTCCATGAGCATTGGAAGGAAACCCGGATCAAAAAGGTTGAGAACCACTGTTTTCACCATGGGAGTATAATATATAAAACAATACAGTATCCAAGGATTACATGTAAAGTTCAGAGCGGCCAACACATATTCTCTTACTGTCTGTGGTCACTGATGTTCTTCTTTTCATGTGTACAAGTACAGCTGCCGGCAAGAATTTAGGAAGATAAATCAGCAGTGTGGAAATAGTACCAGCACATGTCTGGTAAATGTGTAAGCAGATGTTGGCTCAGAAGTAATTTATGGTATCAGGAAATTATATTTTGCTTTGCTGGCCCAGAATTTCTAGGAATATCATTAAAGAGATTAATCCAATAATCTGAATATTGAAAAGGCCATCTGAATTTTGTCCAAACATTGACTAAAATTAAATAAACTATAAATGCAATCCATATACTGTAAGTAAACACACATCACTCATTATAGTAATGAGAGCAGAGTGAACGTAAAATCAGCTGCAATTTGCAAATAGATATATCTCTATAAATAAAGCATTGGATAGAGGGGTTGAAAGTATTTTCCTTTTTGAAATTGCTGCTAAGTTGAAGATGTTCGAAGCATTGATCGTTAGGAGATTGTGTAGCCTGTATCCACTCCAGGATCTGCTGTATATATAATGGGCCTCATTCAATTGCGATTTGGCCAATTGAATAGGGCTCTATATAAGCACAAAGCATATTTTTTTACAAAAGTTTTTAGTTACTGAACTTGAATACAAAAGCAAGGTCTTCACTAACTAAAAACGTCTGTAAAAGATATGCTCTGTGCTTATATAGAGCCCTATTCAATTGGTCAAATTGCAATTGAATAAGGCCCTATGAGGGTGTACCAGACGAGACACTAATTAGAACCTGCTGTGCTGGCTGAGTGAGGTGTGGTGCTGTCCAATAGCATATTAGCTGTACATGTTTTTATCACTCATGCTCCTTGGTAAAGCAATTGCTTCTGATATAGTAGGCTGTGGCTTAAAGGACCACTCAAGTGTGATATTTGTAGTATGCTGTTGTGAATCACCTTAATTGAAAATTAGATTATTTTTTATTTATTTTTTACAGATTTCAAAATAAATATACTATATATAATTTTGTATTCTATATAACTTTTAGCTATAGTATTCACTTTTAATCTAATGGCAGGAAACATTTTGTGCTTTATTATTAACTGGATTAGAAACCATGGATAAATGGGAGCAACCATGGACGCACAAAAGATCTCTATGCAGTTCTACTGAAGGACTGCAACTTTAAATTGCCATATGCTAGACTGCAAGAAGGTTATTGCTTTTTATTTCATTTTCTCTCTCTATTGCACATTTCTTACATTTATATTGCTCTAACATTGTTTTCTTGTTCATTTTCCCTGGAAGTCCACTTGAGATACCTTGTAAGATGTCATTGTGCGTCATGGAGATAAACAGACGTTTTATGGATTTTATGAAACGTAGCGTTATGTGAGGTGGCTGGATTGATTTGTGGTGGATCAGATATGGAATTTTTATTTAGGTAGATAAGAGATAACAGATGACTCAAGGACAGATATAGTACTGCAAATTCATATGAAGGCCTCGTCTGAGATCAATAAACACTACAGCTCAGATTTTTATGAATGGCGGCTACACAGTGAGAAATTCCAGTCATGTTTTCACTGTGGAGATTCCATCAATACACCATGTTTTTGGTTTTAAACAGAGTAGAATAAAGGGGCCAGGACTTACTAAGAACGAACAGGTAGAAATTACTTTTTTTAAGAAGAAATATTTTGGCCATATCATGAAAATACAGGATTCTGATGGTGGGAATGATTAAAGGCACACAAAGAAGGGAAAGGTGGAGATGGATACATGGAGCCATTGAATGAGCATATGAGGGAGCTTGTGCCTTACATGCGGAGGTCCATAGGAAAAGTTGGACATGACAAAGACTAAACAACAAGTCAGTAACAATTCAGCCATCTTGGACAGCCCACTGCGATATTTTCAATATGTTCCGAATGCTGCCAACTAATTAGAAGCCATGTGTTGTGCATCAGCTAAGGCTTAATGCAGAAAAAAGGCCAACTATAGGGGCCTACAAAAACATTCTTCCCATTAAGATGGATGTTTTAGAGGAATGTTTCTGAACCCACTCTTTAGGGACCACCAGACAGACCAGTGACCAGCTCACAGTGTTGAACTTAAATCCTGGCTGCTCTTGTGGTCCATGTGAAGTAAGTTGGAAAACATTGGTTTGGAGAGTAAAAAGTTAAAGTTCACTGTGGTTTTTTAACATATGTACCAAACACACTAGCAGCCATGTAGACCCTGTGTATGACCCCAACGATATTTGACCCCTCTCCCACCCTTATCAAGGACTCGGAGCCCGACATTACCATACCGAGCTGTACATTAACATATAGGAGCCGCAAAATCAATTTGAAATATTTCAGAAATTGTTTACTATAGAGAAAAAACTGCTAGTAGAGTGTATAACTAGTTTGTTAATGCTCTTTAAAATTAAATATTTGTATATGAACTTAGAAAAATATGGATTGTGGACTTTAATTTATTTTCACACATATTTTAACCTAGGCATATTTGTAAAAAAAAATAAAAAAATAAATAAAACAGACTTAAATTTTACAAACACATTTGAACCTTAATGAATTTTGTGAAAAAATAATGGACTACCCCTGACAGAGTATTTGACATTTACTGCTGTTTTAACAAAATATTAAGTTTATGCAAATCAGTGGATGTCTTATAAATGGAGAAAGCCATTCTAACGTTTCATATTTTTATACATTTGCCAAACAAAGATGCTTATTTTAAGGAATGCACTTTAGCTTCCAACCCACACACTACTGGCAAATTAGTCATGTACAGAGTGTTCTCTGTTTTTTCCTGAGAAGGTCTAAATGTCAGCGTTTAGGTCCGTATTGTTAAAGTGCTTATTTTGGTGTCATCGTTTCTTTGAACTCGAGATACTTTGGGGAAATGTTCTCAAAAAATGTTCAGACTGAACTGTCAACAGTCTTTATTTAAATAGGTTTGGAGTTTGTTCCCAAACACAATAACTTTTAAGTCATTTTTCCAAAGAAAGCTTGGAAATTGCTGCAGGTAAGTGAAGTATATTTATAGTATGCTCTTCTGAAGAACTTGGCTACATAATGTTTTTAGAAAAGGTTACATAAATACAGCCTTTTATTGTTAACCATAACATTAATTTTTGCTTTAATGGCAGTAGAAATTGTCGTTTGTTTGGAACGAGACTGGAAGTTGGGGAGAAACTGGGGATTCTGAAAAGATCTCTATTTAGATCTTTTGGAATTGTGGCACTGAAAATATCACTTTAAAATAAACTAAATAAAAGAGCCCCAGTAGAATAACCCTACCCCTTAGGCGACAGCAAGAGTTGCAGGCCAAGATAGAAGCCATATACAAGTAGAGTCATGATATCATACTCATGGCTTGCTTGAGGATTTTTTTTATTGGTTAATTACTACATATAACTACATTCATAACTGACCAGTTGTGGGAACATCAGTCCTACGAGGGACATTAACAGTCCAGGATTTCGAAATCTTTCTCCTTGAGTTCTCTGTTTGAGCATACATTAGTTAGTCTGATTCATTCTGATTGATCTAAGAGGAGAGATACTGAAGTTCTGAACTGTCCTGAACCCCGAGGACCTACTTGGTCACCATAGTGACAATGCATTTTAACAAATAGTTTATAATCCACTTAAGCCCATCATGATATACCGTATATACTCGAGTATAAGCCAACCAGAGTATAAGCTGAGGCACCTATTTTACCACAAAATAATGGGTAAAATGAGTGACTTGAGTATAAGCCGAGGGTGGGAAATGTGCTGCCCCCTGTGTCCCTCTTGTGCCCTCTGTGTCCCCCTTCCTCCCGTGTCTCTTCTCCCCTCTCCCTTCCCTGTGTCTCTTCTCCCCTCTCCCTTCCCTGTGTCTCTTCTCCCCTCTCCCTTCCCTGTGTCTCTTCTCCCCTCTCCCTTCCCTGTGTCTCTTCTCCCCTCTCCCTTCCCTGTGTCTCTTCCCCCTCCCTTATCAAACTCCTCAACCCCCCCATCAACCTCAACCCCCCTCCTCATCCTCAACCTCTCTCCTCATCCTCAACCTCTCTCCTCATCCTCAACCTCCCTCCTCAACCTCCCTCCTCATCCTCAACCCTCTCCTCAACCCTCTCCTCAACCTCCCTCCTCAACCCCCTCCTCAACCTCCCTCCTCATCCTCAACCTCCCCATCCTTAACCCCCATCCTCATCCTCCCTCCTCAATCCCCCATCCTCATCCTCAACCCCCCATCCTCAACCCTCCTCCTCAACCCCCCTCATTAACCCCCCTCCTCAACCTCAGCCCCCCTCCTCATTCTAAACCCCCTAAATACCTCCCCCTCTCCCATTCCCCTCACTTACTTGCTTCTGCTCCAGCCTCTGCTCGTCACATGCGCGCCACGTCATTAGCATATACCAGGTACCGGCACCCGGTATATGCTAATGACGTGACATCACATGCGTGCTGCGTCAAGACGGAAGGAGCAGAGGCCGGAGCAGAAGCAGGTAAGTGAGGTGAAAAAGTGAGGAGCGGGGTTTAGAATGAGGAGGGGGTTTAGAATGAGGAGGGGGGAGGGAAAGAGACACGGGGGGGTTAGAGAGACATGGGGGGGGGTAGAGAGACACGGGGGAGTGACTCGAGTATAAGCCGAGGGAGCCCTTTTTAGCCTTAAAAAAGGGCTGAAAAACTCGGCTTATACTCAAGTATATACGGTGTATATATATATATATATATATATATATATTATGTTTTGGTATTTAAACTGAATCAAGGGTATGAAACATACATTCCATTCATGTGGTGTGTTTTCTGCTCTACTTGCCCATACAATGAGATTTATAGAGACTCAGAGGGGCACGGACTGACAGATATCACTGGTGTGGTGCAGGCCATAGGGTCAAGGAGAGTCGGAACTGAACAATAGCAAGCAATAAAATATATTGACCTACACATTTTTATACACCAGTTTAGGTTTGCCACCAGTGGTCAGGACAGTCTTCTGGCCAGATCCTCTCCCAAACCTTGACATCTAGTAGAAAGTCGAGAGAAGCAGCTCTACTAGTGCTTGAAACACTAAAGCGGACATGCCAGCACCATTATATAAGCAAAGATTCCCTTTGTGTTTATGAGCAATATCTACATATTTTTAGTTTCTTATATCCTTCACAAACATAATGTTCCTTTGATGTGTATCATCATGCCAAATGCAGCCAGTTCAAAACATCTGTTCACATCAGATTTGAAAAGGAAAACAAAACACTCAATTAAATCTATTTCTTATTATTTAGTCTGGGAGAAACGAAACAAGTTTCTTAATAAAGAAAGAAAAAAATCCCTTCCAGCACACCTGGTGTTTATGAGCAAACTCTCACCGCATGGCAAGGCCACTCCTTATATCTCATAATAGACCTAATCCAGCATGGTTGTACTGGAAATCAGACATTATTATTAGGAGAAGGCCTCTCCGGGCTTTCTAGGAGTTATAATAATATATAACTTGCAATAAAGATGACATAAAATGTATTATATAGGAGGTCAACTAAAACATATCGGTGTACATTTTTTGAAAAAATGTCACCAACTAGTTGATGTACACTTGTGGTTTGGGAACGGAACATGGTGGTTTGAGGTTTTTATTACTCTGAAAAACAGGAAACCTGTATAACTCGAGTGTTTAACTAGCTTCTAGTGTCAGATACTGAAGATTTATCATCAAAAGAGAAAATGGTTCCCAATCATAACTTCCGAAAAAGGCGCAGATAAAAGACAGAGCTTAAGAATAAAGTTTGGTTGGAAAATATTTTAGGTCAAGTCTTTTAAGTAAGAATGCCAGGTTTGGATCTGAGCATCGTCCTCAAATAAATAGTGATTAATAATAAAAACCTTAAAATTATTGTATTGTATGGCCTCTTCCCAGTGGCAGCTCCTTCATGGGCTTAGCAACCAATCACAAGACATATCCCGGGATGTCTTTTCCCAATGCTTCACAGTAACTGGTTGAGTCAATATTGTATATATAATTAAGGCACTTAAGTGCTTTTTGATTTTTAATTTGATAGTGCTCCTTTACAGTGATAATACCAACTTGGCTTCTTACTGCTTACTTCTTAAGAATGAGGGAATTTTGGTGCATTGTGTTGGTTTTTATATTCTGGTTAAAAGAATGTGAAGTTTCCTATCAATATTTTATCTGCCCGAGAAAAACACAGATTTCACACCAAATAAGATTGAATAGTCCTGGTGAACCCAAACACCAAGTCTTACCAAATAATTATAAGTACCTTTCTCATGGTCCTTTGAGATAAATTCTAAAATAGGTTGACTAAAAATAGATAGAAACTCAGCACAATCTGTAACTAAAATATTGTTTTAGAGAATTAAGTACATTTCCTACATGATCTTACGTGTGGGAAAACATTTACTGAATACTGAAGTTACTGTAGTTTTTAATTAAAAGGGGAAACATTTCTAAATAGAACAGATTTTATATACTTAGAAATTAGTTCAAAAGCTGATAAATATGTTAATTTTATTATCTTTATTTGAAAACATTAATTGTTAATAGCGTTGATTATAAAAATGCTTACATGTAATTATGTAAAAAAGACCACTCTAACCAAAACTTAAGCTCAACTGGAAGAAATATTAAGAACACATGGTAATTAAAATATGTAGTTTTTTTTTTTTTTTTTACCAATACAGTGTCCATTTAAAAAAAAGGCTAAGAAAGTATAAACTACATAAAGCAAGATTAAACAGACAATGGATTAATAAAAACAAAGTATAAGCTAAATCTAGCATAATTAAAGCTAAAGTTGTAGTGAATTGTGTAAATTACACAACTGGCCACTACAGCTTTAGGTGGCCAATATGGCAACCTCTAAGGGCTGCCATATTGGCAATCTATCTCCTCCAATGCATCAAAATGTCTAATTGTGTCAGGTGAGCAGGAGGCAAATTGTGTATCACAATATAGCATCTTCTAATGCACAGTACTTCTAGTTTCCTATTGGTCAATGCTGTTAGTGTAAAGGTTAAGTGGACCAATAAAAAGTTGCTGGTGTGCTGTGTTTGTATTTGAAGATGCAATTTGGAGATTCACAACTAGTGACACACACGGAGGTGGGGAAACCAACATGACAGTCTCTTGAGGCAGGTAAATGGAAGTTTTATTTATATATATATATATATATATATATATATATATATATATATATATATATATATAATTATTTTACATTATATATTATTTTACCACCACAGTTTCCCTTTAACAATATGATAGAGATTTTGTGCAAGCAACATAAATGATAATATTATATAGCCCTGACCATTAAAAGAGTACAAAGTGGGAGAAGACTTGGCAACTAATTAAAAAAAAAAAAAAAAAAGCATTTGGTATTACCACCAGTTATTATTCACAACGGACTAAAGAGCTCAGCCAATTAATTTTACAACCACATTTCAATGTAGTCTTCTACTTTTTATCATCTGACAGGGCAAGAGAGGGGAGGAGCTATTACTTCTCTCTGTTGTTCTGTAGTTTTGCCAAAATACTCAAGCCACAACATTTTAATGTATTAGACTTCTAATTAAAATCCAACATAAAAAGACAGAACTTAAATAAATAGAAAAAAAATGTTCCTAATGTTTCGAATGTGTCCTTTCAAAAGCAGTATAGAAAATGTGGGAATGTTTATGTGTTTATTAGTAAAAAAAAAATAATTTTCTTGGTGTATTTTGATTTCTTAATGAATCATTTACTGTGTTTCACTGCAAATAAAAATTGTAAAAAGCGATTATATAGCTGAAAGAATATTCTTGTCTGGCTTTGTGTAAGCCAAAGGTAATGTAAATAAATATAAAACTGATCCTACCTGTTGCCGCAGGATCAAAAGAGCTTCTGTCCTTCTTGTTCATTCTAAATGGCTGAATGTCCTTTTCTCTGTAGGATCCGAAGCCTTCAAAGTTGCGTCTTTTATTACCACTTGTGTCAGTATCTCTCTTTTCATTTGATGAATTCATTTCAACAAATATGTCGGAGGAATCTGTCCTTGTATTGCAGTCATTATTATTTCCAGAGTACTTTTTCAAACAACTATCAACAGATTCATTGCTTAAGTCAGTTTTATCTTTCGATTGTGTCCAGTGCTGAGCATCAGAAAGTGACAAAGATGAAAGAGTATCCACCTCAAAACTACTCTTTGAACCTCTTTGTCCAGATTCACAATGCTGGTGCTTCTGTTTCTCTTTATGTTTACTCTTCTCATTTACAGAGGAGAGGTCTTTGCCAGAAGGACTTAGCTTTTCATTAGTTACATGACTTGAAAAGCCAGTTGACTTGCCGGAAAAAAGAGCACTAAAATCATTATGTGTACCTAGGATACGATCATCCTTATGCTTGTGCTTATGTTTGTGTTTCCTTTTGTGAAGCCGGCTGCTTGAGAGCCCAACTCCTCCGGTCTTCGAAGGCGCCAACGGAGACTGCATGTCACCTAGCCCCAATCCTACGGATGGTTGAAGATGCACACTGTGTTTTGTTTTATGCTTGGCAGCTGCAGACATTTTCATATGAGAGCTTGTGTGAAACTGTGGTGGTGGTACGGAGGGCCTCATAAATGGAGAAGTTGCCCCAAGCGTGTGAGACAGATACAAAGGAGCTGGATACTGACCATAATAACCAAGGTTCATCATAGGCATTGATGTGTAAGGCATTCCATATGGTGCATAGTAACTTCCACTGGGAATAGGGTATCCAAACCCTTGTAAAAAAGGCATCTTTGTCATGGTGTCATTGGTTTTGGCAGGTCTACCACGCTTTTTCTTCGATTTCATGTCAGAGGTCCTGCGAAGGTAGAGCAATGGGTCATACTGGATATATGGCACAGGGTAATAGTGATCAAAATTAATCCTGAAAATACTGGGATAAGGATTTTCATGGTAGAATGTATAGCTTCTATGGGAAATTCTGAAAACTTGAAATTTGTTGATAAGCTCTTCAAGATCGGCAAGAAACTGGAGATTATCCCTGTTCTGCAGACTTTTTCTCTTTCTCTTGTGCTTTGGCTTTTTAACACTTTCGTGAACAAGAAAGTTATCAACAATAAGATGTTTCGGCCTGTGACCATGCTTGCTTTTTGTGCTGGTGTCAGACGGTGTAGCCTCTGGATTGTCCAGGGCACAGAAATCAAAAGAGTACCTTCTACGGAATTCCGAGCTTTTTTCAGCTTGATCAGAAGTGCTGTTGTTGTCTGTACCAATTCCACTATCACTCGGTATGGTCTCCTCGCTATGGGACTCACTTATTGGTGACAGTGTGACCTCCTTTAGTGACCCTATCTCACACAAATGGGAAGGGGAGTGGGCCATTAACCTTGGTGGAGACAACTTCCAAGAACTGCCATGTATACCTTTTGGAGTTTTTGTTGGAAGAGCACTGATTGGTTGAAGATTTGGCATAGTTTTTAAATCTGAAAATATTGTATCAGTGCTGGCAGGACTAAGGTTTCCATTAGAACCTATTAAGTGTGTTGTAAGAGAGTGAAGAGCTGCTGGTGAAGATGCCACAAGTGACTGCAAGTTGGAAGGCACTGCTGGGTTTTCGGGCTGGCTAGAAACAGGCCTTGACTGTTTAATGGCTGTTCTGCGATCAATTTGCTGGGGAATCTCCGTCCTTGGCTTTCTCCCCCTCTTCTTGCCAATATAGATTGTCCCCCTCTTACTAACATTAATCTGCTTGCCTAGTCTAGCATCTAGAGTTGTCGTTACAGTTGCTATTGCATTTGACTGTGGCTGAGTTTTTGATTTCAAGGCTATGCTGCTTGAGCAAGACAAAATTTGGTTTAGTATATTTTTCCTTTTGAGAGTTTTCATCTTATTGATGGTTTTTATAGTCTTTTTATCTAACATTCCAAGTTTTCCTACTTTTTTGTGAAACTCTAACTCACTCATTGATTTCTCCATCACAGGTGTTATTTGGACCATCTCAGAGAGATTGTATCTTCCTTTTCTCTTTTTTATACCTGGAAACTCCCTGTTGATTGGGCTTACTGGACTAGTAGATGTCCCCTCATGGATTGTCTCAACAGTGAGCAAAGGTTGTTTCTTTGGTCTACCCCTTTTCTTCTTCACTGGAGTAATCACTGTAAGGCTATCTGTATTTGTGTACAGTGGACTTGATGGAGTTATTGGGTAGGCTGATGGAGGCTCCACCACAATTTTTTCAGTCCGTGAAACCGAGCTTTCACGAGGTGAATTTATTTTGGGTTTGCCACATGTCCATCTTCTTTTAGCTGCAAGTTTTGGATGTTGCAATTCTAATGTTTTAGTTTTAACACTTTCTGAAATGGCTTTTGAAGGTGGAATAGCTGGTTTTTGAATATGAGTTACACTATGTATGAATGTTTTCCCCCCGAGTGCACCCATTTCTATTAACTTAAAAAGAGATTCATTAACTCTAACTCTGTTACCCTGTTTTTGGACTCGGTTGTCTTTTTTATTTGCTTGGGGTTGAGAAATCATTTGGTTGTTTACTTCACTAACTACCAATCGTCCTGAAGGCTGGTCCTCTTGTACTTTTCTATCCATAGTACCTTTTAAGGACTGTTTTTTCTTTCTCTTATTGGCAGGTTGATCCGTACTTGATTTTATTGGAATAGATATCCGTACATGGCTTGAGTCACTTTCACCACCATTTACAGAAGATATATCCTGCCGTTGTTGCTGTGCTGGTAAATTAGCATCTGTTGCATAGGCATCCTTTTTAGGTTCTACATTATTCTGACTTTTGGGATCAGGTGCTTTTGGATTTGATTTGCCCCTTTCTATCTCAGCCACCTGTACGGGTTGATTTAAATCTTTTCTGCCAAACTTCTTTTTCACATTCCCAGCAGATTGCTCTGGGGGTTCAGTAGTTCCAGCTTTTTGGTCATCTGATGGTGTAAGCCCATTGCATTCATTAGATGATGTTATATTGCCAGTATTACTTGGTGATGGTGCAGTACTGCTTGGTGAACCCTCCTTAGCATTTGACATCTGATTCCATGTACCACCCACATTAGATTTCTTTGATTGAGGTTTTGGAAATGTAGTGGCCATTTCTGGTTTTGGGCTTTTGGTGACATTTGATGATTCTTTGCTGGGTTCGGCATCTAGAAAGCTGCTTTGTGTGGTTTTTCCACTCTCCGAGCTTGTTAACCAGTCACGGTGAAGCTGGTTACTTTTCTGCTGGTGCTTTGGTTTTAAGGTGTCACTGGTGATGTCTGGGGGGATGCCGGACTCATAATGTAGACCGGGATGTTTCTGGAACTTTTCATGTACCTGTGAAGAGAGGAAAAACATCTTTGAGTATTTATACTTATTATTTTTTCTACAAAATGCATTAGCTATAAACACGGCTACTTTATAAAAGAATTATAAATATTGATGGAAAATGGAAAAATGCTCCAATATATGTGTTTGCAACAGTAAGGGGATTTTTTATATTTCTGTTAATAGCTCATTAGAATTAAAGCACTTAAACACAGTTATTTACATTTAAATTATATATGTGGTGAACTACCTTCTCATAAAGTCCACAACACAGGCTGAGATCCTGCTCCATGCTGATGATAGCCAGTAAGCTTGAAACAGCTGTACATGGATAGGATACTCAGCCTGTGTTTGATCCAACCTTGGCTTTGCATTAAAGCTGTGTAATAAAGCATGCATAAGCTTAAAGGAAGCCATGTTTGATAATGGCTACGGAATGAAGAGCGAGGCATTTGTGGGCACATTTGCATGTCCCAGTTCAACTTCCCAGAATGAAGTGTAATAACTGTTTTTCTCGGAATGCTGAGCTGGAAACAGGTTTTTAAACTTGTTTTATACATTCAAATGTGAACACAGATGTACTATTTATTTACTATATATATATATATATATATATATATATATATATATATATATATATATATATATATATATATATATATATATATTAACAAACTTTAAAGACCGATTTGGAAAATATCAATTCTACGAAGACATTTATGCAAAGAACACACATATTATGGGACTAAACCATTCGGGATAGCGGAAAAGATACAATTTTGCTGCAAAATGAAGGTTATAAAGAGTATCTTATAGTAGAATGGAAGTTCAGGACTTCAGTATGCTTAACCCAGACAATAATTTTGTCTAACCAATGACCCTCAACCTACTCAAACATTTATAATGTGGTGTTCTATTCTTTACATTCAGGCCTTCTGATTATATTGGCTCCTAATAAAAAGGAGAAAAAAAAATCCCAAGCCGTGAATAAGTATTGAAGTATATAGGGATACCTTTTTTTATTGAACAAACATTACATTTCAACTGATGAACTTATGTGAGATTCTACCATCTCAACTCAAAGGCTATACACTTTGGGTCTTTAGAAAGTTCATAATTTGAAATATAATAATATCCATTTGTATCATGGTTACTCCAATTATCCTTAAATTGAAGTATGATTAATTAAGTTGAGGAATGACAAGAATATACTAACTTCACCAAATTTGCCAGTGTCTCGTTTTCAAAAACATGTAGCTGAACAAGATTTTGAAACCATACCACCCATAAAACCATATGACAACATGTTTTCTTTCATCCAAATATCCATCTAAAAAAATCATTTTACAGAAAATGGCAGCAATTTTGCTACAACCTTTTTCCCCATAATAATGGAAAACATTCTCAAGTGAACGGTTTGTTTTGAAAACATTTTGACAGTCATTTTATTTTCGGCATGTCTTTGCTGAGTCATTTTCTCCACAGAGGTCACAGTACGACTAAGCCACTGCTATTATATAGTCGAATCGTGTACTATTAGGACGTGGAGGTGAATGTCTTGGCACAAGTGTCATTCAAACGGTTAAAAATATGTACACTAATATTAAAACATAAAATTCAACAGTCTCTACAAACAAATGTCACCAATTAGTATTTTTAGAGCTGTGAGTCATCGCGATCACGCAGCTAAAAAAATTCACCTGATGCGTCTAGTACATCATGTGCCAAATGTTTACAGAACAAGTGATAAATCATTTGTAATGAATGCGTCCAACTGGATTCGCTTCCAACTATATTTACGAAGCTCAGCCTCTGACCCTTTGTTCCCTCTGCTTAAAAGTTACTACATTCAAAGTCAGAACAATTTTTTTTTAATAATCATAAAAAAGTGTTGTCATATTTAAAAAGAAATGGAACGGTCCATTGTTTACCATGTTTTATTATAATTAAAGTTCCAAAAATACTTTTTTTGTTAAAGGACTGCTGTAGTTTTGGAAAAATATTAATATTACAAAATTAACAACATCAGCAACATGAGCATTAAATACCTTTTAGAGAAATTCTTAAACTTTCCAGACTCTGCTTTTGTCCTAGGGCTTTCGTCTAGCTTAGAGTCTGGGTGAGTGTGCTCATTGGCGAGTGATTTCAAGTTTTAGTTTGACCGTCCCATGTATATACAGAAAACCACAGTTCTACTACAAATTGTAAATCTGACTGCTAATCACTGCTCTATACCTGCCCACTTGTGCACTGAACAGGAATTGCAGCAAACATGGCGGCCTCTAGAGTTTACACCTGTGGCTATGATCTATACCTGCCCCCCGTGTGCATGGAACAAAAATAATAGGAAACATGGCTTCCTCTAGAGGTTAGACTTATGGCTCTGCTCTATACCTGCCCACTTATGCACTGAACAGAAAGAGTAACAAACATAGGGCCTCATTTAATTACGATTTGGCCAATTGAATAGGGCTCTAAATAAGCACATAGCATATTTTTTTTAAAGACGTTTTTAGTTAGCGAAAATCTTGCTTTTGGATAGATATTTACTAACTAAAAACTTCTTTAAAAAAATATGTTATGTGCTTATTTAGACCCCTATTCAATTGGCCAAATCGCAATTGAATGAGGGCCATAGAGATTAGACCAGTGGTGGCTAACTTGGTCCAATGAGGTCTGCAAACACGCCAGAATATTAATATCTCTCTGAACTGCTGGTGGCCATCGTAACACCGACCTGCTCACTGATGCTCTAGATTTCCTAGTGGTATGCTAAAATTAAGCTTTCCTTAAGAAAATGCACTTGGCTTCTATAGCTGATAATCTTGAGACATTTGATCTTACATACATCAAACTGCCATAACTGAATATTGCACCCTTTTTTAAATGCGTGATGGGTAATTTAGCAAATCCATATGCCACTATAATCTTCTATAATATTTTTCATATTTGAGCCATGAAATGTTTGCAGTCGAGCCAAAAAGATACCACAACCTGTTAAAAAATCCAAGCAAACCACAGTCAGTACATTTAGAATAACATTGAACTAAATGAATCACCAAATATTGGCTTCAATGTACAGTGCCTCAGTACTACCCAAAGAGTTATATGGTCTGTATCTCTGCCAAAAAGTAGCTATCCATTAAACTAGTCCTTTGACAAATATATCGCTCCTCCTTTGCACTGGAGGTTGGGGAAGGTGCTATCTCTGAGAGTTAACCAAAAATAACACTTTGTAAAAACAGATATTTTAGTCCAAGATTCCGTTTCATAGGAAAGTCTACACTAATGTAATTTTATTTTGGAATTTAGTACAGAGGAGTGTTTGTTCATCGGACAGGAGAATCAGAAGTTCCTCTCATCTGTAAACTTGCCAGATTCACAAATTAATCCATAAGGATTCTAAGGGTATACAGGATAATGTCAATTTACATGGTCTCAAAAAAAATTAAAATCGCCTGATTTTGGGACATGAAGGCATTAATTTTTTTCAATTTAAAACTAAAAGCCAAATTTGATTGTAAATGTATTTATATTGAGTGTTTAAGGATTCAGTTACTTCCATGTAGACTATAAATGTTTTCACCAGTCTAGGTTTGCCTACAATATCCACCGCAGGGAAGAAGGCAGATAAACAAGGATATCGGGGTAATTTAAGATAAAGTATCCTATCACAGGAAGGTTTGATCGTTTTCTAGAGATGTCTGATAGATTGAAGGCATCTGAAGAAAGGGGGCGGCAGAGGCGGAGACGAATAGATGAGCAAGCAATGAACATGAGCTCAGAGGGGCAGTAGCTGACAGATGTTGCCAACGTGCTATGGTCCATAGGGTCACAGAGAGTTGGACATATGGACAGATTTGTTCCCACCCCATGACACTTAAAAATGGACATACTACTTTCTATCAAGTCTAACCATCAAACGTAAGCTTTATTTCTAAAATCGGCAAATAAATAAACTAGATCCTTGGACTGCAAAAAGATACAATCAATCAATTAATCAATACTACAGGAAATTAAGACAAACTGTTCAATGGAAGGTTTGATCATGAGGCTAAAGCTCAAATGTTGGCCCATATCATGAGAAGACAGGATTCCCTAGAGAAGACACTGATGCTGGGAAAGAACAAGAAGAGGAGGACAACAGAGATGAACAGGGCAGTGGCTGGTGTGCTGTGGTGCACACGGTCACTGAAAGTCAGATATGACTGAACAACTTAACAACAACAAAACTAAATAAAGACATGAAACCCTACTATATGAGCTCTACAGTGGTCAATCAATTTCTCATGCAAGGTAAAATAAAAAAATAAAAAAAAACAAGAAACTGGCTCGCAAATCAAAGCTAATACTCCAACGCCCCCTCTTTAAATCATTTGCAGATCCATCTGGGTAATGGCTCTTCCAGTGTAATTCCCTATTAAGAGGCTTTATCTGCAGAGATAAGCAGCTGGCTCCCATGTCACTAATTGCAGTCTGCTGTGGGTTTAAAACATCTGCACTATTGTGCACTTCATTTTCATATTCTAATCATCCTAAAACTTGAAAAATGGAACCTCATTGATTGTTTCTGCGGGTTAATTACTGAGCGCTATCTGTGAAGAGACAATTTAAGGGCAAGCAGAACCTCAATCAGCAAGTTTGTTTTAAAAATTAATAAAAGCAGTAGGGGCTGAAGGGACAGGCATATATTGAAAAACATCAGACGCGGCCCGGGGGATTTGTCATCCTTCATTATAAGCTATTAGGAAGAAAGGAGGGCTCATTCTTTATATAAATGAGTGCTGTGCTTTTTTTAAATAACCGTGTTCCTATGACAAGGAGTTCAGCAATCTCAGCTGCACTGGCCAGGACTACAAAATACATCATTTTTTATTACTTATTGAATACTCTTTAGTGACTGTGCTCTATGCAGATATTTTGGTCTGGATACTAAACGGTCATTGTGATCCTGCTTGATATTTAATAACCAAATCTATTGGCTGACAAAATTAGATGGGACCTCTACAATACCTACATTATTCTACTGGGCCTATTTATTCATGCACATAGATCTGTCCAAATATTAGAAAGGAATTGGAAAATGATAATCATTTTTGAGATGGATGGGATGGAATGAATGGATGGATGGATGGATGGATGGATGGATGGATAGATAGATAGATAGAGACAGGAGGATATAGGTGGGAGGATATAGAAGATGGATATAGATGGAAGGATATAGAAGATGGATATAGATGGAAGGATATAGAAGATGGATATAGATGGAAGGATATAGATGGAAGGATATAAATGATGGATATAAATGGATGGATACAGATAGTTGGAACTTTAGATTTTAAGTTTGCGAGTTTTCAATCTGGTTGGCGCTTTGGGGTAAGCTCTATGGAAACCGGATTCTAAGCTCAAAGACAGGGCCCTTCATTTTTGTAATGTGGTAATATTGTATTGCCTTGATCACAACGCATGTATAGCGCTACGGAATATGTTGGCGTGTTACGAATAAACGATAATAATACATAATAATGGATGTAGACAGACAAATATAACATGAATGATTTACTGGCAGCTGAATAATTCAACATTACATGATCTTAAATCATCATATTAAGTGTTGACCTTAGTGATAATTTTATGACTATATTATTGGCCACTTCTACTCCATCTAACTCCTCTGCCTCTATTTAGCCAATCAAAATCTATTGCATCCAAAGATGCACTACTAAAAATGGTGGACAGTCTGCATGAACATGAAGTTATGGTTAGAGGGTAAAATATTTTGTAGACTTCTAAATGACACTATACTATGCTAAAATGTTGCCGCTTTATAAATACAATACAATCAAGCAATACTATGATACTATCGAGCCAAACTGTTCACTGGAAGGTTTGATCATGAGGCTAAAGCTAAAATATTTGGCCATATAATGCGAAGATAGGATTCCTTAGAGAAGACTGATGCTGGTAAAGATTGAAGGCACTGAAGAAGGGGGCGACAGAGGCACAGATGATAGATGACCTCAGAGGGGCAGTATCAGATGTGGTCCATAGGGTCACAGAGAGTGGGACTCAACAACAAAAATATTAGATACAATAACATCAATTTACAACACAGTAAAATGAGCATCTATAAACTCATAATATGGTGGAGCAGCCATGGCACCATTATCAATCCTCTGTAGGGACTGGGAGCTGCACCAGTGAATATTTACACATTGGGAATACAGCGGCTGGATCTTCCAGTGCTATCATAACGATCTTAGAAAGTAGCAAAGAGGATCAACTGAGACAGAGCCACACAGTAAAGAAAAATTGCATAGTTTGTGTTTCAAAGGATCATATAGAGACAAATTATCACAGTGGTCTTTTAGCTGGGGGGCAAATTCCCAGGTTTTGCTTGATTGTTGCTCCATGAAGAGCATGCATGGACAGCGATAAGTGCAAATGAGGATTTGACGAAGCCGCGATCTACGCTATAAGTTACCGTCTATCTCGCTCACGCACAATGCGCTCACATGCAGATTCACAGCTGAACGTCTGTTTGTTTTGTGGTTTGGAAGGGATGATATCACTTCAAAGCGTTTCAGGCCTTATCTCCGCAGCTCACGGTTCAGGAGATAAAACCAACGTAGCAGAATTTGTCTACACTCCGATGACAGACTTCAATCATCTGATAGCTTTGGAAATGTGAGGCAACACTGATTGAAAGCAATATTATCATAAACAGTGCGCAATCATAGCTGTATTAGGAGTGATATGGAACGAACAAACAAAGAGCATCTCTTAGATATTATATTATATGCAAGTGAGATTTGGCAATTTATTCAAGTGTTGGAAATTATACTGAATTGGCAACGGAAAGTATCATTTTTCTCAACTTAATACTGAGTAAGTATGAATAACAAATCTTTTTTTTTTAAATAATAGGTTTCTAAAAACAAAAAAGATACGATGGGATTTTCATTCGGCTAATTTACTCATTTATATCTCTAGATGTATCTATTACTCTCTCTCTCTCTCGATCTCTCCATCCATTCATCTACCTACACATCAAATAGGTGAAATGCAAAAAAATCACAATCAGTCTAGAAAGTTTAGGTGAACATCAGTCTATTAAACTAGCAGAGCATTCTCCTTGCAG
>CM050163.1:549830240-549835240 GCA_027410445.1 Discoglossus pictus
CTGGGAAACAAGACAGTACACTCTGCGCCCTGACCCTCGTCCAGGGCCTACCATGATGGAGCATCCGTGCCCCCGTAGGGTAGGATCACCCCCACTTTACCACTGTCCCGGCGACTCCCCTCACCACCGCCACGGAGAAGGCCGCAGACTACCTTTGCGGAATACGACTCCCCCCGCAAAACGCCTAGGCCAGCATACTATCTACCCAGCCCCTAGCCTTAAAATTCCACCTAGTCCTGACTACTACCGGCTAAATCTTGACAATTAGAACGAGAAACCTTTAGCTTCTCCTTATTACAGTAAAACTGCTTCTAGGCTAGTCCACTACTTTACGTACGGGTCTACCCTGGCTTTTGCCCCCAGACCCTCTAAGCTAGCCCCGTTGGCAGCTGTTACCAAGCCTGCTCCTTTCCTACCCTTGATAAAACCCGCGGTCGTCCGGGTGTATTACTAGGGATTATAACATCACATGGAGCACTTCCCGGATAGGCGGCACTAGAGCCACTCGCCACCTGCTCATCCCACTGATGAAATTACCATCCTTCTGACCAATGAAAACATACTTCCATTTTTTCTGGGCCATGCCCCTTAGCTGGGGCCCTAGATCGGCACCTGAGGCAAACGCCTGTTTGGTCCGATGTTCGAATGCCCATCCATTACTTTGACTTTCCCTTCTCCAAGCCCCAGGTCACACCGGCCTGCCGGCTGTTACCGTTTGTACTCATGCACAAAGCTCATGGGTAGCCTGTTCCCCCACGAGATATACCCAGCTCTGAAACACGTGTCGCTCAGTTGCAGAAACCTCCTCATCGAGAACCACCTTTTTCTCGTGAGGAACAAACACCAACCAACTCACGCGCGAGGTCCAAGAACCGTATTGTCACAAAAAGGAGAGCTATCAGTGCACCTCGGACATTGTAGCTACCTCCATTGTTTTCTGGTTCCCCTCGGACCCACGCGGCCACCTGATCACCTTAGGATCCCACGACCAACACACCTGAGGTTACGAGCGCCTTGTCTGTTTTAGGCCAAAACTCTTCCTCACCGGCTTACCTGCCGAAGAAGAGATACCTGTACAGCACCCAAAGCCTCGTGCTTTCCACAAACCTCTTTTTTCCACAGTGGTATCTCTGGCCCTTGGGAAAGGCTACCACTTGCCTTACATCCCTTTGCCATACCTCCTGTGATACCTTCCTCCACTTGTACCACCGGTACCTCTGACGTCAGGCCCTTTTTTTTTTGCCTGGTCCGTTGAAACAGGCTCCGGGCCCTACCCGACAACCCACCTTCTAGGGAGCCTCCCCCCAGCCTTAACCGAGGGACCTCGATCTTGTCAGCTCTACTTGCGGCCCCTGAGCCATCATTTTAACTTGTGCGACTTGGCACCCTGGGCAGGCCTACGAACCTCCATTACGCGAGACGCCGCCCCGTGGGGGGAAATGGAGTCCCCTTCCCTGCCACACGTTGTGGGATACCCTACCGAAAAAACGGGATACCTACTGCAGGACCATCGCCGGCTGAGCCCGAGTCGAGACTTTACCAGATGCGTACCACCACCCTGAACCGAAAACATTTTCTACTGTGCTAGGCGTACTATACCTTACTGGCACCAGAAATTAGGGTGTGGAGAACAATCTACTCAAACGGGCAAGCCCATTCTGCCCCCGCTCGGCACATACTTGATTGACCCTCCTCGAACACGACGGAGACCAAAACTTGCCCCCTCGGACCTGACAACGACCCCGCCGTTGTATCTGGAAGGGCATTGCCCCCCCAAACACGACGCAGGCCGCTGAACGGCCCAACTAGCTCTAACCAGGTCACCTGCACTTACCCACCTGGACTTGGAATACTAAGCCACCTGAGCTACTGGCTTTCCATTCCCTTGTAACTGGGACCTAAATTACACCTGTTTGCTTATGTCTGCTGCGTTGCACGTCTTACTGCAAACAAAGTTGAATGATCCCCCTTTGTGGGGAACCTATCCTCATATGGCTGCTTAAAGCTGTACATGCCAATGGCATGGTACAAGCCTAAATTCGGGCTGAACCAAACCACGGCCTAAAGCACACTAGCTCTACCAGGCCAAATTTAGGGGCCTGCCGTCGAAACGGGTTATACAGAGCCATTAATGATAAAGTTACATATTTAACCTAGAAATCTTTAATTAACCACGAGCAACCGCAATGCAAATTTAAAGCCCGCCTTCGTAACAGGACGCCATGTGGAACCGGCTACTCTAATGTAACTAAGGGAAGAAATCCAAGGGATATGGCTGGCGAAAACCTAGGGTAAGTAGTTATAAACAGAGGCAGATTCCCAAACGGGGCTGAAAAAGGACATCTATATCCCTGCCCAGATCTCCTAGGCGGACCACCGCTCAAATTCTACAGGACCTGTGGCTGCTACCCCGGGAATACCCCGTAGATGAACTATGGGAAGAGGACCGCCCAAGCACCGACCACTAATGATAGACTTTATCGCTACATTGCTAAGATATACCTAACCTATGTATGTAATTTATGATAAAACAAAACAAATACAGTATATTCTGGCATATAGCCTACATATGAAACGGGGATTGAAACCACAACTACGGATCCGGGATAAGCTCCGGTACTGTTGATATAACGAGTGGTATAACCGGCTATGTAGCTTGACCAGAAAATTGTCTTAACATGACTTCCTTTAAGCTTAGGCATGCTGTATTACACGGCTTTAATTTTTTTTTGGGTTTACTCAAGCTGAGAATCCTATCCATGTACGCTGTTTCAAGCTTACTGGCTATCATCAGCGTGGAGCAGGATCTCCCCTGCTACCCTACCAGGGCCTATCTGAATATTATGTAAGCTGCTCTGGCAGGAATGGGTTCATGATGAACTTGTGAGCCATAGTAATGGGGAGGGGGAGGGGCGCGCGCCTAAGCTTAAGGCTCAACCCCAACCTGTCCCATTAGTCCTGGGGGGAGTGAAACAATACACCCCCCACTGGCTAACCAATGCTACCGACACAATTCCCCTTAAACTGTCTAACCAGCAAGGGCATAATAACGGGCAGCTCTACTATGAGCTTTATTTACTGAGTGTATTATGATACTGGGAAGCATACCTTCATGTTTCCGTGGAAATCTGATGATTAATAGCAGCTGCGAGAATTGTTATTGCAAGGTGCAAGTAAAATACAAGAAATCAGTACTAGTCAACCACTATTATTCTATTTCTCTCCAGATATTACTTACACTCATGCTACAATGTATTTGTTCGCGGCTTAATATTCCTGATTAGAAACAACTAATGAAGTGATATATCCTATGCACAATGCTGCAAAATTATACGTCTTTAACCATAGAAAAGCTGACACCATTAATTCACAGCTTACCTCCCTCTCATAGGAAGGAACAAATTGAAACTGACAATTTCTTGGAACTGGTGCTGAGCTTCAGTGCACAGAATTATCTGCCAGCCATTACAGCATTAGCAATGAGTATTCACAATCAAGCAATGATTTTGGTTAAGGAAGTCAGTCACCTTTAATGCTGAGATCCCTCAATGGGCACTGTGCTTACATTCACCTATGCACGTTGTGTAAACGTATTTTGCAGCCTACAAGCCTATGACCTCATGAGGCTCCAAATGTAGCTGTAATTGCTGCACTACAAATTAAACTGTACCAGTAACTTGGCAGACATACTTTAAGGCTTTGTACATGTAGTGAAGCGTTGGACTATTTCAGATAGGCAGTACCACACGCACAGGCTGAAGGACACACTAAACTCAGTCAGTGTACCATATCTATTGCGATATAAAAGTTCATGGTCCTAAAACCTCTGTTCTTTGATTGCACGCTCACATTTCAGTTTTATGAGTCCTCTATATAATTATTCCCCTATAAAGAAGGGTTATTTTTACATGACTTGTTAATTAGGTCTGACAACCTTGTACCCAATTATGAAACGTTAAACCCTGTGTTTAGATTAGTTATGGGGATTAAATATCCTCCTTGCACAAATGAGCTGCAGGAACCAGCAAGCTCTGTGCATGGTTTTGCATAGCAAGGTGTTGCTAAACCCACAATCACACGTGGTATTTATAAAGGATTTGCCGAAAGCACTCAAGCAGGCAACCTCTGGTTAAATACCTGATGCTTATTAGTGGGAACACTGGGGAAGAATCACTAAACTTCATACCTAAGCGTGGACTGTGCGGCGAGGAGGACGCCTCCCGCACCGGAACAGCCCGCCCGTTGGTACCTACCCTGGCCGCCGAAACACGCAGGCACTCGTCCGCCCGGACCGCCCGTGCAAACGGCGCACACCTCCGGCAAGCCCTCCGCCCAAGGCCGTCCCGAGACAGCACTGCACAGGAGGGAGTGGAGGAGCAGACAGACATGTCATCGCCCCCAGAACCGCCGCACCCGCGCACTCACCGTGGGAGCGCAAGGGCAGCACATCTGCCTTCTTGGCTAGCTGGGGGCACTCTGACAAAACAGGCGCCAAACCTCTAGGTGGCCCTGCCCCCCAGCTAGCCACTCCTCTCCTACCCTACTCCCGCTCCTACCAGGGTCACGACCCTGCCCCCCAGCTAGAACATTCCTACTCTACCCTACTCCCGTTCCTGCACGGGTCACGTTGCCCTCCGTCCCGACCCCAGGAGGCCTGGGGCGGTCTACAGCCAGTCAGGAGTACTGTTTGGTAGTTAAGTGCATGCTGGGTACAAACTCTTAAACTAACCATTTTTTTCCCCCACTTTAGATCAAGCTAAGAAAAAAAGTCATGAAAGATCTACAATAAATATCTAACACTTTAGAGACCATTTCCCATAGATCTGCCACACTGAGAGGTTGTGTTTTATATACCTTTAAAAGTGTCCCATGCTTAGGAAAAATATCATTTACAAGCAGCTTTTTGTTATAGGCTGCTTGGAAATCCCCGGCTAACACAAGGTGGCTGAATGGAGGCTTTGTTAAATCAGCTTTGCTTGTACATGTTTACTGTATTTAGC
>CM050163.1:549840240-549842740 GCA_027410445.1 Discoglossus pictus
GTTAATATAAGCAACCTTAGTGTATATGTAAACATCAATTTATTAAAAGAGCTGTTTTTACTCACTAAAACCATCCAAACAATCCCTACATAGCTCCACCCAGCAGTTCATGCACACAGGGTCTCTGTAGTACTAGATAAACTAACCAATCACATACTGTACCTCAGCAGCCTTTTAAAACATGCTGTTGCGAAATAGTCTGTCATTGGCTAGTATATCTAGTATTATTTGGGGGCAGAGCTTTTTAGTGACTATTTGGTATATTTAATGGCGTAAAACCAGAGCTTTTAAGCACTTGCTAATAAAATGATGTCTGGATATGCAAACAAACACATCAGCTTGTTATTTTAATATTTTTACCATTGTTCGTATAATGCACCCATATTAAGTATCTGTGTGAATAATACTCGTCCTACCAGGTCACGTACAGATTTTTTTTTTTTTGTGGGTGAAAAGTATAAACAGAAAATCTACTTTTTGAATTGCCCACAAGGGGAAAAAAATGACTTCACATCAACCACAGTTTTATTAAGCATCAAAACCTATTACCAATAACATAAAGCCTGAGACACCATGGAATTATCCCAAGATTCAAAAACCAATACCATAAAATGGAAATTAGTTCAGTGCATCATTTGCAGGTTCAATTAGGGTATAAAGAAAGAACGGATTAAAAATTTCAATGGATCATTATGTATTCATTTAAAACAATTCACTTCCTGAGAGAGGGATCATGAGGGTGTGTTATAATTGGAGGAAGGGTAGGGAGGAGGAAAGAGGCTTTGTTAAATAATTGGATCTGACACCAATTCACAATCATGCCTTGCATCAGGTAATGCAAACAGTGCTCTCCACAAATATAAACACCCCTCACATACACAACTACCACCAGTATCATGGATGCCTCTAGAGTCCAGCAGAGGCATCAAAATGCATTTTTTTTATATTAAAACTAGCTTTATTCATTTTTTACTGCTTAATTATGCTTTTACTCAAGCAACGTTTCCAAACATATTTATATAAACATATACACTAACACATTATATATATGGAATACATCGGCGCATTATAAATAAATGATGTGATAGTGATGCTAATCCACTTGCTTCTCATGGCAGAGATACTAGAGTAGGTTGCCAGTTCCTTCTCCAGTGGGCCACAGCATAGAGCTCCCGGTATTCCTGGGTGGTCTCCCATCCAAGTTATGACAAGGTCCAACCCTGCTTGGCTTCAGGGTGGCATGATCTCTTAGTTCCCTAACTGGAATCGACCCATGTCGCACCAAGTCCTAACCACTGGCCCACCAGTTAACTATATATATAATAATATAATATATATTAATAATATAATATTGTATAGCAGTTCTTATCCATTGTTGTCGAGATAAATGACTATTTCCTAGAATTTGCATAATTACTACTTACCGCTACCGAGCAGCCATGATTATTAACATCAGCTACACAAGCTACACCAACTATAGCCAGCAGCCATTAAATCTCAAAGCACAGACTCCCTCAGATCACCTGTAGAGATGTCAGAAACTGTACAGATAATGATTGACTGTAAAATTATATTAAATCCTTTAAAGGTGATTGAACAAATGTAAGAATTTCCAATCTCAGAAGGTTAACCGAAGGATGATGCACCCAAAGGCATTAACTAGCGAGTAACTTGTACGGACATTTTTACTTTATTATGTTGCCTTTGGGAATCTATTTAAACATGAAAATGCACTTTCCTATTAGAGAAACCTGCTTTGTGTACACTGGGAATGGACTATACAAGCACAAGAACTGTATTGATTTAATATACATTATTACTGATTGCTCAAGTATTTAGTGATGGGCAAAGCACATGGCTTAGAATAAGTAATCCTGTAAGTGCACTTTCTGCAGCTGGAGTTTGCAGAGGTCTGATCTACACCAGTCTGACACCGGAACACTGCAGGAAGTCTGCTACAGCTGGCCCACCACTAGTTATGCAAAAGGGGTGGAGCTAAGTTGCACAGCACGTCTGACAAAAATCTATAAATGTAAGAGCTTTAAAAGGCTATGGAAGGTTTCTGGATTTTACTAGGTGTATAATATACCTGTGTATGTGGTTACTTTAATCATTAATAAGAGTGTATATTAAACGCTGTTAAAATAATACCTGCTTTTGTCTACCCTCTGCAGTTCACGAAGACACAGACTCTGCTGTACTTGCTGTTTTGTCATACTAAACAATTCTGCAATTTACACTGCACATCTAGCCCTACAGAGTCTGTGTCTGCACACACTGCAGAGGGCAGACACATACAGTACATGCATGCAAGTATACTTGATTTATGTTTAAACTTTGTAATACTAATAGTTATATTTTAAAGGGATTTGAAAGGCTCCCAGATTTGACTAGATATATTAAATACTTATGTATTAAATTAAATTTTGTGATTTATTTTATTAGGTATATGCACATAGTCCCTGTCTGCCCTCTGTAGCTTATTCAGACACAGACTCTA
>CM050163.1:549845240-549910240 GCA_027410445.1 Discoglossus pictus
CAAGGGACATGGACATATCCCTTTGAAGGCCCCAAACCATTGCTTGTCTGATTCCAGGATTTTAATAGGTGTATATTATGTACTTAATTTTTTTAAGAAGTGCTTATAATCTCTGGTTTTATTGCCTAAAATAAAACAAATAGACCCTGTATGGGTCTACATATGCAGACTCTGTAGGGCTGGAAGTGTGGTACAGTGTAGTGTTCTAGCCTATCAGGGACCACATCTGAGCAGGCAGACCCAATATTTGTTATACTATGGTGTAATTGCACATGCATTTTCAAGCTCGAAGTCTGCTAGAAAAAAAGTAATTTAAAAGTGAGCATTTAAGTGGGTCTCAATATTTAATTAAAAATAAAGATATACAGCCTTATTAAATTGCGATTTGGCCAACTGAATAGGGCTCTATATAAGCACATGGCATATTTTTTTTACAGAAGTTTTTAGTTAGTGCTCTTCTATCCAAAGGCAAGGTCGTCCCTAACGAAAAACTTCTGTAAAAAAATATGCTCTGTACTTATATAGAGCCCTATTCAATTGGACGAATAGCAATTTAATAAGGCTGATAGTATTTTAACATTACAATAATGATATGGGTTAAAAATGGAAGTCCTATGTCCTTTTAAACACCTTCTGAAAGACTTAGTCTCATGAAATATGTATGTAATATCTTTATGTCTATAAATATATATATATATATATATATATATATATATATGTGATATATCATCATCATCATCTATTTGTAACGCGCAAACATATTCCGTAGCGCTCTACATGGGATAAAATCAAGGCAATACAATAGCAGTAGGATGGAGCAGTCTGAATATGTTTGTCCAATAAAAAAAGGTATCACTATATACTGCAATACTCTTATTCATCTGGATTACTGGACAATCACGGCTACCTCATTCTTCATTACAATATATATATATACACACACACACACATATATTTTTACATTAAAGGGTGCCAATTACATTTTATTATAGGTATTTTATAGCTTCTACCATTAATATAAATGGTGCATATCATCACGGTAAAAAGGGTGACATGTTCCTAACACGTTTGAGATCTTACACACAGCACTAAGTCTGATTTATGAACATCAAGGGTTTAAGGACAATACACTAAGGTCTTAGACATCACTCAGCTTTATAGCAGAACCCTCTCTGCGCCTATTTGTTGTGGTACAAATTGGAGGAGCTGACAAGCGTCCACTGAGCGTTTAACAATTCATTAAAATTAGAAAGTGAACCGGCCGAGAGCCACCTACGTATTTGTCATCCACAAGAGTGGAGCGCGTATCGGACTACTTACAGTGTCATTTAATACCTTGACCTCTGCTTGATGCTCACCATGTTTTCTCGTCTTTCATGATCTAGCTGTCCTTTACCCCCCTAGGGAACAGCCATGTCCCATCACATTCACAGCTAACCGGAGCTCGGAAGAAATGAAGAATGGATTGATGGGGATGTGAAAAAAATCAAATGTACGTCGGGCCTGAACTTCCTGCCAAAACTATCTCAGCATGAATTTCATGAATCTGCTGCGCTGAGCTGTTCTTCTGGGTTTCGGTGGCTGCACTGTTCCATAGTTAATGCTCTGCTAACAAGAGTACGAAACTATTTTTATCCCCATAGGCAGCCACCAAAATAGAAACCAATCTGTAATATAGATGTGAAGCTCTCTTGGTGAAGGGAAGCCTTAATAGGTAAATGGAAGTCTCTTTGTTTTTTACTTTTTCTAATCTAACCCATGCTACTTATATCAGAAACGCACATACAGATTTATTGGGGGGGATGGGCTTCTGCATGCCCAGAGGTGCCTACACCACACGCCTAGAGGTGCCTAAATCAAATGCCCAGAGGTGCCTAAATCAAATGCCCAGAGGTGCCTACACCACACGCCTAGAGGTGCCTAAATCAAATGCCCAGAGGTGCCTACACCACATGCCTAGAGGTGCCTAAATCAAATGCCCAGAGGTGCCTACATCAAATGCCCAGAGGTGCCTACACCACACGCCTAGAGGTGCCTAAATCAAATGCCCAGTGGTGCCTACACCACACGCCTAGAGGTGCCTAAATCAAATGCCCAGAGGTGCCTAAATCAAATGCCTAGAGGTGCCTAAATCAAATGCCTAGAGGTGCCTACAATGGCACCTCATATTACCATATAGAAAAACTGCATCTAAGCACAACCTTTCAGCCAATAGCAGCACAGTGCCAAGAGGAGCCGCTTCATTTCATGGGGGAGAGAGGTGCGTGGTGGGAACAAAAGACTAATCCCACACTGCTACCTGTCTCTGATTGGCCAAAACAAATTATGAATTTTATGCTAATTTAGCTTGGATTTTCAGGGGTGTTCCTGCTCAAAAGTTTATTTTGGGAATTTTTTCATGCAAATTTTTTTTTTAAATACACTACTTATTCTCCTCTATCAGATGCATTCATAATACATGATACTTCCATATACCTAGGGGAGGACATAGGTGATACTTTTATGCAAGAGGCACCGACACAATGCTCTTTTGATGTCTTTTGGTTAAAGGAACACCAAAGTCCCACACAGTAAATAAGTAATATATAATAAGTAAATAAACAACTACCAACAATAAATGACTATAGTTTAGTAAAAAAAAAAAAAAAGTTAGATTTCGGTGTCTCATCTATCTTGCTAAGCTGTCTTTAGCTTGAGGGGGAAGATTATCTTCTGTTTGTTTTTGTTATTAACATGTCTACATACAGTGACATTCTTCCAGCAGAACTGAATGGAAATCTTATCCACATTTCCTTCCAGGTTTCTAATTCTGTTAGGAACAAAGGTAAAATGTCTGCTGCCATTAAAGAAAAAATGAATATGTTAATAAAGTAAAGGCTGTGTGGATTTATTTTAGCCAAGTTCTTCAAAAGAGCATATTATAAATGACACTTCAGTGGCCCTTTACACTATTAAATGGCACCTGCGCCTTGGTTTGATAAGAGGTGGTATTGTAAGATGTGCATTAAAGACACTACAAGACCACTTAGAAAAATGAAGGAGAGGTATTAAAGAACAATGGATAGAAATGGGGCCACATTTAATAGGGCTAATTAAGTTGAACGATCCTTCTTTTTCAGAGAATAAGTGGAAAAATAAACACCTTATAAATGTAATTATGTTTTTTCCAAAAAAATCAATCCGTTCTTTCTCTCGTATCCTACGCCAGTTATTAACCTGTTCATTGTGTGAAGTATATTTACATACACCTGATCACATGAAGTATCGACCTTACTGTCTCTCTCCATTACCGGTCGGTCTAATAAAGGCAGCACAGTTAATTTAGAAAAATACTCCAAAGACAAAAGCAGATTTAAGCGCTTTGCTGCCAACTGCAGTTGCAACCTCCAAGGCCAAAGCAATTTGCCTTCTATTTATTTAACCCAACTTCCTGTGTCAGAGATTCACATGTGAACGTTTAGGCTCCCACTGCAGACAGGCTCGGCGTCCAAAATGCTATTTATAGGAAGCAATTTCCAGATAGCTACCGCCATTTTGAGAAATTAATGCTCACATGCTTTATTCCTACTACTTAATTTCAAATCATGACTTGTTACGGTATTTCTGAAACCTACTTCCCTTATGAAATGTATAAAATATCCTCACATATATGAATAATTCCATCCTCTAACCTATACCCATATAGATCACATATATAGTTGTGAGCATACGAGCTGTTGCTCACGCTTGCGGGCGCTCCTTGCCAGCATCTGAGGCCCTCACGTGTTGCGGCAAGAATCGTCCGCAACACACGCACATGAAAACCACAACAAATACACACAACAAATACATAAAAAGCTTACTTACAGGAAGAGGGAGCATCCAGGACCTCGAAAACTAAAGTTACACCTCAATTTAAGTCAAATTAAAAGAGTTTAGACACTACAAAATTCTCTAAGCGAGAGAAAAAATGGCCGCCAGAAAAAAAGAAACCAAGGCTACAGCAGTCTAAAGATGCAAAACACCACCAAACACCAAAAACACATTACGAACACAATAAATACAAACAATAAACGCATAAAAAGGAGACTCACAGCAAGAGGGGGCCCCGAGGACCTCTGCAAGTGAAGTTACACCTCGATTTAAGCAAAAATTTCGGAGTTTAGAGACCTGAAAATCACCTAAGCGAGAGAAAAAATGGCCGCCGAACAAAACGAAAACGAGGCTAAAGGTCCCTAAACACGCAAAACACCACCATAAACACGCAAAACACCACCAAACAGCTACGGATATTCCGAAAAAGTCGCACGAGATAGAAAACAAACGACGCTACATCAGCCATTAGCTCACTTACAATTTCATTGACGTAATTTTTTGATGGGCAATTCGCTAGTTATTAAATATTTTCTTGAAATCTTAGAGAAAATGCACCATTTAGTCATCCTCTTTTTAATTTATGAATATTCTCTTCAATATACAATAAAAAAAAGAAATGAATGAACTCAAAGGCTGAAGAGTCAAACCATCAACCACCACATGGCCGATTAATCTATTGTCTATAAGCCACTCTCCTGAGGCCTATTTAACGGCCATGTATGTGATTTCTCAATGACTTTATTGCAGACTTTTGTGTACACGCAACACACAAACACACACGAGTAATGTATTATGAGGTAAAATGTTTGCTAGTGCATATCATTATGGTACATAACTCAAGGGAAAAACTCAAAAATAACATTTAAATCACTTTTTATATTTAAATTGGAAGAGAATCTATGTAATTAGGTAAAATATTAATTAATTAAATTAATTTATTAATTTTAAAGGTTCACTGAATGAAAGTTTTTTCAGGCAAACGGTCTGTGTAGGAAGTATGTCAAAGAATGTCGCTCCAGGCCTATACATTTACAAATAAGCCTCCTAGAGTGATTCAGCAGCAAAGGAAAACACGTATTGCTTGATCAAAGCTGCAAATGGAGTTCAATCAGTAAGTATTTGTTTAATAATAAGCTCAATTCTCAGGCAGTATTCCTCTAAGAAAATAATTATATATACATATCTTTAAGACAAATTACTTAAAGGGAGATAGGACCCACACTTTTTCTATTATCTTATTCCAGCTGAGTCATTTTGCTCTATGACAAGGGTCATCCATTCTAGATACACCCATTTCAGAATTTGCCAGGAGGAGGTCCTAACATGACTGACTATATACAGGGATTAAAAGCGTATTTTAGTCTGTTTAAATTGTGCTTTTATAAATGTACAGTAGATTCTCAGTTATCCCGCACCCATGGGGATTGATAGATGCCGGATAAATGTAGTTTCTGGTTGCTTGAGAGTTACATATAAAAGAGGCCTAGATTAGTTGCACATAGGATGCTCTGCTGATTGTATTTGTCAGTGAGGGCTGTTCTCGCAGCAGCAGCTTTCACTCCTCACTTACACACAGGTACATTCAGCTGGGGGGTGCGGTGCTGACGCTGGGGAATGTAACCCCAACATTGCCCTGGCTCACTCACTTATCCCTGTCCGCTTCCAGGTAACATTGAATTGCAGAGACGTACAGTGGATGAAATCTAGGTGCCGGTAAGCATGTTATGGCACGACAACCTGACTCCTGTCAATTGTTGAGCCCTGTAAAATTACATTTTTCTTTAAAGTACAGTATTCATTTTTTTCTGGTGGCTTGAGAGTTCTGGTTAACAGAGTCTGCTGTATTACTAACAATTTGGCCATCACCAAATAAAAAAACAAGTAAAGTAGGAACAAAAAAAATAAAATAATATCATAAGCTCTTTTTGCGCTCAAATGCTATGGACGGTAATATCGTTGATGGCTTTAAATGGATCATGACACCGAAAAAAGATCGACATTCTGTCCCGACCTCTCTAGTGTCTGCAAACGAGCCGGGTAAACAAGCGTCTCAACCCAGACAAGAACCTGAAGCATGATTGCACTAAACAAATTACAATGGAATCAATTGCCAAAGTAATTGCTGTTATTACAGCTGATGGAAAATTTCTGATGCTGCCCGTGTTCTGCTTTGAAATAATACTCAGACATTTAATTTGTTCATTTTTCATTCAGCTGATTGTTCTTTTCTCCTTGAGCTTTTTTATTTTATTTTATTTGCCTGATCGGCTGACAGCAAGTTCGAAACAATTATATTAAGCCACATTTATTCTTTTTTTTTTTTCGTAATTATATTTTTTCCTTGTAAATAAAAATACATAAAGTTTTGTGTATTGTACAATATAAAAAGGTGAAGCTCTCCCCCAAAATAGTGTGCCATATTTTATTCTCTTATTATAATCTTACATTAATAACACTGCCACCATGTTGTCCCCTTCTGGACCTCTACCTTGGCATGGTGAAGGGGCTTAGCTACCTCAATATAGCTGTGAGCTATACCATGTAGGGTCACCCAAGATGGGCTAGTCAGAGCAATTCCATTGGAGACGAAACTGGAATACCACTCCAATGTCTTTCTCAACATAACATTAAGGATAAGGGTGACCAGAAACAAACAATGTGCTTGGTGTGCTGCAGTCCATAAGGTCACGGAGGTTTGGACATGACTAAACAACAACCATGTTGGACTGCTACCCTACAGGACAACAAATGAATCCCTAAGATTATTGGTATGAGTATTCATTGGTCAATAAATGGCTGGTTCTTAGGCTATTCTGGATCAATTGGCCAGTCCTGAAATTAGTCATTTGATGGACAGACATGGCCTTAACTTGACCTTACACTGAAAATATGGACAAGTAGTGGCCTCTGTCTTAAAGATCAATGACAAAATGCACAGTTGTTATGAGGGTAGATTTCTTTAACAGAGAAATTATTCATACTGAACTCTTCCCGTAAATAGTTAAGAGTTTTAGCATTTGATAATCTTTAGGACAGATATTAATATTCAAATATAATAAGTTTGGTCTAACAACTTCACATGGCATTCAAGATCTATGAATGAAGATCTGACACACACCGGTTGGCTCAATACTGCGCTAAGGGTCTAATCATTTATGTGTGGGCAAAACCCTGGGTCAGGATGACCAATCCAAAATATTAAAGAAGAAGAATCAACAAGTCACTAAAAAAGTTGCTTGCACTATGGTTCTCTTTAATGAGGTTTCCTTATCGAGGGCCATTACATGCCAACAAATCCAATAATGCAAACCAATATGACCATGGCTTGTGAAGTTGCGAAAAGAATACACAAAATACGGAAAAAAAAAAATAATCCCCAAATTATTGCAGTATCATTATTTATATACTGTGAAAAGGACTTAAAAAATATGTTATAAATCATATAAAAATTAATTACGGATCACTTTCGCCGTGCTTGGTGTTAATGGTGTTCCAAATCACTTGTTTAATCTCCATGTTGCACAAATCACATACATAATTATCAACCTTATTTAAACCAATTTTTATTAAGACAACAAATTGTCTCCTTTTTGTAATTATTATTATATTTCCTTTACCGGAACAGTGCCGTGACCTGGTCATGTCTGTCATCTGCTGTCACAGTGTGCGCTGGGTCCAGCCAGAATTTGTATTGCTGTGAACATCATGTTATCACTTAATATGCTAAATACGTAAATAGATCGAAGGCCCGGCCAAGCTGAGAAGGTTCCCCTCTTCTATTATGCGAGTTGTTTTCCTTGTTCAGACACAGTTTGGAGCAAGAAGGGTCTCTTTAAAAGTGAATCCTACACAAGAACCCTGTAGTGAAGTCACTTATATGTATATTATTACCTTATGTAAGCCAGCCAACGATAAGTCTTCAAAATCACATTATCATCTCTGTATCCTGGATACAGAAAGACCCTGCCATGGAGTATTCGGATGTGCCAACAAGGGTGAAGGCCATATCATCTATAATATAGAAGCATTAAAGGACCACTGTAGTGCCCTAAGATGTTTTAATAAAAATTGCAATTCAAGGATTTAAAAAGTATTATATTATTAAACTTAATTTCAAAGATCAAACAAAGCTGCCGCTGGTTTCCGCCCATTATAACGTACATGAGGTGTTTGCCTGCTAAATTTTCAGGCACAAACTTATAATCGACACCATGCTCTCCAACTGAAGGCTGATACTCTAATGTTTGAAAGTGAATATTGTCATTATAAATCATCAACATTGCAAATGTATTAATGATCAACGCACAATTACAACGAGCTTCTTTAAATAAAATTAAATTGATAAAAAAAAAAAGAATGGTGGTTTAAAAAGAAAGAAAAAAGAAACCAGATTATTTCTCAAGGAACTCCTACATATGGAAAAAACCAACAAAAACTTAGATATATGGGTAATTTTTATTTTTTATATAGAGTTAGCTCAATGGAGAGTCGCATAACTCTAATGGTAAATGCCAAGTCACAGGTACCACTAATGGTGAATGCCAAGTTACATCTCTCTAAGAAGGTACCACTAACTCTTCAAGAAGTGTACTCTCTCGGACACTAATCTACTACTATAACAAGGTAAATCATTTTTAGGTGATCATTTGTATTTATTGACAATTTCATTCTACTAAGAAGCCGTTGTGCAATTTCCATAGAGGAGGGATTACAGATTAAATAATTGGCCAACCTGCACTTCACCAGCCAACGGGCAACCTTCGTAAACATCATGCTGCAAGTGCTGTTGTATATTATAAGTCTATATATTAAAGTTCACTGTAATAAAAGATGCAGGTAAGCCACACGAAAGGAACTATATTGCATTTAGCTTTGGATCAACAAGACCCTACATGTAGTGATTATGAAACAGTTAGGAATGTGGCCTTCGTTATACGTTTGTGAAACGCCCGCTCAACTGTCTCTCAAAATTATTTATTGTAACACCTTTCTACTGTTCATGCCTCCTATCCTGGCTAGCTCTTAATTTAAATGTAAATCTGTCAACTCCTGGTATAAAAACGAAAGAGTTAGGAGGCAGCAGTAAAACTTTAGGAGCGTTGGCTCCCTGGCTCAAAGGATTTGTCAAGTCCCATTCATTTTTTTTTTTTTTAAATACTGTTTTTATACTATTTTAGATGGCATGAAAGCCAGTATCATATGCCTTGGTTTTCTTCTTAAAGAACAGCCTGGCTTTGAAGCAGTCTAAATGTATAATGCTAAGCTTTTACTATGGCTCTAGCTTCCAGTGAGCAACATGGCGACAAATATGTGGGTACGTTTTCCTATGCTATGCTTCAAAATTATGTTATACACAGGGGAGTAGGAACTGGGGGGATGGGGGGACAAATCTTTCCAGATTGAATGAATAGGGGCCACAAAAAATAGCAAAATTAAACGTAATCATGCATTACCAAATTTGGCCCGGTGCATTGGCGGTAGATCCACCCCTACTTCTTGTCCTAGGAGTAGAGTTGAATTATCCCCCTCAGATATTTTTGGGCTCCTACACCCATGGTTATACAGCAGGCATATGTTAAAATGAACTATTTACAGAGCTGTATTAGACTAAAAGGGCTTATTTGCACCCACTTTCCCACTTTTCGTAATTAAGTAGGAATACGTCAAAATGTGAACACAAATGTACTATTTATTTAAATAATAAACAAACAGATGATACTGTATATATTTCAGCAAGCATGTGAAGAAAATATATAATTTTAAGTTCTAATTACTATATTTTCCTTTCATCTAATACTTTTGTACACATATATTCACTAAACAATATTGATTAGGCCTTTTTACACTAAAATGTTTCAGTTACAAAACACAGATGGCCACAAAAAAATGCCTGCAAAGTACTTGCTTTTATAACCCAACCAAAGGTTTTTATTGTCTTGGCCAGCTGTCTTGTAGTGGTTTAGAAGCTGGGAATGGTTTATTATGTAGGGAAAGTTGTACAATATTCTATAGAAAATGATGTAAGGAGTCTACCAAAACCTAACACTTATAGGACAATGGAAACAGTTTATACTTTGTTGGGCTCTTGATAATGTTTCAGTGTGCTTACTAGTCAGCCAATGGTACTTACATACCAGAGAATGTTCTGCGCATAAAGATACATTTCCGGTTTGTTTCAAGGAACTCTCATGAAAAAGCAACATTTCCAGGCTAAACAAAACAATAAGAGTATATTATTAGGCGGCAAGAGAGTATTAGAAAAATTATACACCTCTGAGCGAATTTCAAAACTATTCAGGAAAGAAAAATATTTAAAATGAAGATGATAACAATCCTCAGTTCTAAGGATACAGGACTTAATACGATCTTGGGATTTCTATCACATTACCAAAACTTCTTGGGACCCTGCCACATTCCTGCTTACATTTTTTATTTTTATTGTTGATTTCATACTCCTTAATATATCATATATTTACAGCTCCAGTTCAAATTACTTTGGTTTTTGCTTATCTAAAAACGTATGCAGACACATGAACACTTGACCGAACAGAACATTATTTATGATGTCTGTCACTTTGAATCTATGCTCTGTATTCCACTGCTTACCTTAATCAGTATTGCTTCTGAATTTTCATTAGTAACAACATTATTATTATTATTATTTTTATTTATATTGCGCCAACATATTTCGTAGCACTGTAAAGGGGTTTAGAACATGGCAAAAAAACAAACTTAACACCTTATAAAGAATGGAGGGGCCCTGTTTTTGAGCTTATAATCAATGTAAAAAAATGTCAAAAATGTACATAGTGCTTATTTCCAAGGCACGGACACACGATTGAAAACTCGCAAACTTACAATCTAAGGGACATATTCCATAGTGCTAGAATATAAAAGGTATCACTTTACCCTGCAATTATTATATTATAATTATATATATATATATATATATATATATATATATATATATATATATATATATATAGTGTATATCTGTTTTTACCTTTATCTAACACATCCTGCTCACATCAGAAACACACATTGCATCGAGTCATTCTACACACGTACAATTTAATTTTATTTAAAAAATAAAAAAAAAACTTGCTTTCCACACCCCAGAGCTGCTTACATAGGCACAGTGTACCTACCAATAGAAATACTGCATTTGGGTATGGATTTTAACCCTTTACAAAGCTTTAACACAGCAGCAGCTCAATGCAGAGATCTACAGCACAGTGCTCCACCTTGATAACACATCCTACGATGCCTTGCTGCCCAAACGGATATCACAGATTGATACAATGAATTAGCTGCCTGTGATTGGCCTAAATGAATTATGCAGGCATTTCCAGGGGGTGTTAACTCTGAAAATCAACTGCTTGCAAATTCAAGAGATTTAGCAACCTTTGGAGAAAGTAAAACAATGTTTATTTAGGTATGGTTTCATGCAAAAAAATACTTGATCAGATGCATTTATAATCCAGGAAATTTAGATATGCCTTTAATTTAATTCTACAGTGGCCCTTTACCAGCCAAGTACCTCCAAACATGCACATGATTTACACTTTATAATATTTCCAGTTCTCCCGGGACCTTTTACAATACTGAAACACATATTTCCAGCTATTCCTCGCAGGTCCTGTATTGGAGTCTTTAACAAAATGCTGTACAAGCAGCAGCCAGGTTTTTGCAAGCGTGGCCTTTGGTGAACGTTGGCATCATTACTGCAAACTGGATCAATATAAACAGCGATACACACACGTCCATAGCGTAATGAACTGACAAGAAATATTGATGTTTCGCAGGCCGTTGTGCACTAGAACGTAATAAAAAACAACAACAGCAAGAGATTTGATTATGAATCCACAGCGTAGCAATTTATCCCACAGGAGACCGAACCATAAAGATCAAGCTGGTGCTGCTGGATTTGGAGCCACATTAATGCCCCAAACACCGAGCACTGCAGATATTAGGCAAGAACACAAGAACACACGAAACAAACAGGATTTACAGGAATATCGGCAAGAAAAGGCAGTATCATTTGTTCTTTGTTGAACAGCACAAAAATTTTGCCGAAATGCTTTGTAGTGGTTAGTTGGAGTTGTGATTATTTATCCATCCACAAAAAAAAAAAAGGGGGGGAAAAAGAAAAAGAAGAAAAAAAAGAAAAAAAAAAAAAAAAGAAAAAAAGGAAAAAAAGAAAAGAAGGAAAAAAAGAAAAGATGGAAAAAAAGAAAAGATGGAAAAAAAGAAAAGGATAAAAAAAGATTTACAATTTTAGACAGGCAAAATGTTTTTACAATGTAGAAAATAACTTTTTTTTTAGTTTTTGTGGCATCTACCATTTTTGTTTATGCAGATTAAACTTAATTAAACTTTAAATGCAACATTAAGTTTTTATGTGCACAGTGGGAATGCCAGTGTTTTAAATAGGCCTAAGGTAAAGCTCATTAGTTTACAAGGACAAAGCACCCCTGAGAAAGTAGTAGACAGAATCAGGTCAGAAAACAAAATGGAAGATGTTAGTAATGAATAACTGCCCAAAAAGTTAAAAAGTAAAGGATGTATTAAGTCTAGTTTGTAAGAATGCTATGGTCCCTCCTAGTCCCTGTATGGGTCTACCCACTGTAGCATACGCAGACACAGTCTCTGTAAGTCCTAGCCAATAAGGGATCACGTCTCAGCAGAGATGGTCACTGATTGGTTAGTATGAGACACAGCACAGCAAGTATAGCAGAGTGTCTTCATGAGCTGCCGAGGGCAGACACAAGTACTATTAGTATGATTTTAGGTAGTAAAAACACAGCTTATAATATATTGTATAGTACACCAAAGGAAATAGAGACACACGGATATTACATACTTTGTAAAATGACCATGCTCCTTTAATACCAATTGCCTAAGGTCCCCTCTAGAATGCAAGCCTTCATCTTAATTACATTCAGATACAAATCAGCCACCTATTCCTAAGACTTGAGATTAAGGCATCCACTGGACCATGACTACTAAATAATCTGCACACAAATCCATTGAAATCAGATGACTATAATATCAAAATAGCAATTCTACACTTCAAAGGAACTGGTCAAAGTCCATTCTATACATCTGGACATAAACCCAATGAATGAATATAAATATTATGCATCAAAAGTTCATTTAAAATGAGATACTAGACTATATCAAATCTCTTATTGACGCCATATTTACCTGTAATAAAGTGGATAGAGATACTAATAATGTTTGAAAGGTGATGACAAAGTATCCAACATAAAGGAAGGAAAAATAACATTTCCACCCATTTCTTCAGGCATGCTGTGAATCAAAAACTAACTTATTTATTAGTGTATTACTAGCAATAGGTATGGCGCGCTCCTTGCTGGCCACCCCATCACCAGTCTGTCCCCACTCCAGCCCATTTTGAACGTCTCCACTAGACTCATCTACCAAGCTCCAAGCTCAGTGTCTGCGGCTCCTCTCGGTCAGTCACTGCATGGACATCTCGTAGCCTCCAGAATAACATTTAAAATCGTGACCCGTTATCCTCTCTTATCACCTCCTCTCATTCCCAGCTTCAGGACTTTTCTCATGCTGCCCAACTCTATGGAACTCCTTGCCTCGCCCCACTAGACTTTCCCCCTGCCTCAAAACCACAAAAAAAAAACTCATCTGTTTAAAGAAGCTCATTACCTTCAGCCTTAATATGCAAAAAACTGCACACCCTACAGCAAAATACCACTCACATCCACAATCAGCCTACTGCCTACACACCGCCATCTTGTATCGCAACCAAACCCTTTAGATTATACTTTTGCAGGTTTAAATCTTGTGTCGGTGCTTTGAGGAAAAGCACTATGTACGTTTGATTTTAAGCTCAAAGACAGGGCCCCCAGTTTAATATGGTGTCTGCCTTGTGCTTTACCCTTGTATAGCGCTACAGAATATGTTTGGCATTACAAATAAAGTATAATAGTAATGATGTTCCATGATGCAACAACCCCAATATGGTTTTTAGAGTGGCATGTCCTTAGTGCGCAGCTGAATAGCGCACCGTCATCAGGGCGCAGAGAACTGCGCTCTGATGATGCTCTGCAAGGCAAGCAGGGTCTGCTTCTTGTGCATGAAGTTCGGGGTGCCCGAAATAAACACTTCTGCTTAGACCCCTATATCACGCACCCCTTAACTATACCATCCAGGGTATATAACAAATGACAGAATCTCAGCTGCCCAGTGAGAAAGAGACGGATTATGGGCATCAGACAGGGGCAGCTCACACAGCACTCCAGCCTGGTGCTGTGTGATCTGCCCCAGCCTGGTGCTGTGTGATCTGCCCCTGCCTGGTGCTGTGGGAGATGCCCCTGCCTGGTGCTGTGGGAGATGCCCCTGCCTGGTGCTGTGGGAGATGCCCCTGCCTGGTGCGGTGGGAGATGCCCCTGCCTGGTGCGGTGGGAGCTGCCCCTGCCTGGTGCGGTGGGAGCTGCCCCTGCCTGGTGCGGTGGGAGCTGCCCCTGCCTGGTGCGGTGGGAGCTGCCCCTGCCTGGTGCGGTGTGAGCTGCCCCTGCCTGGTGCGGTGTGAGCTGCCCCTGCCTGGTGCGGTGTGAGCTGCCCCTGCCTGGTGCGGTGGGAGCTGCCCCTGCCTGGTGCGGTGGGAGCTGCCCCTGCCTGGTGCGGTGTGAGCTGCCCCTGCCTGGTGCTGTGTGAGCTGCCCCTGCCTGGTGCTGTGTGAGCTGCCCCTGCCTGGTGCTGTGTGATCTGCCCCTGCCTGGTGCTGTATGATCTGCCCCTGCCTGGTGCTGTGTGAGCTGCCCCTGCCTGGTGCGGTGTGAGCTGCCCCTGCCTGGTGCGGTGTGATCTGCCCCTGCCTGGTGCTGTGTGAGCTGCCCCTGTCTGGTGCTGTGTGAGCTGCCCCTGTCTGGTGCTGTGTGAGCTGCCCCTGCCTGGTGCTGTGTGAGCTGCCCCTGCCTGGTGCGGTGTGAGCTGCCCCTGCCTGGTGCTGTGTGATCTGCCCCTGCCTGGTGCTGTGTGAGCTGCCCCTGTCTGGTGCTGTGTGAGCTGCCCCTGTCTGGTGCTGTGTGAGCTGCCCCTGCCTGGTGCTGTGTGAGCTGCCCCTGTCTGGTGCTGTGTGAGCTGCCCCTGTCTGGTGCTGTGTGAGCTGCCCCTGCCTGGTGCTGTGTGAGCTGCCCCTGCCTGGTGCTGTGTGAGCTGCCCCTGCCTGGTGCTGTGTGAGCTGCCCCTGTCTGGTGCTGTGTGAGCTGCCCCTGTCTGGTGCTGTGTGAGCTGCCCCTGTCTGGTGCTGTGTGAGCTGCCCCTGTCTGGTGCTGTGTGAGCTGCCCCTGTCTGGTGCTGTGTGAGCTGCCCCTGTCTGGTGCTGTGCGAGCTGCCCCTGCCTGGTGCTGTGCGAGCTGCCCCTGCCTGGTGCTGTGCGAGCTGCCCCTGCCTGGTGCTGTGTGAGCTGCCCCTGTCTGGTGCTGTGTGAGCTGCCCCTGTCTGGTGCTGTGTGAGCTGCCCCTGCCTGGTGCTGTGTGAGCTGCCCCTGTCTGGTGCTGTGTGAGCTGCCCCTGTCTGGTGCTGTGTGAGCTGCCCCTGTCTGGTGCTGTGTGAGCTGCCCCTGCCTGGTGCTGTGTGAGCTGCCCCTGGATGGTATAGTTAAAGGGTGCATGATATAGGGGTCAGTCCAGGCAGAAGTGTTTAATCTGCCCCCCCCCGACATTCGCACACGAGAAGCAGGCCCTTTCTTGCCTTACAGAGCGTCATCAGAGCGCAATGCTCTGCGCCCTGTTGACGGTGCACTATCCAGCTGCGCGCGAGGGTCGGGGTGCCGGTTTTAGAACATGTATCCATGGTTACAAAGTATATTATATACACTTTAAGAAATATCATATACAAAAGGCACCATGTCAACAAATTCGCAAAAACATTGCATCAAACAACTAATAATAATAATAATAATAATAATAATAATAATAATAATAAGAGTTAGTGATGGAAGAACCAATATGTCAAAAACACTTCCATAACTTGAATATAAATTGCCAGCCGCTAAATAAGTTTTTGTGGGTAGCGCGGGATGGAACAGTGATCTTTTATTTTCCTGAATATAGATGAAGGTACTGGAGATAATGCCATGCCAACGTGGTAAACTAGGGTGAAAAAATCCCAATAGCTGCGGCTATTATATAGTTATATTTTGGTTGCTAAATAAGTTGTAATAATATAATACTCTTTGAATCCATTATTTGCCTACAAATCTAGCTCCACATATTTGTATATTGCATCCATTGGTATAAGAAAATGCAATAATATCATCAATCCTACTGTAATTTTAACTCTTGCGGAAGGTAAAATGGGGGTACAGAATATAAAATAGGCAAAAAAATAATATGAGTAAAAAAAAATACTGTAATTTTAATTCTTTCGGAAGGTAAAATGGGGGTACAGAATATAAAATAGGCAAAATAATAATATGAGTAAAAAAAAATACTGTAATTTTAATTCTTGCGGAAGGTAAAATGGGGGTACAGAATATAAAATAGGCAAAATAATAATATGAGTAAAAAAAAAATACTGTAATTTTAATTCTTTCGGAAGGTAAAATGGGGGTACAGAATATAAAATAGGCAAAATAATAATATGAGTAAAAAAAAAATCTCCATTAACTGGAATCTATAGCCCGGCGGTGTTATCTGCTTGGCTTCCAAGCCTACTAATATTCCAGTCACGTCCCACTGCTCTCCAAAACAGTCCTGATTCAAAATATTAGTGCGGTACAGGATTCCATTTTCAAGTTGCTGCAGCTCCTTTTTGGCACCCGTTCAGCTTTTTGTCTTTTTTCTGCTCTGAGCTCCGTGAAAAGGAGACAGAAAAAGAAAAAAAAAAAAACGATTTTCCAAATGGCCACAAATGTGATTCTTTTTACCGTTCGACTAAAAAACATATTGTGCCTTCAAAAGCGCCCCGACGAGAGCAGATTTATCATTTGTGTTGTGTGTGTTTTTGGTTCACTGTGTTTTATGCATCTGTGATTTTGCTTTTAAAGCAAACTCTCGGGTCCCCGGCGCTCGTGCAGAACCATTACACTGTAGTGTGTTTAGGATACAGGCGTGCAAATTAGGCATAGTCAATGCTGGTGGCAACATGTACAGGTTATGCAAATGTCGTACCTGCATGCAAATGTATATATACAGAAACCGCTAAATGTCATGTTTGGATTACAGGGGATCATGCCTCGGTGTATTGTGACAGTTACACACAAACTCACATGCATTACTAATCAGCAGCGCTCTCATTGACAGCCCCTACTACATAAGAGAGTTTTCAACTCAATTTGCCTCTTACCTTATCCGCAGGAGGGGGCCATGTTTACCCCAACCTATAACTTGCAATGATAAAAGCTCAGCAGCCCGTGGTCTTGGCAAGCAGAGAAAATAGGACTAAACATGGAAAATAACTCAATATATGCATCCAATCTCCTTGAAAACAGAGCAGGGGAGAGACAGCAAGTGACAGAGGAGACACGTCTGCGCATGTCAGACACCGAAACCTTAAGTATGGAGAAGGGAGGGAAATAAAGAACGGGGAGGTTGGGACGGGACAATTATTAACCACATAAACATACAGATCCAACTTTCAACCAACAACATGACTCCAGATTAAGCCACAGATTGTAACGGTGAAATAAATATCAATCTATGCTATTTGGGTGGGACAAGTCTGTATAAATCAAAATGCATGACAGTGGTACTATGTAAGTACTCCCTTGTTAATTATTCTAATCCTTTTACAATAAAAAAAATATATAAATTGTACATGAATTAAAAACACCTTTAAGATACAACTTCTCTTTAATCCCTTTAAGACTTTTTAGATATGTTAGTCATGTTCATGAATTATCTTGTTCTGGTTGGATTATTTAATGTCTATGAATCACATTATTTTTATTTTAATTGCATTTATACCGGTCATTTTATTTTGGTATTATATGGTCATATTAGGTCATAAAAATCTTGGAAGAAGATGAAAAAGTGTGGGTGTCCCTGGTTGGTAGATGTGTACTGATCCTCAGGATTTCTGATGATGGCCTGGCAGTGTCGCTCACTTAAAACTTGAGCGCATATTTTTATATTTAAATGAATGGTAAATAAATTACTGTTTTTATACTTTGATAATATCACCGTGTATATCAACAGGACATGGACGGTTACTGGTTTGGTTGCACGAGATGCCCAGACACACGTATATATCAACAAGACCTGGCCGGTCACTGGTTTGGTATATATCACCAAGACACGTGCAGTCACTGGTTGGTATATATCAACAAAACCTGGCCGTTCACTGGTATGGCATATATCAACAAGACACGTAGTCACTGGTTGGTATATATCAACAAAACCTGGCCAGTCACTGGTTTGGTATATATCAACAAGACACGAGCAGTCACTGGTTGGTATATATCAACAAGACCTGGCCGGTCACTGGTTGGTATATATCAACAAGACCTGGCCGGTCACTGGTTGGTATATATCAACAAGACCTGGCCGGTCACTGGTTGGTATATATCAACAAGACCTGGCCGGTCACTGGTTGGTATATATCAACAAGACCTGGCCGGTCACTGGTTGGTATATATCAACAAGACCTGGCCGGTCACTGGTTTGGTATATATCAACAAGACCTGGCTGGTCACTGGTTGGTATATATCAACAAGACCTGGCCGGTCACTGGTTTGGTATATATCAACAAGACCTGGCCGGTCACTGGTTTGGTATATATCAACAAGACCTGGCCGGTCACTGGTTTGGTATATATCAACAAGACCTGGCCGGTCACTGGTTTGGTATATATCAACAAGACACGAGCAGTCACTGGTTGGTATATATCAACAAGACCTGGCCGGTCACTGGTTGGTATATATCAACAAGACCTGGCCAGTCACTGGTTGGTATATATCAACAAGACCTGGCCGGTCACTGGTTTGGTATATATCAATAAGACACGAGCAGTCACTGGTTGGTATATATCAACAAAACATGGCCCGATCACTGGTTTGATAAATATATGCACAAGACATAGCCAGTCACTGGTTTGGTATATACCAACAAGATGTGGCCTGATCACTGGTTTGGTAAATATATGCATAAGACATGGCTGGTCTTTGGTTTGGTAAATATATTGTATACACAAAATATGGCCAGTTACTGGTTGGTATATATTAACAAGACATAATTGGTCACTGATTGGGTTGTATGAGCTGCTGGCCAGAAAAATGTAAACAACAAGACATAGTCGGACACTGTCTGGTTTTCCTGCTGGCACCTCAAACCAGCAAACTTGGGCAAATGTATATATCAACAAGACATGGGCGGTTACTGGTTTGGTGGTATAAGGTGAGGTGCTGGGAGGAAATCCAGACAAACGTGACATGGCCGGTCACTGGTTTGGTAGAATGAGGTGCCGGTCGGAAAACCAGACAAATGTACATATCAATAAGCCATTGCCGGTCACTGGTTTGATGTAAGAGGTACCGGCAAGAAAATCATATAAATGTATATAACAAAAACACAACATGACATGGCCAGTCCTGGTTTGGTTGTATGAGGTACCGGCCAGAAAAACAGACAAATGTATATATATCTACAAGACATGGCCGCTCACTGGTTTGGTTGTATAATGTCCCGGCACGGAAAACTAGACAAATGTATATATCTACAAGACATGGCCGGGCACAAGTTGAGGTATTGGCCGGAAAACCAGACAAACACATTACACATTTTTCAGAACGGTATATAAAGTGCATATACACATGTGGTTTCCTAACAGCATCCAGTTGTGGCCAGATTACCATGGAATAAATCAGCTTCTGATCTCCTTTAACTGATTCCACAAGCTACGACTCGCTTATCCTGCAGACAGATGGCTATTAGTTCTTATGCTGCAGTCACTTGAGTAAATCCATGTTTGAGCTATAAGTAACAGCTTTTCTACTCAAAGGGCATTTATTCTGCTGCCAAACACTTGTTAAGGTAGTTAGAGATGTCATGCAATGTTTATGACCACACTAATTTGCTAGTCCCTACTTTAATATGCACATATTCAAATTACATCTTGTTTGCACGATACAGTTACTATAAACACAAGACTGCTTTGGATATCTAGTTAAAGGACCACTGAAGCGTCATATTTATAGTATGCTCTTATGTAAAAATATAATTACAAAGTTAAAATAAATAAATACAACCGTAAATCTTTCATTATGATATTTGCTTTATTGGCAGCACATACAGGATTAGGTGCCTAGAAGAAGTGGGAAAAACCGTGGATTCAGATAATGTCTCTACTCCGTTCCACTTGATAACAAAACAAAATATAAAAGGAGATAGCTCCAGTATGATAAACCTCCCCCTCTAGATGCAGGCAGGCTAACGGTCAACAATGTAATCCTTATGGGATATGGAGGTTTTCTGATTTTTACAAGGTATTATTATCCCTGTGTATCTATTTACCTTTATGTACTTTATTTGATTATGAAGTGCTTTCAAGCTCTGTTTTCCCCTCTGCAGAGCTGCATCCCTGTGTCGCGTACTAAACAATCCGTGACCAGCTCTCAAACACATTCTGCAACATGCTGCTGAGACATGGTCTCTGATAGGCTAGGATACTACATTGCACATCCAGCCCTACAGAGTCTGTGTCTGAATAAGCTACAGAGGGCAGACAGGGACTTTTAGTTTTATATTATAAACCTAGAAAATGTCCATATCCCTTTAAAAGCGCCACTGTTTCGCAAATGCTTAACCATAACCACAGAAAGGAAAGGAAATAAAACATTAAAAAAACATACATTTTACCAGATAAAAAAACAAAAGTCATGTTTGTTTTGCCCATTTTTACTTAGCAATAAAGCTTTGGCTTCAGACATTCTTTTCCACTTTCATCCTTACCACTTCCACCTGAAAACAATCCTACTAATAACAGAAAGTATAAAATTATTAGAATATTGTTTCCAGGAAAACACACAATGTAGTAGGTCATAAGTAGGCAAATCTGGTCCTGGAGATCAACACACAGGCCAGAATTTTAGGATAACAGGCGAGATTATTACTTCTTCAGCCATCCTGACCTGCTAAACTGTGCGCAGTAGGGAAATCCTAAAATCCAGGCCTGTATGTGGCTCTCCAGGACCGAACATGCCGATCCCTGTAGCAGGGGCACACCTAATTCTGGCAATTACACCAAAATATACCATAAATTCTAGCATATAAAATGCACCCAAGATATATATATATATACAGCAATTATTTCACATATGGTGGGCTAAGAGTGATAAAAGCCCTCCACCGTACAAAGTACAGTAGTACAAATAAGGAATAGTACATTAGTGATTCCACTTGAGTGTCTAAAAATAAGTTGATAAAAACTTATTTCCTGCTCAAATTTCTCACAAACACAGTATATGCACTGCAATCTGGGAAAACTTAGCGGGACATGCAAATGAGGCCACTTAATGCACCATCACTCTGTCAATCCAAAGGAGCCATGTTTAAAATGGTTTGGATTGACAGAGTGATGGTGCATTAAGTGGCCTCATTTGCATGTCCCGCCCAGTTTTCCCAGATTGCAGTGCATATACTGTGTTTATGAGAAATTTGAGCAGGAAATACGTTTTTATCAACTTATTTTTAGACATTCAAGTGGAATCACTAATGTACTATTCCTTATATATATAAATATATATATATATATATATATATATATATATATATATATATATATATAAATATAAACATATATATAAATATAAATATATATATATATATATATATATATATAGATATATATATATATAAATATATATAGATATATATAAATATATATATATATATATATAGAGATATATATAAATATATATATATATATATATATATATATATATATACATACACACACAGCCCATTTTATTCCTACTTTATAAGTGAGTCTTATGCGCCAGAAAATACAGCTTATCAATGCGTCCAAATCGGCTATGGTTGGCATGCTTCATAGTGTGCTCTTCCACAGCCAATTCCAAAATGAATACACTATAAAATGGCTATTCAATTTTATGATCAAAATTATTTTAGCCTTGAACAAATAACACAAACCCCGAGCTACAAAAGGCTTTCTCAAGACTTTCAGTTTCATATGCAAGAGCTTAAGGGCAGCTGTTTGCTTTACTGGAACATAAGCCCTGTATTTTTCTGAGTGGGAGTTTACTGAAAAATGTTCCTTGTGGTTTTCCTGCCCCCTATTTGGGGTCAACTTGAGCAGTTACCAAATAATGTGATTTTCTTCCCTTAAAGAACCATTGTAGATTGGGAAAAATGGCATATTTTTATAAAGTTTGCAATAAATTAACATTGTCAGTTGTTTAATCTCTAAGCGTAAAAACATTTTGAAGTAATATCTTTATTTAGTAGACAATGCTTAAGGAAGTGCTGTGATTTATTATGTTATTCTTATTAATATTATTATCCTTTATTTGTTATGAAGTGGAATGAAGATTGAGGGAGGGAAGCTGTTTGATGAATCATTTACGGATTCAGATAAAATTTCAGAATTTGACACCTCCCCCTGCCTCAAATGTTCTCGCTAAACAACATTATAAATAAAAAAGTTACGAGGTTGCCTTCTGGTTGGGTTATTATGCCCATAGAACTACACTACATTCTTGGATTGAGTGCCTCAGATTTTGTTTTTGTTTATTCAAATGACCCTTGTGCATTAGTCTCCATAAGGGTGACAGGACTCCAGAAGTGGACTTCTTGATCAGTGTAACTTAGGGAACTCAGCGGACAAAGCCAAAGAAAAGGGCGAAACGCACATAGGCACAAGTCAGCTTAAAGTAACTGCCCTCTAAGTGGGTTACCATGTCTTTAGAACTAACCAGTTTAGCTTTGTTTGTTCTTGGAAGCCTTGCTCTATAACCAATCCTTCAGTATTTCAGTCACACTAGCCAAATCTGCTAAACATAAGATTTTGTTGAATAGCTATAAATTGCTTTTATGCCTTTGACTTACACAACAAATATTTTGCTTTTGTTACATACATCTCAAAAACGTGAAGTTTTTCCTAATTTAGTCCATAAAAAAGAGTTCTAGTCAATTTGCCTTTCTTTTTTTACCACAAGTCAACATAACGGTCTCTGTTTCCCGTTGAATAATTTAGAGCGCTATCAGTAGACTCCTAACACAACGCAAGACTATAGATAGTGATCCTATTATAGTTGTAACTCCTTCATAAAATATTCACAAGAAACTAATGAGCAATGGCTTAAACAGTGATACTCTGCTGGTGTTAGACTATTATCTTAAAATATATTCCTACAAGGTGTTTTTTCACAAATGTTAGGTGCGATCACCCATAGAAAACACATCATAAATTATTCTTCTAGTCTCTTCTTTTCGAGTAAATTATAATGATCATGCCCGGGGCTTGTTTGCCAGTTACGATTATCCACGAGCTCCAGTCTGTATGATACATGTGTGATTTTGTTGTGCCAAGGCTGAAACAAAAGCTCCATGCAGCTGTTATCCAGGCTAAACCATTCATAAACCGATTAACTTCTCTGTCTTGGAATCAGGCAGCAGATTTGATTGAAGCCTGTGGTTAAAGCTGTGGAAATGGCCTTAACAATCTGTAAACAGTAAAGCTGGTAGGAATATATGGAACCCATAAAATCCTCAAGTGCCAGTGAAAACGCCCATGTTATCATATCTCAGCCAAATAAAGAGATTACAAGTAGGCATTGAGATTATATATACGGTTAATATCGATGGTTCTGTGGCCTATTTAGTCCCAAATGAAGTGCCATATATTTAAAAAAAAACATGGTGGAACAAGTACTATACCCACGGGGATTGGTTGCCAGATAAATTTAGTTTTTAAAATAGGCCTAGATTAGCTGCACATAGGATGCTCTGCTAAGTATATTTGTCAGTGAGGGCTGTTCTAGCAGCAGCAGCTTTCACTCCTCACTTACACACATGTACGTTCGGCTGGAGGGTGCGGCGCTGAACCCGGAGAATGTGACCCCAACGCTGCCCTGGCTCAGTCACTCATGCCGGTCTGCTTCCAGGGAAAACTAAATTGCAGAGACATACAGTGGATGCAATCTAGGTGCCTGTAAGCATTTTGTGGCATGACAACCTGGCTCCCGGCATTTGTTGAGCCCCGTAAAAATGTATTTTTATTAAAAGTACAATATTTTAAAAAAAAATCTGGTTGATTGAGAGTTTTGGTTGTTTGAGTTCTGGTTACCAGAGCCTAATTTATATATATATATATATATATATATATATATATATATATATATATATATATATATATATATATATATATTATATATATATATATATATATATATATAAAATCACACATATATAGTTGTGAGCATACGAGTTGTTGCTAACGCTTGCATGCTCACGTAGCGAGGGGCGCAGTTGCTGGGCGCTCCTTGCCAGCAACTGCGACCCTTGCAAACTTTACGTCATAACGCAAACAAAATACGAGACACGTTACATCCCATTACGGCCTCGAAAAAAAAAAAAAAGCCACAACACGCGCACATCAAAACATCAAAAATACACAAAAAGCTTACTTACAGGAAGATGGAGCATCCAGGACCTTGAAAACTAAAGTTACACCTCAGTTTAACTGAAATTAAAGCAGTTTAGACACTAAAAAATTCTCTAAACGAGAGAAAAAATGGCCGCCGAAAAAAACGAAAACGAGGATACAGCAGTCTAAAGACGCAAAACACCACCAAACACCTACGTATTTGCCGAAAAACACCTACGAGGTTACAAAACAAGGACGCAACCCGTGCAACCCGAAAAACATTACAAACACAACAAATACAAACAACAAACACATAAAAAGGTTACTCACAGCAAGGGGGGGGCAGCGAGGACCTCTGTAAGTGAAGATACACCTCCATTTAAGCACAAATTTCGGAGTTTAGAGACCTGAAAATCACCTAAGCGAGAGAAAAAATGGCCGCCGAACAAAACTAAAACGGGGCTAAAGGTCCCTAAACACGCAAAACACTACCATAAAGACGCAAAACACCACCAAACAGCTACGGAGATTCCGAAAAACTCGCACTACATAGAAAACGAACAACGCTACATGAGCCACATTATATACACCAAACACCCTTAGCTCACTTACAATTTCATTGCCGCAATTTTTTGACGGGCAATTCGCTAGTATATATGTATGTATGTACGTATATATATATATATTAGTACTTACCTAGACTTTTAAATTATTATTATACACTGTGTGTATGTGTGTTGAGTGCCTGGCACGTTTGTAAGTTGCCACCATATTTCATTGGTAGTAATGGTTAACTGTCCCCTGTACTGTTTTCACTCTAAAGCCACGTGAAAATAAAAAGACTGACAATGTGCAGCTGTCATGGAGTACTAGTAAAATACAGACACCTTCCATAACCCTTTAAATGGGGATTAGGTTCTTTATTGATTAATTTTGTTATTTTTTTTTTAATGCATTTGTAAATTCATTTTACCAAAGAGCCAATCGTTCTTCTTCTTTCCTTTTGTGACAAGTGATTGATCCTGACAATTGTTGTTTGGTAAAACAACTATTTGCCGTGGTTGAGTGATCGGCCGTATCACTATAATTTGTAACAAAACACGGGCACAAACTAATTGACATCATCGCTCTCAGTTACTCTGTTGGTACCATGTTCGGTGGATTGTATGTAACTCTGAATGTATACAGCTGTCCAACTCATAGGACGACCTTTGATCGGATTGTCTGTGTAACCCAATACTATGCTCATCTGTTCACAGGGAGACGGATAATATATCTACTTAAAACAATCCTCAACCGTCGCTTGAGCGGGAGTTAATGCAACAAGTTGCATTGCATCAATCGTTCTAATTAATTAAAAAAAAAAATAATCCTTAAAACTTGATGGCACACTACAACATCCAACGTCTTAAGAGTTTTGATGTGAATTCTGTTTAGTTTGAGGCAACATTAAGTGATCAAACATTTCATTTTGCCGCCCGCATGGAAGTCCATCAAAGACGAGAGAAGCGTATTCCACAACTCTCAACACGACAAATTATCTTTGCTTTGGGATAAAAAAAAAAAAAGAAATGTTACAGTACAGGACAAAATATTTGAAATAGGAAAGATTTCAGTCTAATTGAAATCACAGAAGAAGTTTAATCGTCTTTGATGTGTGTGGATAGGGGGCTACAAATGACATCCTGAAGGAGTAGAAATCAAATAGGATTCATCAGAGAGTCCTCGTTTTGTACAACTTCAAAAAAAGTCATTAGCAACTAATTTATTCAGTTGAAAAAAAAAAAATCTTTGCACAAGTACTATCACTTCACAAGACATAGTTAAGGAGCATAACGAGAGCGAATTCGATATCTTGGTACTTGGTAAGTAAATATAATGGTGGAAGAGAAAGCCTAAAACGTATATTCTGTGAATTAAAAATGCAACGACCAGAATTATGGGGGCTTATTTCATATAAAAAGTATCTTCTCTTTAAGAAATATTCATAATATAAGTGTATACTTTGATATCACTTATGAATATTGCAATCCAGCTGTCAGGTTATCTGTCTGGAGACTGGAAATGTGTTGAAAGAAGACATTTAAGAAGTTATAGGTTCAGAGACATTTTATGGAGCACAAAAAAACTAAAAAAGGTATCCAAGGAGATATTTTCTTCCTTATACTATGATGCAGTTTATGGTGCCAATACATAGCAACTCTAAAGAAAAAAGGGAAATCAAGTTTCTCAGCCAATTACATTTTCAGACTTGGAAATTCTCTTCTCTTCTTCTATGGGACATATGTCCGAAGATCTTTTATCTCCATTTATTCGTCAAATCATTGTTTAGTATGAACAATGGTTCCTCATGGGATCAAAACCAATAGTTTGGTTGTCCATGCACATGATCTTCTTATTACAGTCTAATGGCAGGGGGAGATGATAAAATTATTCTCCTTCTATAGTAATATCCTTTATTCGTCAACATATTCTGTAGACCTATAAATGGGTTGATGCCAAGAAAACCACATTATTATACAAGCCAGAAATTACGGGCCCTGACTATGGCCTTAAAATCTTACCCAAACACCTTCCAAGATTCACAACAACCAAAAAGTCATAGAACACGGAGAAAGTTCTTGAGAGAAAGTTGCTCAAAATAATTTCCTTGCAGTATGCGGCAAAGCCATTAAGTTCACGTTATATGTTCAATACATCAGCCAATTAAAATAAATGTAGTGTAATTATATATATATATATATATATATATATATATATATATATATATATATATATATATATTAAAACATTGATATTTTCACGGACAGCATGGGATTACTGACCCAATTGTGTCTCCATAAAACAGCACCATAACCACAGTATGCATGAGTTATTGTTCATTTTTTTATCTTCTATTTATTTTGTGTGTGTGACATAACGCATTTTGCCGTTTTACCGTTGTTGCTTCCGTTTAAAAGCAACGTGCCACACATATTTATGAGCCATAAATGGCTTCTATCAAAGTAAGGTCACATTAAATCACAGTCAAGCTGTCATAAATACAAATGACTCAACATAGTCAGCAACAAGCCTTCAGGGAAAATTATATGATCGTCTGTTGAAGTTGTGGTATATCAGACAACTAGTTCATTTATTTACACCGGCAAGGTAACCCAATACTTCAAAGGACACTAATGGGTGGAAGAAGGACGGAGGTAATGAATGAAGATACAAGCTTCTCGGCAATGAACACTTAAGGAGCTCAATCAAATCAGCAAAGAAAACAGATTTTTTTTTTTTTTTTTTTTTAAGGCCCACCCTTAGCATTACTATTTGCAGTAAATAACCATGAAAGATAGCAACCAGAAAGTTGTGCGTTATGTAAGCCCCTAAAGCATAATATATATTACGTTCCAGTGTTTAACAACCAAGATTTCCAGCAAACCTAGCATTACGATTAAATAATTACCCATGAAGATCCCACACTATTGTTTGTGCAGGAATGTAGGTTTCCACAGTTTGTTGACCCACTCTACTGCCTCTGAAGCTTAGTAGTGTGTAATTCTTTCCCTTTATCAAACATTCAAAGGATATAGGATAATTTTTTGAGGTTATTCCCACATTCTACTATATTGTAAGAAAAGAAAATGAAGGAAGGTTCAAATTTTATAAACTAATGAAATGTGTAAAATGGAGATTGGCAATGCATAGGGCAAAAATTGGAAAATAGATCTCCAAAAAGTACATAAATCAACATCCACACATTCGGAAACAACTGCTACGTGTCACAATCTGCTTCTTCAAGGGTGCTTGATATGAACCTAGATCAAACCTACCCCAGCAGAATAGTGTAGTTTGTGTTCTCTATGGCACAAAAGATGCAATCTGAAGAGGGCAATGACCAAAGGTACAGGCAGAGAATACTAGATACAGGTTACTAGTGGTCTATGGCAAGACCACTTTCCAATTTAAGATACAAACACAAAAACAGCCTCACACTGTGAATATGTGAAACTAGAACTGAACCTTTATTTACTTATAGAACCAACATATTTATACATCTCCCATACCACCCCTTTGTGTATCTTTGTGTATGTGTGTGATATCAGCACATCTGCCTTGCGACCTTGGTTGCTATAGAAGCCCTTGAGATAAAACTCACCAGATGTCTAAACTACATGACAAGGTGTCTATAGCTAGCTAGGGCAAAAAACCTTGATGTTAATCTCAAGTGTTTGCTCAGACCTCCTAAGGAGCAGTCATCTGCCTTGAATCAAGGCCTGTATGTGTGCAGGTGTGATGTTCTGCAGTTAAGCTTCTGTGCAGAACACTTTCATCATTTCCACATATATTCTGTTCTATATCTCATTTTCCCTCTATAACATATTATAGCTAGGATACAAGATAATGTCCAAGTAATACATAATTACATTTCAACAATGCTAATAATTGGCCATAAACATAATTACTGGTAATATTTTATATAGGTTTTAAGGATATCATTAGTTCCGTAGGCTTTCCAGGCCAAATGTAAATGCTCTACATACAAGTGACCAAGCAGGAATATCCATAAGCCTTGGCCCATTTCAGAACCAGGTTTCAGAACTTCACAATTCATTTTAAAATGTGTGACATGTAAGGCACCTGGAGGTTCTACTCCTGTTGACGGTCTTCAATTGCTGGTCCCTTTTACTAAGCTTTAATGGCTAATAACTTATGCATGTATGAGGAGGAATCTCTGTCGCAGTGATTTGAAATTCCTTTTTAGAATAGTAGATCTAGTTTTTTTTTTATATTATGTTGATTAAACCTTGATTCAACGTTTGCATTTTAAGACAATCTAACTATATTTTAATGAGAGGGTAATGCACAGTAGCAGGGCAAGTCACAGTATAAACCTGTTCTAGAAGCAACTACAATGATTTTTTGTTGATTTAATTCACCTTCCACTTCACTGCACAAATGTCAAATGTCTGGATTGCAATCTGAGTAAAAAGGAATATTTAGCTTTATGGCAGTTACCTACAGTTGAATGAGTTTTGTTTTGAGGTATAGTATTAAAAATATTACATATATTTACTGAAAAATCTAATAGTTAAGTAAATGTATAAGTTTACAACGGCGCAAGCAAATAACACTCTTAGCCTTATAACTTAATAATATTGGAAACCAATAAAGGTACCATTTTGAAAGCAACAGACTACTTCCCTCCTGGTTTATTTGACCTTGTAATAATGTAAATAGATTTAATATAACAACAAGAAAGGCACAAAACGACCCCCGAATAAATGTTGATCCATCCGTTATAAATCACATTAAGCATTATGTCTGCATTATGTGGTGGTGGTGGGCAGTACAAAAAGCCTGTGACATGTATTTATTACTGGATACTAACTCGGAAGACACATCACAGTTGTGCCATAAGGTGTCCTGCTGTCTCACACAGAGGTATATTCATCACAGGGTCAATATAAAAAAAAAAAACGATTATATAGGAGTGGGTTAGTAGCAATGCATATATCAATGTTTGTCGACAGCTCCCTTGGGACTTCATAACATTTTTCTAATCTTGGATGAGATTTGATAAATATCCCAACATGAATCACAGTTTAGCAGTAATTACCAATCATGGGGTCCTGGGCTGATTTTAAGTCTTATGGCTCCTTACTCCATTTATATACGGTTTGTTTAGATATTAGGGAACAAGTATGTAATGATAGATGGTACTAAAACATGTATTAAGTCTATGGAAAATGTAGAATAGAGTTGGAATAGTCTATAAAGAGGTTGGTGCTTTTCTAACTATTTGTTTAGGGCATTTGTTTGAACAGACAAACCTGTGCAACCTTGGCCAATGGAGTAAATGCAATATTTGATAGCTTTCACCTCCATCATATAACCTCAACACAACAATCCAACATAGTAGAGCATTTTCAAAATTAGCTTTAAAAAAATATCATCTACGAATTATGAGTCCTTAGAACCAGTATGATAAACTAACAATGGATTTTTTGGTAGACATGCTCAAAAATAAGATGGGTTTCCCAGCTTTGAGCACCGTACGGTCCTGTTCCTCCAATTTACATTTCAATAGCAATCAGAGGCATGCTAAATATACTACTGTTCTAAAACGAGAGAAATAAAAGGGATGATGCAGATGATCTATTTTTGTATTCCATGATGGTTTTGCATGATCTATCCACAGAGACCACAAATCCTTTCTTACTTGTTTTTTTCTTGCTCTTCTGTTCATCCTGTATAATTCATTCTTTCAAAGTTTAGGCAGCTTCTTTAATTCGGCATGAATATGGGCAGATGTCCAGAAAACCTCACTTTTAACAACGAAAAAAAAATTCCTCTAGTTCCATTCAGGCACTCCCTTTTTTCTACCCTCTCCTTGTCCCCTCTCAGTTTAACACTCTGAATGATTGATAATGTCCATGCCTCTAACTCTTTGCTGTTAGAGGGCTTTCCAGTGGGCTTCCAGCCTCTGTGGGAAACAAACTCTCCCAGACGCTCGGCTGTGAGACCCCCTTTGGTTCTTTTCAGAAGAGGAAGAAAGAAAGGAAAAAATAGCCATGAAAAGCCCTTGATTAGGACAGACCCAACAGGTCCAAAGCAAACAAACAAATGAATAGCAACAATTCTTTGTACTACATCTCTTTTCCATCTATCCCCGTTTTCCAGCTGTCATCTAATGGGAAATGTTTTTTTTTTCCTACTTTTTTCTTTTTAATGAAAAGGAACATAGCCTGATGGATTGGGACATAGAAGATAATTCCTGGAGGGCAAATGGACATTGAAATTTCCTTTTAGTGAGTGAATAAATCAAGAATTTGAAAGGTGATCCCAATGAGAAAATATCAAAATGGGAATTAAGCCACATTTATTATTATTTTTTTAATTGTTCATTTAAAAGATAGGAGCAGGGCACCATTTTAATCTGATAAATACTTTATACTGGGACTGTCCATCTGCCAGTCTGGGCTGTCTGAAGTTCCCAAGGGATTTAAAGCTGCCCAAGGCACCGCAGATGGGCCCAAGCAGATAAGCGAGCAAATCACTGGCAACAACATACAAAAAAATGGAAGGAAATTGGGAGTCTCAGAACCAATGAAATATTCTCATAAACCTCTCCATGCCCTGGTGCACATGGCTGAGCCATACAATGGTGAATGGTGGAAATGCTCATTTGGTTCTTGAAAGTAGACATTTCCTTAATTCACCCTTTTCTATAATGATCTTCACTACTTGCTTGTGTAATGTAATTTAACACTTTGAGTTCTATTTTTTAAAAAGCCATTAATGTGTATATGTAAAAAGGGTGTACATACACATACTTTGACATAATACCCGATTCTTAGGGGCTTGGATGTTCCTGGGCCAGACAGGATGTTTGAAGGAGTCCATCATAAAGAAACATTTAAAGTAGGGGTCATTTGGGAGGTGGGGCATCTGTATAGAAATATATATATATATATATATATATATATATATATATATATATATAAATATATATATATATGCAAAAGTATTCACTCCCTTGACTTTTTACCTATTTTGTTACATTACAGCCTAAAGTTCAATGTTTTGTTAAACTAAATTTTATGTAATGGATCAGAACACAATAGTCTAAGTTGGTGAAGTGAAATAAGAAAAATATATACATAAAACTATTTTTTATAAATAGAAAACAGAAAATTGGCATGTGCGTATGTATTCACCCCCTTTGTTATGAAGCACATAAAAAGCTCTGGTGCACCCAATTACCTTAAGGTGTCACATAATTAGGGAAATGATGTCCACCTGTGTGCAATCTAAGTGTCACATGATCTGTCATTACATGTACACACCTTTTTTGAAAGGCCCCAGAGGCTGCAACACCTACGCAAGAGGCACCACTAACCAGACACTACCATGAATACCAAGGAACTCTCCAAACAAGTAAGGGATAATGTTGTTGAGAAGTACAAGTCAGGGGTAGGTTATAAAAAAATATCCAAATCTTTGATGATCCCCAGGAGCACCATCAAATCCATCATAACCGAATGGAAAGAACATGGCACAACAGCAAACCTGCCAAGAGACGGACGCCCACCAAAACTCACGGATCGGGCAAGGAGGGCATTAATCAGAGAGGCAGCACAGAGACCTAAGGTGACCCTGGAGGAGCTGCAGAGTTCCACAGCAGAGACTGGAGTATCTGGGTATCAATGACCCCAAACACACTGCTAAAGCAACACTTGAATGGTTTAAGGGGAAACATGTAAATGTGTTGGAATGGCCGAGTCACAGCCCAGACCTCAATCCAATAGAAAATCTGTGGTCAGACTTGAAGATTGCTGGAAGAACTTGAAGGAGCTGGAGCAGTTTTGCAAGGAGGAATGGTCAAAAATCCCAGTTCATAGAGACATATCCAAAGTGACTTGGAACTGTGATTGCCGCAAAAGGTGGCTCTACAAAAGTATTGACTTTAGGGGAGTGAATAGTTATGCACATTGACTTTTTCTGTTATTTTGTCTATTTGTTGTTTGCTTCACAATAAAAAAAAATAAAAAAAAACATCTTCAAAGTTGTGGGCATGTTCTGTAGATTAAATGATGCAAATTCTCAAACAATCCATGTTAGGTCCAGGTTGTGAGGCAACAAAACACGAAAAATGCCAAGGGGGTGAATACTTTTGCAATGCACTGTGTATATATATATATATATATATAAAATATTTCTATCCAGAGGTCCTGACTCCCAAACGACTCCTACGCAAAATGTAATACACACACACATATGTATATACACACACATTATATATATATATATATATATATATATATATATATATATATATATATATATATATATATATATATATATATATAATTTGTAAAATACCAATAATAATAAAAATATATGAAACAGGCAAAAGAAGCAAATATAGACAAATAGCCCATTATAAGAAGAAGAATAAATATTAGTACTTACAAGAATGTCATAATTGGGGCTTACAAATTCAATTCTAGGCAGGTCTGAGAAAAAAGCATTTTTGAATCAATATTCTTTGTTAGCTCCGAGACCAGAGTGGTCTGCTAGTAAGTAATCGCCCACTCTAGACGTATAAAGGATACTTCATGCTATTGTGTATGTAGCAATCAATTACAATGAAGCCAGGCTGGATAACGCAGACAGGAGAAAATAAATCTTAATTTATTTACATTACATTTAGTGGATAAAATGTTTTTCATTGTCCGAATGTCAGTGGCATTGGGTTTTGCAATTTTTAGCAACTCAAAAGGGTTTGAACACATTATATAAAAAAAAAACTCTCTAGTGGCAGCTCTCTCATCCATCCCTGTGGGAAAACGAGCAAAGCTGGTGAGGCACCGAGCTTATTTTTTGTATCTGGACAAGAAAATTGGCATTGCAGTCACAAAACAAAAGAAAAAAAGGAAGGGGTAGCATTAATGAGAAGAAAACAAAGTAACCTTTCATGTTCTGTTGTCATATATTAACTCGAACATAACATCTCTGGACATTTCTTGAAGACCACCACAATGAAAAGATGGCTCGGCCTAACTGGCTTCATCAAAAAAGTGGATTATCTCTCTGGTAACCATAAGAATGGCCACTTCCATGTAGAGCATCCAACACTCTTATCAATGATTAACAGAGGGGGAGGAGTGGGTCTGTATGGAGAAATGGGTTAAAAAAAAAAAGGTTTACGAAAAATACCCATATGGAAAAGGAAAATGGTTTATGAGAAGGTATATTGTATTCAAAATATTTACGATATGGGGTAAATTTTAATTAAATGTGTGATTAAAGGATTAGCCTTATAAAATATCTGGGTTTGTACCAAAAAAGTGAAAATCTTGTAAATATATAAACATCCAAGTTTAAAAAAAATGTTAATTTGAATTATTTTATTGTCTCTAAAAAATTATTTTACTAATCAGTAACCAAATACAAATCTATTGTTTCAAACAGAAAAAAATAATTGTAAAGTAAAAAATAAAATACAATGCAACGATCCTCAAAAAACAAATCCATTACTGACCAAATAAGTGTAATATAGACACGCTAGAGGGAACTGTGTGTATTTAGACAACTCTATGGGCTTAACCAGAAAATCATAGGATTGCCTCCTCGACGTGCTGTAATTTGTACACGGCAGCCAGAGCTCTTGGCATGTCCCCAGTTGTTCACAAGACACTCCCTGGCTATTTGCATTCCTAATAAGGGAATGGTTGGTTACTCCCAACATTTGGGCTTTGGAGAGAGATTTGAAAACAACACTGTTGTGAACAGAAGTAAAATAAAAATGGTAATCATGGAATATACAGTAGAATTAAAGTGATGTGTTCCAGCCCTTTGTTTTATAGGAGAAGATGACAGATAAGAGATCAGTGTCTGGATCATATGCTGGATATTGCTATGTTTTTACTTTGAGGCTCCTGTAACAAAGACTAATTCCAAGAGCATGTACTATGGAGTCTTGTATATCTTATTACCAGGTTAATACCATAAAAGTCGCACCACAGACTGCAGTACTACCTACGGTGCAATGTAATCTGTTGCTAGGATATAATGAAGCATTTACAAATGACTTAGCCACTGCCTCATTCAAAGCTTCTACACATGATTCCAATTCAGATTCATGGTGCAGAGCTCAGAAGCAACACACTGAAATAGTTCTATTCATTATAACGCCATGAATTCAGCGTCAATTCTAAAAACTAAAACACTTTTCCCCACAATGGGGCTTTTTTTGTTCCTTTAAACACAAATTCTCCATCCATACTTAAAAAATGTGACATTCTGGAAAGTTTTTGGATTCAAGTTATGTCCACCAATTTCCTGTTTCTTCTATATATGAAAGGTGGCAGCCAGTTAGCGTCATATCACTGTAGGCCATATGCATAGAATGCTTTTAAAGTGAAATGATAAAAAACATGCTTAAAATATGATTATTACTTAGCGCAGAGCATTAAATGTGTCTGTTATATTACCTGGAGCGCAGTATGCATTTTTATACAACATTATATATAATATATATAATATATATATATATATATATATATATATATATATATATATATATATATATATATATATATATATATATAGAACTCTCCTCATTCTCGCTTTCATTTGGGTGCGCCATTTTGTTATTATGCAATCACAATGATAAACAATTTCGCACCAAACTGGAGCAAGGTTTTTTAATCTGCAGGAGAACTTTATCTCTGTGTAAGGAATCCTCATTTATTTGTATTTACTTGCCAGTACTGTGTGACTAATGAGCTTTAAATCAAGGTTCTGTAAAACAGTAACTCTGCTTCTGAGTGTAGTGTCAACTTGAGAGTTTATTTGGTGACCCCGTGTTACTGTCCTGGGGAGCTCAGAAGGGTAACTAATTTAAAAAAGGAACAGATCCCTATGTTGCTTGCCTAGACTTACTTAATCTTCATCTTTAAATTACCTGTCAGAGAGAGCACTAAGCAAGCATAACTTTGGATGGATACATCCTGGGAGCTTAGTCCCCTGGAAGGATACTGTAGACATATATAAAGTTATACACATATATAGATATAGAAAGTAGAGAAAGAAGAGAGAAAGAAGAGAGAAAGAAAGAAGAGATAAAGAAGAGAGGGGGAAGAGAGAGAGAGGAGACAGAATGGGAGAGGACAGAGAAGATAGAGAGAGAGAGGGCAGAGAAGATAGAGAGAGAGAGAGAGAGAGAGAGAGAGGGCAGAGAGGATAGAGAGAGAGAGGGCAGAGAGGATAGAGAGAGAGAGGGCAGAGAGGATAGAGAGAGAGAGAGGGCAGAGAGGATAGAGAGAGAGAGAGGGCAGAGAGGATAGAGAGAGAGAGAGGGCAGAGAGGATAGAGAGAGAGAGAGGGCAGAGAGGATAGAGAGAGAGAGAGAGAGAGAGGGCAGAGAGGATAGAGAGAGAGAGGGCAGAGAGGATAGAGAGAGAGAGGGCAGAGAGGATAGAGAGAGAGAGGGCAGAGAGGATAGAGAGAGAGAGGATAGAGAGAGGGCAGAGAGGATAGAGAGAGAGAGGGCAGAGAAGATAGAGAGAGAGAGAGAGAGAGAGAGAGAGAGAGGGCAGAGAGGATAGAGAGAGAGAGGGCAGAGAGGAGAGAGAGAGAGAGGGCAGAGAGGATAGAGAGAGAGAGAGGGCAGAGAGGATAGAGAGAGAGAGAGGGCAGAGAGGATAGAGAGAGAGAGAGGGCAAAGAGGATAGAGAGAGAGAGAGGGCAGAGAGGATAGAGAGAGAGAGAGGGCAGAGAGGATAGAGAGAGAGAGAGGGCAGAGAGGATAGAGAGAGAGAGAGGGCAGAGAGGATAGAGAGAGAGAGGGCAGAGAGGATAGAGAGAGAGAGGGCAGAGAGGATAGAGAGAGAGAGGGCAGAGAGGATAGAGAGAGGGCAGAGAGGATAGAGAGAGGGCAGAGAGGATAGAGAGAGGGCAGAGAGGATAGAGAAAGGACAGAGAGGATAGAGAAAGGGCAGAGAGAATAGAGAGAGGGCAGAGAGGATAGAGAGAAGGCAGAGAGGATAGAGAGAGGGCAGAGAGGATAGACAGAGGGCAGAGAGGATAGAGAGAGGGCAGAGAGAATAGAGAGAGGGCAGAGAGGATAGAGAGAAGGCAGAGAGGATAGAGAGAGGGCAGAGAGGATAGAGAGAGGGCAGAGAGGATAGAGAGAGGGCAGAGAGGATAGAGAGAGGGCAGAGAGGATAGAGAGAGGGCAGAGAGAATAGAGAGAGGGCAGAGAGGATAGAGAGAGGGCAGAGAGGATAGAGAGAGGGCAGAGAGGATAGAGAGAGGGCAGAGAGGATAGAGAGAGGGCAGAGAGGATAGAGAGAGGGCAGAGAGGATAGAGAGAGGGCAGAGAGGATAGAGAGAGGGCAGAGAGGATAGAGAGAGGGCAGAGAGGATAGAGAGAGGACAGAGAGGATAGAGAAAGGGCAGAGAGGATAGAGAGAGGGCAGAGAGGATAGAGAAAGGGCAGAGAGGATAGAGCGAGGGCAGAGAAGATAGAGATAGATGGATAGAGGGGTGAAAGAGAGATGGATAGAGAGATGGATAGAGAGATGGATAGAGAGGTGAAAGACAGAGATGGATAGAGAGGTGAAAGACAGAGATGGATAGAGAGGTGAAAGACAGAGATGGATAGAGAGGTGAAAGAGAGAGGGAGGGAGGGATGGATAGAGATGGATAGATAAATAAATAAACAAATAAATAAATAAAGTAGGGAATGTGGAAAGGGGAGATCGAGAGGGAAGGGGAGAGAGAAGAAAAAGACTATGCACTGCAATGAATATTCACTCTACAAAACAAAATTATATTGATGATAGAAATCCCATTCTAGGTCCTTTTAAAATTCTCAAATTCCGTTCTTTAATGCACATTTCACTCCAATAATTAACAAATCAGTTTTTTTTTCTAACATTCTGCGTTTTACACACAATTGTTTTAAACAAACTTAGTAAGTTGAATTAAATTAAATGTAATTAATTATGAAAATCGTATAGACGTCATCATATTTTGAATATAAGGGTAAAATTAGTGCTAAGAGAACGCTCCAAACCGATCACTTCCTTCAGACTGCGCAACAAAGAGGTTTTCTGGGAAGAACTGACAAAAATGTTTTACGGCCCTCAACCTGATGAGCCCTTGGTATTGCCTTTCATTGTGTGCCCAGTTACAGGCCTCTGAGAGGTTGTAAAACACCATTTATTATCCTCAGACAGGCCTGCATCTTGAGTTACAGGCACTGGGCTTGCTCTGCTTTCAGATAGGAAACGGAAAATGCTCCCCAGCCCCCAATAACTGCACGTTAAATGTTATTTATCATCTAATAAAGGCCTGTGCTGCAGAGGAAATGAATCTCAAGTAGAAAATATTTCTGTTGTAACTGACCACCTACAACTGTCCACTTCACTTCCTACACAACAAATCTGTTTGGCATTCTGTTATCTACTTTATTTGATTAAAAAGTGCCTATAAGCTCTGTTTTTACTGCCTAAAATCAAACAAAAAGTCCCTGTATGCGCCTGTCCTCTGCAGCTCATGAAGACGCAGATTGTGCTGTACGTGCCGTGCCTCGTACTAACCAATCTCTCAGCAACGTCCTGCTGAGACGTGGTCCCTGATAGGCTAGGACACTTCACTGCGTATACAGTCCTACAGAATCTGTGTCTGAATATGCTGCAGTGGGCAGACCTATACAGGGACTATTTGTTTGACTTTAGGCAGTGAAAACAGAGCTTATAAGCTAGCCAATGAAGGACTATCTCAGCAGCAATTCATCAACATGCTGCGGAGACACCTTCTGTGATTGGCTAGTACATCTAGTACTATAGAAACATTGTATGCATGAGCTACAGGGGCGGAGCTTTGAAGGGACTGTTTGGAAGGTTTCAGTGAGCTTTTAAGCACTTTCTAATAAAATGATGCTTAAATATACAAACACGGTTTATTTTAACGTTAAAACTGGGAACCGTCCGTGTCCCTTTAATGTTCTATGACCTTCTACACTTTTACATGTCTAAATACAAAATGGGTGACACATGCCATACAAGTATTTGAAAACATGCCTAATGGACTGTTATATGTTCACCTGTCAACCAACATGTCATGTTCTAAACATCAAATAACTCCGTCCCATTATGTCATGAGACGTGCAATTAAGTGATGTCACTTATTAGGCGCGGCCCTTAAGCTATAAAGGTATTTAGCAGGATCCAACGAGAAGCTTAGGAAGCCCCTGCGGTGTTGCTGGAAGAAACCTTGTTTGTCTTCTTATTGCAAATATGTTGACACAAGCCAAGGAATGTAAGAAGATTAAATATAGAGATAGCAAGAGTCATTATCTTCTACTCAGTTAATATCGGATATGAAATAAAATATAATCACATAAAATATATTATAGAAAATAAAAATCAATAATAAAAAAAAAAAAAAGAGCGAAAGCAACACCATTTTTAAAATAGTTGGGCCAAACTAGCAAAGTTTTAAGAACCTTTACTTTCGAACACTTAAATCTTAAAGGAATATTAAATATTCTCTGTTTTTAATATTAATATAAACTACCTAAGTGTATTTTTCCATATCCCTTAGATTGTAAGTTTGCAAGTTTTCAATCGTGTGTCTGGGCCTTGGAAACAAGCTCTATGTACATTTGATTATAAGCTCAAAAACAGGGCCCTCCATTCTTTATAAGGTGTTGTTTTTTGCCATGTACTAAGCCCCTGTACAGCGCTACGGAATATGTTGGTGCGATATAAATAAAGATAATAATAATAATGACATAATTTTATTAAAAAGCTCAGTTTTTACTTACTGAAACCTTCTAAAAAGTCCCTACAATGCTCCGCCCCCAGCAGCTAGTAGATATACTAGCCAATCACAGACTACTTTTTCAACAGCATGTTAAGAAATGCTGCTGAGACAGTCTGTGATTGGTTATTGCATCTACTACTACTACTAAGACACTATGTGCATGAGCTACAGGGGGCAGACCTTTGTAGGGACTATTTGCCTGGTTGCAGTGAGTAAAAACAGAGTTTATGTTAATAAAATTATGTAAAATAAATAGGTTGATTATTTTAATATTAAAACCCGGGAAACTTCCATATCCTTTTAAAGTTAGTAGATTATATAGTAGATTATTATAGTAGATTATTATAGTAGATCATTAATATATTTTATATTTTTGCTTCATTTGTACATGCAAAACGTATTTAGCGCTACGGAATATGTTACAAATAAAGTATAATAAATAATAATACAATTATTTAGTATTTCTGCAACACCAATATACTGTTTAGTGGCCACTTCACCACAATAAACAAGTCGCTGTCTATCTCACAAGACAAAAAAAAGGAAGTAGCTCCTTTGCGAGCTCACAAAACCCTCTAACCAGCAGTAACCAGATTTGAATAATGACCCCACTCCCATCATAAATCACAATGGATGGCATTTAAAAACAGGCCATAAAATATGGACTTTCCCTTGAATTAAACTATGACTTCCTAAATCAGACGTACAGTAACAAACATAGCAAGTCCAATGTCTGCAGAATAATGAATATTTTTACTCCTGTCAATTAGCAGTGCATTAATAAGCAAGTCCAAGGCACTCAAGTGTGACTAAGTATCCCGTCTCCTATCCTGGTAGACAGGCTGAAATTTACAGTCGCTCTCCCAGGCCATAGTGCAGACCCTTCGTAAAAAGGAAAGCTTCCTTCCCTCCCTCCTTCAGTGGGGAGGCAAAGGGCACCATTTATTGTCTTGTCTGATAAACAGTAATAAGTCACTGGACAGAACAAAGCTTAGCACAACACCCGCCACACACAAAGTATTTGATCACAGCTCTGAGACATAAAAACACTGAAGGCCGAGCAGCGTTGCACATTCCAGTCAGGGCTCCGCACCAATACTAGGCCTCAATGCAGGAATGTACTGATTTACCACTCTTGCATGGGGCAAGAAGGGCAGGTAACCTCTGCCCCGGTGTTCTGGCCAGCAGATAATGTATTATCTATAGCTAGTAATTTGTTCTGTTTGACTGGGTGTCTTCCTGCTACCCCCAAAGGAGGAAAATCTAGATGTCGCTCTTGAAGCCATTATCGCATGTCAGGATTTACTGCCAGGCCTAATGGCCAGTGCCCATGTCACAAATGTGTATATTATTCATTTAGAATAGTAGGTATTAAACATAAAGTTTATGATCGCATGAACAATTATTGCTGCAAGGGTTAAAAAAAAGTTATTTTAAATTTTTTTGTACAGTGTCCTCCCGAGCCAGACTTAAGAGAGTGCCCCACTCACCTAATCTAAAGCGCCTCCCAGCTTGAGAAGGAATTAACACACAAAACACATTATAGAACTATGTACCCAACCAGCTACTTCTTCGTGCCACCCAGCTCCTCCTTCATACCACCCAGCTCCTGCTCTGTGCCACCCAGCTACTCCTTCGTGCCACCCAGCTACTCCTTCGTGCCACCCAGCTACTCCTTCGTGCCACCCAGCTACTCCTTCGTGCCACCCAGCATCGTGCTTTCCAACTCCAGCTTCGTGCCACCCAGCTTCGTGCCACCCAGCTCCTGCTTTGTGCCACCAAGCTCACGCTTCGTGCCACCCAGCATTGTGCTTTCCAACTCCCGCTTCGTGCCACCCAGCTTCGTGCCACCCAGCTCCCGCTTTGTGCCACCCAGCTCCCGCTTCGTGCCACCCAGCATCATGCTTTCCAACACCCGCTTCGTGCCACCCAGCTTTGTGCCACCCAGCTCCCGCTTCGTGCCACCCAGCTCCCGCTTTGTGCCACCCAGCTCCCGCTTCGTGCCACCCAGCCACTGCTTTGTGAAAACTAGCCATTGCTTTGTGCCAACCAGCCACTGCTTTGTGCCAACCAGCCACTGCTTTGTGCCAACCAGCCACTGCTTCGTGCCAACCAGCATCGTGCCACCCAACTTCCGGTTCGTGCCACCCAGCTCCTGCTTTGTGCCACCCAGTCCCTGCTTCGTGCCAACAAGCCACTGCTTCGTGCTAACAAGCCACTGATTCGTGCCAACAAGCCACTGCTTCGTGCCAACAAGCCACTGCTTTGTGACAATCAACGACTGCTTCGTGCCAACCAGCCACTGCTTTGTGCCAACCAGCTACTAAAGTTTTCTGGGGAAAACACTGTATAAACAGTTTTTTAAAGCAAAGTAAGGACCTCCCTCTAGTATACCCTACTCAGGGTATCGAAGGATACAGCACCAGCCAAGTTAAGCAACTACTTCTGCTAAAAAAGAAAAAATAGAAAATGTTCCTGACTGTTCCAAATGCAGTTTGGACAGGGAATAAAATAACAGTTTTAACCCTCACAGCACTGATTTTTTCATTAAAATAAAAATGTGTGAAATGTAATCCTTCTCTTAAATGTACGATAGCAAATTTATATTTCTCACAAAACCAATGCAGTCTATTAACATCTTCCTATTTAAATAAACTCGAACCTTACAGGAAAGTAATTGACTGCTGAACTATTTTCCAAGTAACTATGAAGAAAGGCTTGGAATGCTAGCAAAAATATGGTCATCTCTCATACATGTCCAAAGTATAAAAAGCAACTTAATCCCTGAAGCATTCAAATGGTAAAAGCCTATTAACCACCAACAGTAAACTATTTGAAATATCTGTCTAAATATGGTATCAATAGACATGTATGGTATGTTATTCTGAGGACAAGTCAAAATACTTCACATAGTCTCGCAGTTACACACTGCCCCAGTTCTAGAACACTTGTCAAAGGAGAGACTGTCTGTGATCTTAAGAAATACAAAACTAACAAAAGGATACCTTGTACTGGCGGAGGAAAACAGTGTTTTTCCTTCTGCTGCCATCCTACGTATCCATGGAAACTTCTCCAAGGAGCACAAAGGTGAGAGGATCACACAGGACAAATACAATCTGTCCAAGAAAAGAGCCTCTAAAGACGTCTTTGTGATAGTTATCCAAAGGAAGAAGAAAAAAGAGATGTCTTAACAAGCATGGGAATCGAGGATACACCGAGAAGCAATGGATTTCACACGCTTCAAAAAAGGACACTCCGATCAACATATTAATTAATCCGATCTAATCATTCTTGGCTTTTGATTAAATGATTCACAGTCAGATTGATATGTAGATCTTGTTAATGCATTTTTTTAAGGAAGAAATGATATTTTTAAAGTTCCACAAAGGAGCCAAAAGAAAGACCGGAGCAGGAAATAAGTTTATTGTTTTAGACATTCAAATGGGATCATAAATGTATTATTTGTTACTGTACTCTGTACAGTGGAGGCTTCTATCACTCTTTAGCCCACTATAAGTGAGAGAGGATTGTGGAAGTGAACCACTCTCTGCAAAAATCTACCACACCAACCAGAAACCAGCACAACACTGATGACATCCATTAAGATTGAAACAGTGCTGTCTGTGGGTAGATTTTCTGGTTTGTGCATAATCCATCCTTTGCTATGCTTTAAAGCTGTTTAATACATCAAGCACATTCATAAAAAGGAGCCATGTATACAGTGTTTTAGTGGATTATTAGAGTGAGAATACATTGTAGTCTCATTTGCATGTCCCCGCCTCCAGCCACTCAAAGTGGAAGACTGGAGCAGGAAATAAGTTTATTAACTTATTTTTTAGACATTCAAGTAGAATCATAAATGTATTATTTGTTTCCTGTACTACTACTATATATATTTATATATATATATATTATATATGTTATATTGTTACTTAGTAATTGAAGTTGAAAAAAGACTATTAGTCCATAAAGTTCAACCTTTTGAGATCTCCTCTGATCTGCAATATGCAGATTAATTGTTAATGATAACGGATTAGACATGCAAATGGGCTTATTAATGTATTATTTGTTTTCTGTACTCTGTAGTAGAGCTGGAGGAGGAGGTGGAGAGCTTTTCTCACTCTAGCGCTCACCATACACTAAATGATTGTTGTGGAATATATATATATATATATATATATATATATATATATATATAAATATATAAAATATAAAATATATATACATATACATATATATATATATATATATATATATATATACACATACACACATATATATATATATATATATATATATATATATACACACACACATACATACATACACACATACATATATTATACACACACATACGCACATATACATACACACTCACACATACACACAAATAAATAGTACATCTGTGTTCACATCTGAATGTCTTAAGCAAGTTAGAATTCAGAATTCCGAGAAAGACAGTTATTACACTGAATTCTGGGAAGCTGAGCTGGGACATGTGTATATATATATATATATATATATATATATATATATATATATATATATATATGTACAAACACACACACACATATATATATTCAGTTTCCTTTGGCAGTGTTGGTTTGTGTCCATGTATCAGGCACGCTGATGGAGGAACACAAGAGGCTGTAATTCATTTACAAGTTTTACTACGACTTTATCCAGTGATACAAAAAATAATAAATCAAAGCACATAAAAAGAAAATAATTGTCCTTGTTTCTTCTGAAAGAGTACCTTATCTGATCACTAATCAGCTCTCATCCAGTTAAACTTGCGTGGAGCAAAAACAAATAGTCTAATATTTCTGGAAAAAAAAAATCTTTCTTCAGATTTCAGGGTCTCCACTCTGTTCCAAACGATCATCAGCTACCAGCTGCTAGCTCTGTGTGTATGTCTTAAATGTCACTGCTTATATTCAGTTCTGCACAAAGTTACAAACTTTCATAATTAAAGCCAATATCTCCTTAATACGTGCTGCTCTGGCCTTATTAGCCTAGGAAGACTTACATCACTTATTTCAGGATTTGTGACTCTATGATTCTTAGTATTTGTTGAACACTTCTAAGTTTAATTCCTTTATGGTCATCTATAATAGATAACATTACAGCATAGATTAGTTTGCTAGTATAAACACAATCCTCTACCCACAGATAGTTGGATTATGTTGGCCATTAGCTCGTTCACATTGTGTCTAGACACATTTTAAGTACACAATTAAAAGCAGTGTAACCAGTATCCAAACAAGAATATTAACATAGCGTGGGTAGATTACTTATCACACCTTCTTATATGAGCCTGTCAGTGAGAACACAGAGTCAGCAGGAGAAGGAACATATTTCAACAAAGCCAAGAGCCCAGTAAAATTATTTCACTAATAAAACTCTAAGCTTTAGAGTCATAACAGGAATTCATTTGGAAGAAGGAGAGAAAACATGGACATATTTGGTCTTTTTCTTCTGTGTATTCTCTTCAGCTAAAATGAACGCTATCAAATATTAATGATACTGATCCCTGACATTTTCACAAGAAGAAAAATATCTATTTTTTTTATTGCATGTGTTAAAGATGATTTGTGAAAAAGTGAATGGATAGGGAGAAATATAGAGAACAATGGTGGGTGTACAAGGAGATAAAGAGACGGGGGGGATGCAGGAGAGGGAGGGACGGGAGGGATGCAGGAGAGGGAGGGACGGGAGAGATGCAGGAGAGGGAGGGACGGGAGGGATGCAGGAGAGGGAGGGACGGGAGGGATGCAGGAGAGGGAGGGACGGGGGGATGCAGGAGAGGGAGGGACGGGGGGGATGCAGGAGAGGGAGGGACGGGGGGATGCAGGAGAGGGAGTGACGGGGGGGATGCAGGAGAGGGAGGGACGGGGGGATGCAGGAGAGGGAGGGACGGGGGATGCAGGAGAGGGAGAGACGGGGGGATGCAGGAGAGGGAGAGACGGGGGATGCAGAAAAAGGAGAGACTGAAGATGCAGTAGAGGAAGAGATGGGGTGATACCATAGAAGTAGAGATGGGGTGATACCATAGAAGTAGAGATGGGGTGACACCATAGAAGTAGAGATGGGGTGACACCATAGAAGTAGAGATGGGGTGACACCATAGAAGTAGAGATGGAGTGACACCATACAAGTAGAGATGGGGTGACACCATACAAGTAGAGATGGGGTGACACCATACAAGTAGAGATGGGGTGACACCATACAAGTAGAGATGGGGTGACACCATACAAGTAGAGATGGGGTGACACCATACAAGTAGAGATGGGGTGACACCATACAAGTAGAGATGGGGTGACACCATACAAGTAGAGATGGGGTGACACCATACAAGTAGAGATGGGGTGACACCATACAAGTAGAGATGGTGTGACACCATACAAGTAGAGATGGGGTGACACCATACAAGTAGAGATGGGGTGACACCATACAAGTAGAGATGGGGTGACACCATAGAAGTAGAGATGGGGTGACACCATACAAGTAGAGATGGGGTGACACCATACAAGTAGAGATGGGGTGACACCATACAAGTAGAGATGGGGTGACACCATACAAGTAGAGATGGGGTGACACCATACAATTAGAGATGGGGTGACACCACACAAGTAGAGATGGGGTGACACCACACAAGTAGAGATGGGGTGACACCACACAAGTAGAGATGGGGTGACACCACACAAGTAGAGATGGGGTGACACCACACAAGTAGAGATGGGGTGACACCATACAAGTAGAGATGGGGTGACACCATACAAGTAGAGATGGGGTGACACCATACAAGTAGAGATGGGGTGACACCATAGAAGTGGAGATGGGGTGATACCATAGAAATAGAGAGTGATGCAGTAGTGGAAAAGATGGTGGTGATACAGTAGAGTAAAACATGGGCGATACAAGAGTAAGAGATGGGGGTTAGATACAGTAGAGGAAGAGATGGAAGGATACAGTAGAGGAAGAGATGGAAGGATACAGTAGAGGAAGAGATGAATAGATACAATAGAGATATGAGAAACAACAAATGGGGAGAGATGTGGTATTACATGAATATGGAAGTTTCTGGATTTTACTAGATATATAATATGCCTATATACTTTGTTATTAAAAAGTGCTTGAAAGTGCCGTTTTAACTGCCTGGAAACAGAGAAACAGTCCCTGTATGGGTCTGCCCTCTCCTGTATATGCAGACACAGACTCTGTAGTGATACATGTGCAGTTTAGTATGTATATATACATACACATACTTTTAGTATCTAAGCTTCTGAAGTACACCGAGTGCTATTCTGAATCCAAAGTATTTATTCTAACTATTGAAATGCCACAAAGCAATGCTTTCCATTATTATGATGATTAGCTAGAGGCGCAACACAATTGAGTCGTGAGCTGTAACACAAAGTCACATGAATCCCGTGAGGTTTAAGCCTCCTGTTATTACACAGCTTTTAGAGCACAGCGTGAGCTAGAAATGCATAGCCTCTATGTACCCAATTATTAGTACTAGTTCTTATACATATTTGCAGCTTTTTCTTATCGTCACCTCCGTATAAATAATAGCGAGATATTAATATAAGCAGTAAAGACATTTTTTATAAGAAACCTTGGGGTAATATGGTTTAAATTTCTGTCTCTTAAAATAGAAATATTTTTCAACCGGTGAATGTGGCTCTATTTACCGGGATAAAATATATAAATAAGCTGGCACCTTGGGCATCGCCTCGGGCTCTCACAGACTGTCAGCTACTAACTCTCACATATTTACTACTGGAGCTTTCCAGCATCTCAGAAGGAGGCAGAAGGTGTCTAATAATTCAGTGCTATGGGGCAGCCCAGAAAGAGCTCAGTTATTTCCGGGATTTAGAGATAAATACTTAAAAAAAAAAAAACAATTCTTAAAACTAACTTGAATTCTCATGCTGCTTTATGCTTTAAATATTTTGTTCACTTTCTCAACAATACTCAAGTGTTAATGGCCTATATTTATAAGAGTCTTATGAGGAACTTCAAGTGCAAAATATTTCTGCAAAGTTTAAAATAAATAAATCCGACATTTCATTTTTATCTATTCAATTTTGCTTTAATGACAGCAGACATAGGCCCTCATTCAATTGCGATTTGGCCAATTGAATAGGGCTCTAAATAAGCACAGAGCATATTTTTTTGCAGAAGTTTTTAGTTAGTGAACTTCTATCCAAAAGCAAGGTCTTTACTAACTAATAACTTCTTTAAAAAAGTATGCAATGTGCTTATTTAGAGCCCTATTCAATTGGCCAAATCGCAATTGAATGAGGCCCCTGGGATGAATAGGGGAACTGTATTCGTTCTACTAAGAGACACTTTGAATTGCCACTTAACAAAGTTAAATAGAATATATCTAATTATTTAGTTTTATGTACTTTATTTTTTTTAAAGGAGTGTTTATAAGCTCTGTTTTTACTGGCTACATTCAAAGAAATCGTCCCTGTATGGGTCTGCCCACTGCAGCATATGCAGACACAGACTCGGTAGGGCTGAATACGCATTGTAGCATTCTAGCCTATCAGGGATCAAGTCTCAGCAGCATGTTGCTAAGAGATCACTGACTAGTACAGCAGAGTCTATGTCTTGATGAGCTGCAGAGAGCAGACCATGCCTGATTAAAATATCTAGCCCCAGATAGGGCGATATGGACATTTTTTAATTTTATAAGGTATATAATATCCCTGTGTATCTATTTACATTTATATAGTTTATTGTATAAAGAAGTGCTTTTAAGCTCTCGTTTATAGCCAAGATCAAACACATATTACCTGCTTGAATCTGCTCTCTACAGCTCAAGAAGACACAGACCCTGTAGTACTGGCTGTGCCTGACACTAATCAATCAGTGACTATCCCTCAGCAATGTGCTGCTGAGATGTGGTCCCTGATAGGCTAGGGCACTACACTGCACATACAGCCCTACAGAGATGGTGTCTGCATACACTGCAGAGGGCAGACCCATACATGGATTGTTTATATGATTTTTCTTAATAAAATAAAGCACATAAAAGTAAACATATACACATGGATATATATTATATCTAGGAACCTTCCATATCCCTTTAAGTACCAAAATGATATCTGGACACTGAACTGACCTCTCTCCCAAAATACAATGTACCAAATAACTAACACTAACACGCCACATCATACACGTATCCACGTGTCAGCCCCACACACAGGAACACGCCTGATAACAGAAGGTAGGATTAATACTCCCTCCTGGACCCAATGCACCATGAACACTGGGATATATTTTACAGAGATATATTTTACAGTTCAGTAGCCGGAGAAGTTAATTTCCAGTCTAGCGCTATTCTCGCCAATTAGACTGCTGATTTGGCAACAAACCATTGTGAAAAAGAATTGCAGCTTTGTGATAACACCACGCCAGAGAATACATCTAGGCCGCAAGTATTTCATGGCCTGTAAATAGTTTACTATTAACAGGAGGATGCAACTGGGCCATTTAATACGGATTTAATTTATATATGAAGAAAGTCTGAGACAAAAGGTGATAAAATGTTGTTTTTTACCTCATTTGTTCTATGAACCATTGATTTAAATCAACAAAAATACATATACACACTCATATAAATAAATATATATATTAAAATAAATATCTATATATATATATATATATATATATATATATATATATATTAAAATAAATATATATATATATATATATATATATATATATTAAAATAAATATATATATATTTATATCTATATTAAAATATAAATATATATATATATTAAAATAAATATATATAAATATTAAAATAAATATAAATATTAAAATAAATATAAATATATATTAAAATAAATATATATTAAAATAAATATATATATATATATATATATATATTAAAATAAATAAATATATATATATATATATATTAAAATAAATATATATATATATATATATATATATATATATATTAAAATAAATATATATATATATATATATATATATATATTAAAATAAATATATATATATATATATATATATATATATATATATATTAAAATAAATATATATATATATTAAAATAAATATATATATATATTAAAATAAATATATATATATATTAAAATAAATATATATATATATTAAAATAAATATATATAAATATATATATATATATAAATATTAAAATAAATATATATAAATATTAAAATAAATATAAATATTAAAATAAATATATATATATATATATATATACACACACATTATATATATATATATATATATATATATATATATATATATATATATATATATATATATATATATATATACACACACATTATATATATATATATATATATATATATATATATATATATATAGACCAAGACAGATAGATTGATAGATGTATATACTTATTAAACTATTTTCTGAAATACTGCCATCAAAATCTATCTATGTTCTGTAATGCTTGGTATTTCCAATTGATAATAACAACGGTTTTGCAATAAATTGTTGGCATCTCTGCCAGTGAAAGGGTAAAAAGAGACATAGAAAACATTTTGTTCATTGTTGCATCTGAAAGAGGTTATCATAATGCCCCACCGTGTGCTTTATTATTTCAAATCATGCTCACAAAATGGAAAATAAACTGATTCAAATGTTTCCGATGGTGAAATGATCTGGGGCTTGGCCCTGCCAGCCACTGAATAGTAACATAGATGCACTTCCTGTAAATCGTTATTATGGTTCAATGAGCACTTCCTGTTTCTTGCAATTAAGTTTAAACAGATTTTAATTAATATTTTTTTTCATGCAAATCACAACTTTGTCAATGTTTAAAGCTGCTCTTTAAAATGCATTAAAAAAAGAATTGTGTTCCATGAACCTTTAAGCCTTTTATCGAGAAGAGGACGATCTGTAGACACTTATCTGACACACTCCTGAAGTGAAAATAAACACATTACTAACATAAAAGACCAAGAAAAAAGTCACCTAGTGGTCTAATATTTGAGGACGGGTTGTGCCAGTTTTGCCTCCAGACGGTTACATGGCATTTAGCTTCTAAAGGTCTCCCGAGCAGCACAGACGAGGCGGGCGGCGCACACTGGGTGGCAGTTTCAGTTACACTTGCGTTTCCTTCCCCCTGAGGGGATGGGGAACTTTTAACCTTACCCAGAATGCTAATCCCTCAGCTCTTCCATGAGGTAGAAAACATGTGCAGTGAACATGAAGATTCAAAACCGATAAAACAAGCTTCCGAAATGAGCCGTAGCATTTGGCGTTTGTGCCGCAAAACCTCGTATATATATATATATATATATATATATATATATATATATATATATATATATATATATATTATCTTCCCTTATCAGTTTGATTGCCAGTCTTTTAGTGGGAACTTTAGAAAGTGTAACTAAATCACTTAGCCAATTTGTCTCTTTTATGCTAATTGGTTTTAATTTTATTTCCCAATGCTCCTTTCTACTTCACGAGACAGACAACAAGACTAATAATGAATTGGCCCAGCACTTTTTCTACACATCCCTTTAATGTTACACATGACATCAGTGCCTTTATGGAACCAAACTAAGCAACATTTTTTCTTGGTTATGATAACAAAGCACAGCCAAACGTCCTTCTTTAGTATAAACATAGTCCCTTAGATGGAGAGCTACTAAGATAAACAAGAGCGTCCATCTGTTTTAGTAGAGAACATATATATATATATATATATATATATATATATATATATATATATATATATATACACACACACACAAAACAGATCTTACCTTGTTGACACGTTAGACCATGTACTGGAATGTGGGGAAGGTCACAGGAAGGTATGTGCCCTGTAATCACTTAATCACTTAACATTGTTCATTTTCACTACTCTTATCAATGTCCCCTAATTACGGCTCAATGGAGATTTATAGCATGTTAGAAAACACAAAAACATGGCCGGGCTATTAAAGATCCATTGGGGAAAAATGAGTAAAAGAAATCTTTTGCTATTGGTAATTACTTATTATTATTATTATTATTATCTTTATTTATATCGCGCCAACATATTCCGTAGCGCTGTACAGGGGTTGAGTACATAGCAGAAAACAAATTAAACTTAAAAAAGCTTATCTAAATTTCATAGATTATGAATGCATCTGCTAAAAGTAGCATACAATTCATAATTTGTTTTGGCCAATCACAGGCAGCCAATACATTTAATACAATGTAACAATCAATTATGGCAGTTTGTGCAGGAAGGAATCATGGGATGTGTAGTCTCCCTGTAGAACAGGGGTGAGGAACCTTTTTTCTGCCGAGGGTCATTTGAATATTTATAAAATCATTCGAGATCCATACAAAATTATCAACTTAGAAATTTGCCTGCTATATTTGGTCAAACATTGAATTAACTCACCCCTAATGTGTCCCTTTTTTATCAGTTCTTTCTATCTCATTATCTGTGTCATTAGCACTTTCTCATTATCTTTCTCATTGGCTAAGGCATAAGGAAAAGGGCCACATCAAACAACTCCGGGGGCCTTATACGGCCCTCGGGCCTGAAGTTCCCCATCCTTGCTGTATCCAAATGCTTGGTTTCTGTTGGGAAGTACACTGTGCCTAAGCTCTTGGGTGTGGGAAACAAAATTTAAAAATAGAAGAAATTTGACTAAATTATCTTCATAAGCATCACTCATAAAAGACAGATCTGGTCATCTTATGTAGTCCTTAGATTTCAATTATGCTATCAAAAATATTTCGATTTTAAGTCTGTGAGTTTTCAATCTTGCAAGGTGCTTTGGGGAAAGCACTAAGGGCAATGGATTTTTAGCTCAAAGACAGGGCCCTCCATCTTTGAATATGTTGGCGCGTTACAAATAAACGATAATAATATAATATATTGTAAGTAGCAAGTTTCCAGTCTTGTAGCTTTGCTTTGAGAAAAAGTACTTTCTACAAAGATTCTAAGCTCAAAACAGGGCCCTCCATTTTCTGTAGTTGGTTATATTGTATTATTATACTGTTCTCTCCCCTTGTACAGCGCTACGGAATATGTTGGCGCGTTACAAATAAATAATAATAATAATAATAATAATATCAGCAGCTTGTAACATCGTCTGAAGAACGTTCCCAAGACTCTTTGTGTCTTGTACCATGTCTCAATGAGTGTACTGTTGGCCATGAGTGTTCCCAAAGGGCTACGAGACAGGAAGTCAACAAGACCAAATTCTATCTTTGCTAATGTTCCAGAATTGTCCCTTTAAGTCAAAGAATATATTCACTAAAATATAACTTTATGGACCAGTTTGTCTCATGCCTGGAAGAAACAGACACAAATTGTATTCGGCAAAATGGTTGATGGTAAAAAGAATTAGATCTTCTTTGTATTATCGCCTATTATCTTCCTTCATTATACCTCTGCCAGCGCTACTCCTTTGGCCTTAGATCACACAGCCTGACGAGCATAAAGATTTGTGTATAATTATATTGTGGTTTCTGAATTGAGCCTGTGTTGTCTGCGAGCCGCCATATCATTTACGGCACAGAAAGCCTAGATTTGAGCCTTCGAATCGGAATGCAAAGTTGATAGGGCCCTGAACAAACTGACAGCGCTCGCAAAGACGCGCTCACCTAGGAACCCATAATGCTGTTTGCAGGAAGAGAGAGAGCAATTATCTGAGTACTCAACGTCAACGCCGCGAGCCCGCTCCAGGCAACGTCTTGTTATTTTCTTGACTTTAACCAGACCCGTATTTGTACAATATTTATACTCTCCAGACACTTTCACATCTGACAGGACAATTTATGAACTTAACTTTAAAGGTGTGAAACAGTAAATTGTACATTTAAAAACCACACAATTCCACTTTTTTTTAAAGCAGATTCTACCACTATTAACCCCTTCTGGATCGCAACCTTGTCATGGTGAAGGGGCTTGTGGACCTCAATAAACTGTGAGGTAGACCATGTAGGGTCACCCAAGATGGGCAGACAAATCAGCGTCCATTGGAGAAGTAACTGGCATCCCACTCCAGTATCCTTGCTAAGAAAACCATATGGATAAGCACAAGCAGAAACACAGACAGATGTGCTGCTACCATTTTGTCACGAGAGTTGGACATGACTGAAGGACTGAAAACAACAACAACCACCACCAGTAAGAAATCTTAAAGGGATATGGAAGGTTTCTGGATTTTACTAGGTATGTATCTATGTATGTACTTTGATTCTAAGTAGTAAAAACCAAGCTTCTTCATAAAACAAACAAATAGTACCTGTATGGGTCTGCCGTCTGCAGCATATGCAGACACAGACTCTGCTGTGCCTCATCTTAACCAATTAATGACCATCTCTCAGCAATATTCTGCTGAGATGTGGCCCATTAACCAAATGGGATTAGAAAAATATCATTGATACAATTATTAAAACAATGCATAAAATTAGTAGTCCAACGTTGTATATTCCAAAAAACAAAGTGCATTATGGTTGTTAAACAGAGACATTATTCAATTAAGTCTCATTGACTACGCTTAAGGTCCCATAGGCAATATAAACATTGGTCGCTTGTATACAAATCTCTGTTTACATACAACGGTTTGATTGCACAAGGGCATATTTTGCCAAGGTACCCAGGAGACGTATTGTTCGCGACATTTCAATAAGATATAATGAACGCGGGTTTGTTTTGGCGATTTCTAATGCCTGTATCAATAACATACAATCGCTAGGGATGAAGGCTTTATTTATATTGTGGTGCTAAGGTAGCGTTCATAAAAGGAACGAGGTGTGTTACGGCTTAGCGGGGCTCATTATATCGAGACAAAACAACTCTGTACTGTTAGGAAAACAGCTCTTCAAAATACCAAAAGAATTAAAGCTCCCGACCAAGTTTATTTAAGTTATGTAAAGATCAGGATTAATAAAAAAAAAATCAGAATTTATTTGGCGAATTTCTATGGCATAACGTCAATTGATTAGGAGTGTACAGCACCCAACCCAGTAGGAAACGGATTCCCGAAAGAGTGGTAATGAGTTGATCCCAATGTAATCTTATACAATCTTTGCCTAATTGCTTCGGATTGGTTTAGATCAGATTACTTATGGATCGCTACCTTGTCATGGTGAAGGGGCTTGTGTACCTCAAGGACGCGTTTTGCTAGATCATGTAGGGTCACCCAAGATGGGCAGGTCATAGGTCTCACAAAATGTGGTCCACTTTAGAAGGAACAGGCAACCCAGTCCGGCATATTTGATATTCTTATCGATAAGCACAACCAGAGACGTAACAATAGATGTGTCGAACGAGTCTATAGAGTCGGACATGACTGAACGACTAAGCAATAACAACATCAAAAACCGAATTGGACAAGTGATGCAATATAATTAGGCTGAAGTAGAAGAAAAGGCAAAGTACCTGCATAACGTAGCTTTTAATTCGCTTTAAAATGAAATCAACGTCCCGTTGGGGTGACTCCCTTTAATTTGTGGTAAATTACCTCGCAACAAAATCAAGCTAGGAACTGGCCCCACATTGACGATCGGCAGTAACACCGAAACAGCCGCCTGTGGGTAGGTTTCCTGACTTGTACATAATCCATCCTGGGCTTTGCTTAAAGCTGTACAGCAGGCATATGCTTAAAGGAAGCCATGTTGGATTACAAAAGCAAAGCCTTTGTGGGCACATATGCATGTTCCTGCCCAGGTTCCCAGAATGCAGTGGAATAACTGTATTTATCTGTATTCGGAGCAGGAAATAAGTGTTTTGACATTAAAATGTGAACACAAATGTACTATTAATATATATAGTATATAAATATACATAGATACACATGTGCAGGCAATTTAGCCAACACTGACTGTTTTCATACTGTAAATTACAAGTATTATTAAACACTAATGGTAATTCTTTTTATATGATAAATATTACGGAGGAACAGTGCTGTTAAACACCAGAGAGATCTTAATTATAATCCACAGTGCATACACTGTGAGGATTAACGATACTCTTCCTCATCATTTCTAGGCCAACAGAACAAGTCTGACATTGCTTTGAAACCTGCAAGAGGACACCCTTGCCCTGCTATTAATTCCTCTCCCTATGCCAAAGTGGGTTTTCATTTGAAGTCCTGGCAAACAACTTATCGGAGGAAGGATCAGAAACCTGAAGCCATTGACGGACAGTGATAGGAATATCTCAGCATGACAGCTGATGGAGACGATCGCATTTCACTGACGAATTCAATTGCTTCAGTAATCGAGTGAAAGTCAATACAGCTCTTCCCCGAGTATTGAGCAACAAACACAAAGTACAGAAGTACAAAGCCGGATAACAAATGCAGCAAGAACCCGGGGCTCATGTATCATACAATCTAATTAAGTTACCTGCAACATGTTGGGGATGATGGATAAAACCAAAATAGGATTGGGTTTAGTTACCCTAAAAATAGAAAAAAAGATATACTACCAAACTAAATTCCGAAATAAAAACAGTTGGTCATAACGAGAGCCACACAGCTTCAAATTAAAGAGCAAGAAATAACGAGGATCATTTGATTAGTACAAAATAATATATTAGGCTATTACATAGCAGTACATTATAGATGTGGTTAATAAATGAATATCATATTTCTGTCTGCTCACGCTTTCTTAATTCAGAAAAAGTTAATAGCAGAATATGCAAATTTTGCATTGCATTGCTCCAAGAAGTCTACATTTAATGGTACATAGTACTTAACAAATAATGATTTATGTGCCCATGTTGTTGGGGTTGCGACTGGAAGAGTTAGACCATATCATTAGGTCAATATCCCTTAAACGTCAACATGACTGTAGTTGCTATGATGTTTGTACAACTTTTTTGATAAAGAAAATGCAAGTTAAATGGGTTCCCTGGTGGTGCAGTGTTAAGGATTTGGTGCTTTCACCCCACGACCTGGGTTCGATACCAAGTCAGGGAGGTGACACTACCCTGAAGCTGAGCATTGTTGGGCCTGGTCAGTACTTGGACGTGAGACCATCCTAGGAATACCAGGAGCTGTATGCTGTGGCCCACTGGAGAAGGAACTTGCAACCCACTCCAGTATCTCTGCCATGAATACTAAGTGGATCAGCATGACTATGGACATAAACATGGTCCACAAGGTTGGAGACGACTCAACGACAAAAAAAAACAGCAATTTTAGACACTCAGAAATCCAGCAAGCCAACAAATTACGAAACAGCAGTAGCTGTAGAACCATAGGTTGTAGAGATTTGTATTATGTGTTAACTTTTAGGAGCAGTGATCATCAACCTTTTTGAGGGTAGGAACCAACTGGTTACTTTTCAACTGATGCACACCACTTCCAAGAGTCAACCCATAATAGGGTGATAATTGGCCATGCACGCTATGAACATCTGCAAAAGTTTAAATATACTTATAATTAAGGTTGTTAATAATTTATCTTCAGGTAGGTCTAATGGCTGTAGCAAGTTGTCCTCAATTCCTCACTCCAGTATAAATAACCCTGCAAATACAGTTATTGAAGTTTAAGAGATATTGGCCTATTCATATGGTCCAACTCATTAATATGTAGCGTGTAGTAACTCACCTAGTAGAAAAAAGACCCCAAATACTCTTGGAAACATGAATCCTCATGTTTGATGAATGTTTGACCAATGGCGTAAGAGACTTGAGCAGAAGACATGTAAATTATTGTTTCAGAAAATATTGGTGCCATCTGCAAAGTGCAGGATTAATAAAAATATACAAATCTTTGATAAATGGAACACATTTCCTGCCGGCCGTGTATGTTTTAATAAATTATAATAAAAGCAGATGTTTGATGGTCTAAAACGTGTAGTGCTTGGAAAATAGTTTACGAGTCTGAGTTTTACAAACATCGGTTTGATGATTTTCCTAATTTTGTGTATTCAATGTTATCTTATAAACCTGAATTTGAATGGTATTATTTTCATGGCATGATTTGCATAGAAGGAACGTGTTGGATTTTGCTCCAGTTTATATTAAGGGCAAAGGCGGTAGGAAATCCTGCTGGGCTTGACACCTTGCAAGGTTGTTGACAAAAACGGATTAAACAACCAATTTAAGCAGCAATGTGGGAAAGTCTTGTAAAGTAGGGCGAGGCCAGTCACGTCACGTTGCTCAAACAATATGTACTCGTTCAGCTCAAGCTTTCTGCACAACACCCTGACCACGGCATTATTAATAGATAAATAACAAATGGAGATAGTATGAACACTATCTACTGAACAGTCTGATGTTTGGAAATGACTTGAAGGCACACAAGAGGACGGCAGAGGCGGAGATGGATAGATGAGGTCATTGAAGCAATGAGCATGAGCCCGATGGAGCTCCAAAGGGGCAGTGGCGGACAAATCCGCATGGTGTGCTGTGGACCATAGGGTCAAGGAGAGTCAGACACGACTGAAGGACTAAACAACAACAATGTTGGTACTATCATATCTTCACAGGATTGGCTGAACAACACTACTCTTAGTCTGGGGCTAAGTAATGGTTGCTCTACTTGCCCAAAAACGGTATATGTCCCCATCCTCCCACACAGTCTCATGTCAGGCATACGCACCCACCTCGCCCCTGATCATCAAACCCACCTCGCCCCCTGATCATCAAACGCAACTCGCCCCAAGATCATCAAACGCACCTCGCCCCCTGATCATCAAACGCACCTCGACCCCTGATCATCAAACGCACCTCGACCCCTGATCATCAAACCCACCTCGACCCCTGATCATCAAACCCACCTCGACCGCTGATCATCAAACCCACCTCAACCACTGATCATCAAACCCACCTCGACCCCTGATCATCAAACCCACCTCGACCGCTGATCATCAAACCCACCTCAACCACTGATCATCAAACCCACCTCGACCCCTGATCATCAAATGCACCTCGCCCCCTGATCAGCAAACCCACCTCGCCCCCTGATCATCAAACCCACCTCGACCCCTGATCATCAAACCCACCTCGACCCCTGATCATCTAACTCAATATCACTATGGATTGAAGCTCCAAACATATTACAGAATAAGGTTTGTGAGAGACCAATAGCAGCATTCTAAGTGTCAGTGACGGAAACTGAACTTAACATGGTGGCTAGCGTTTTCCAGAAACATGGACAACCAGATACACTGTAGTACTTGCTGTGCTGTGTCTCATACTAACCAATCAGTGATCATCTCTCTGCAACATGCTGCTGAGACTGATCCCTGATAGGCTAAGACACTACATTGCACATCCCGCCCTATAGATTCTGCAGAGACAGACCCATACAGGGACTATTTGATTTTAGGCAGTAAAAACAGAGCTTATAATCGCTTCTTAAAAACAAAAAAGTACATAAAAGTAAATAGTTACACAGGGATATTATCTACCTAGTAAAATTCAGGAATCTTCCATATCCTTTTAAGTGAGAGTCAAGAAATGTCACTGAATAAAAACAAAAGTATAATCCTCAGTATATCTAGGATACAGACAAAAATAAGAGCCATAGAAGAATGGTTCAATATGGTGAGTTTTACAAGAAAACAATGCAACAAAGAGACCAAACAACATATTTATTTTTCTGGCAGTACGGGCCAATAAACAAGTGTCTGTAATGATATTAGCCCAGAGACAGTGTCTGTCCAGCTCATGTAATAGCATATTGTCTGGGTATTAAAGCGTTCCTTATCAAGCTCCTTCAGTTGTTAAACAATGTTACTTTTCAACAACAGAGCACGGATCAAAGATAAAGCAGTTAGTTTAGACTGTGTATTTCTTCCCCCGAGGTATTACGTGCATAAAAAGAGTATACTTTCCCTTTTTACTGTAGCCAGGGGCTTTTTACTCAGCCAGTGAACAGTATATTGAGATATTACCAAAAAAAAAAGCAACATATTTACAATGTATGTGCCTTGTGGGGTTAAACATTGGTTAAATAACCTTGTCATACAAGAAGCGAATACCTCAACGACTGAAGAAACCCTGCCAGCGTGTTGTTGAGTGTTTCCATTGAAATACATGTTGAGTAAAAACTTCCTTTAAATCTAATCTCAGATACAACGCAGGTTCACACAAAACAACAGAACAGCATTTTTTCTTTTTAAAGCTTGACTCCCACATAAGGTTGAGACCGGTTTCGGTATTCAGTGCTCGTACCAACCTATTTTCAGACTGGGGACTCCCCAGCTTATTGCTGGTGCATTTCCTGGATACGTAAACTCGTTGGCCTTTAAAAGGATTTTTTTTAGCCCTTGAAAACAGTGGTTCTCAACAAGATACAATCCCAAGATTGTATCTGCTGGTCCTCTGGGACAAAGATGGATGACGAAAGCCAAACACTTTAATGACACCACTACAATTAGTCACAGTTATAGATGGATTATTGGGTATTTTCTCTACAATTACTTAATTCCAATTAGTTGCCAAATGTGGCACCTTCAAAATATTCTGAATCTCAAAGCAGCCCCTTGAGAATAAGCCAGTCCCCGGATCTAAGAGGATAAAGCCACTTCTCTAAAATATATACTAGTGGACAGGGTTGTTTTTTAAATTGAATTAATACACTGTTCCCCTTCTGCATCTCTACCTTGTTGCAATGAGGGGGTTTGTGTACCTTAAGGAAACTGTGAGCTATACCATGTAGGGTCGCCAAAGATGGGCAGGTCATAGCAGAGAAGTCAAACACCGGAGAAGGAACTGGCATCACACTCCAGTATCTTTGACAAGAAAACCTCAAGGATCATGGAGAGTCAGACACAACTGAAAAGTGGTGCTTTGTTGAATTAAAACATTTACATTGATTTAGATGTATTGGATTCAATGAACAACGATTAAACTGGTTAGAATAGCCAAATGGTTTGACTTTAAAGGGACATGGAAGATTTCTGGATTTTACTAGGTATATCATTTCCCTCTGTATTTATTTACTTTTATGTACTTTTATTTTATTAAGAAGTGCTTATAAGATCTGTTTTAAATCAAACAAATAGCCCCTGTATCGGTCTACCCGCTGCAGCATATTGCAATGCAGTGTCCTAGCCTATCAGGAGCCATGTCTCAGCAGAATGTTGCTGAAAGATTGGTTAGTATGAGACACTACACACCCAGTACCGCATAGTCTGTGTATTTGTGAGCTGCAAATGGCAGACACATACAGGGACTATTTGTTTGATTGTAGTCAAACATACAACTTATAAGTACTTCTTAATAAAATAAAAGTAAACAGAAATCTTCAATTTACTTTTAAACTTTAATGAAACTCTATGCAAAGCAAGGGATGAAGAATTACAAGTCCAGACCTAGAAATGGTTTCTTGTTGGGGTGGTAATTTAATAAAAAAATTATAATTATCAGGATGGGCATGCTTGGAAGATTAAGAGGTACTTTCTAGATTTCCATCGCCATGGCTGAAGCTTGATAAGTGAAGCATAGTGGCTCACATTAGTTTAAAGAGGAACAAGTTGGCCGACTAAGGATGGCTGATTATAGTCTTGAAATGTAATATAGTTGGATAATTTCCAGTTGTTAGTTTACACAACACAAAAACAAGTCTGTCGAGAGTTGTGGGTTCACAACAGGACACGGAATATAAAATAAGGAAAGACAATATTGGAGTAAGATAATATAATGCGACTGTTGTTTCCAAAAACATAACCAGGACGAGTGAAATGTTTCTATTCCAAGTTTAGTTATTCTCTACAACAAACAAATCCACATTGCGGAGCCGATTCCCATCTAACAACCACTGCTTCTCAGCAAAGAGTGGTACTCAAGCCAAGGATGAGGTTACTGTCGAGGAGGTCATGATTAATAATGATTAATCTGATCCCTGCCAACATAAACTGGATCTACAATTCACTAAATAATTACTCTGCAGCCTAGATACTGTTACCAGAGCAGCGGAGGAGCAAAGTATTTATCATTTATCATTACACCACTGTCGTTGGTCCCGGTCTTCAACTGAAGTGCTTCCTCTTTATTGGCCAGATAAAAATCGCCAAACAAGCCAAGAACATTAACATACTTAATGGGTAGTTTAACTGTAAAGAGACTATCCTAGCAAGACAGTTAGTCTGTATGTTGGTAGAGTTAACTCCAATATTTTTTTTAAGGTTTAGGACTGAACTATTATTATGACGTCACACAACGTAGCTCTAAATTGTCTCAAGAGTCCCTTGATATTTTTGAAGGTCTTGGACCATCTGAGAGTATTTGTAGACCACCTGATAAGTTTTCTACCTGTTTCGTACATAGCACTATCCACTTCTAAACAATCACATATATAGTTGTGAGCATGCGAGCCGTTGTAACGCTTGCGGGCTCGCGAGCCCGTGGCCCTCCTTGCCAGAAACTGCGACCCTCGCAAAATTTACGTAGTTACGCAAGGAAAATACGAGACACGTTACGACCTTGCAAAAATCGGCCGCAACATGAAAACATGAAAAACACAACAAATACATAAAAAGCTTACTTACAGGTAGAGGGAGCATCCAGGACCTCAAAAACTAAAGTTTCACCTCAATTTAACTCAAATTAAAAGAGTTTAGACACTAAAAAATTCTCTAAGCGAGAGAAAAAATGGCCGCCGAAAAAAACGAAAACGAGGCTACAGCAGTCTAAGGATGCAAAACACCACCAAATGCCTACGGATTTGCCGAAAAACAACTACGAGATTAAAAAACAAGGATGCAACCTGCGTGACCCCAAAAACATTACAAATACAATAAATACAAACAACAAACACATAAAAAGGTTACTCGCAGCAAGGGGGGGGGGGGCATCCAGGACCTCTGCAAGTGAAGTTACACCTCCATTTAAGCACAAATTTCAGAGTTTAGAGACCCGAAAATCACCTAAGCGAGAGAAAAAATGGCCGCCGAACAAAACGAAAACGAGGCTAAAGGTCCCTAAACACGCAAAACACCACCATAAAAACGCAAAACACCACCAAACAGCTACGGATATTCTGAAAAAGTCGCACGACATAGAAAACGAACGACGCTACATCAGCCACATTATATACACCAAACAGCATTAGCTCACTTACAATTTCATTGCCGTCACTTTTTGACGGGCAATTCGCTACTTACGTATAATTGCCAGATACGCCCATAGTACTTACTTATGCAATTTAATCGGATATGTTGTTGCCATTGAAGCTATTTGTGGGCAACTTGAGTGAAGCTTATGGACCACTGGACATCATTTTGATACATCACACAAATATCTCATTTGTTAAGCAAATAGTATTAATAATGAAGTATTAATAATTAATAATAGTATTAATAATATAGATATAATGAAGGCACACATCGAAGAGGATGACAGAGGCAGAGATGGATAGATTGAACCAGTCAACATGAGCTTGATGGAGCTCAGAGAGGCAGTGGCTGACTGATGTATCTGGCATGCTGTGGTCCATAGGGTCACAGAGAGTTGGACAAAACTGAACGACAAAACAAAATTAATAAAACAAAGTGACACAGCTGAGCTTCCAACTATGGTATAATGTAAAACCAAAAGTTTGGACATTTTCAGATTTCAGGAAGTGACTAGACCGATTAAATAAATTATTCCCTAGGATCTGAGCATGCCCAGACTTTCTTATTTTGCATGTGGTTGACAATACACAGAGCAGAAGGGTTTATTGGCAATGATCTCTCATTGAGGAGGATCCATTGGAGGATCATTACGTCTAGCTAACAGTAATACAAGTTTACAACTGGAACCGGATTTTTTTTATTTCATTTAATTGTTACTGATAATTTTACCATATTTGAAACATCCTACTTGTTATCAGTTTTGGTGCCTCTATTTATAAAACATTCTGTCAGCAGATGGGTTAAACCAAAAAATCCACTCCATCTTTCATTCCAGTGCAATATGAACTCCACGACAGGGTCCGGTTTCATCCCCTCCTTACATAAAGACACTAATGGAGGGAGAATGCTCTTGTTAGGGGTCATAAGCCTGTCGTTATTTTTGTAAACAGGGCTATTTTGTAATGGGCTCTACATAAACATATCTCTTTGTGCGTTTCTATTTTTTACATTTTATTTTTGCTTACGATGAAAGAAATATTCATTTTACCAAAATCCTGAATGTCTAATCAACAGCCACTACATCTATATTTGCTGCACCCAAACTCCATAGCCATTCCTCACCCGCATTCCCGAAATGCCTCAATGAGCAGCAGTTGGAGTAAACAGTAACTGATCCTTTGAGAGCTTTGTGTGGCCAAGAGGGCTATTTATCAAATGAAGAGTTTGGCCAATATTCTGTTTTTTCTAACATCAAATAAACGTGGTAAAACATTAATGGAAGTTAAAACATTAATAATGATTTCTAGTTGATATTATTCGTATCTAACTGGCCATACCAATACAATGTTTATATTCATTTTGTGATTCCTGAAGTTTCCAGTGCATCATATGACGATCCAATCCATGTTTCTAGCAATATAGCTGCGGTAATTGGATCAATGTGAAATGTGAGCTTATAAAATATTCCAAACTGGGCCTAATTTTTGGGAAGTTTGCACCAAACACAACCAGTCATTGGCGTATAACCAAATGCATAATTGGAGATGGCCTCTATTCCATGGCTCTTACAAAAATTGAACCCTGGGTAAACCACCCTCAGTGAGTTAGTCTGTAAGTCTATATTTTCCAGGAGCAAAAGAGAATGGGTCTATTACTTCGTTTTCTAAAATTCCCAAAGTTGCGGGTCAGCCTTTTTTTATGGGGGGTATGGAATTGAGGCCTTGATTCTATTCTTATGGGAGCCCTGTAATGGAGGCCTTGATAGTTTTTTTATGGGAGCCATGGAATGGAGGCCTTGATTATTTTCTTATGAGAGCCATGGAAGGGAGGCCTTGATTCTTTTCTAATGAGAGCCATGGAAGGGAGGCCTTGCTTATTTTCTTATGGGAGCCCTGTAATGGAGGCCTTGATTGTTTTGTTTTATGGGAGCCATGGAATGGAGGCCTTGATTCTTTTCTTATGGGAGCCATGGAATGGAGGCCTTGATTCTTTTCTTATGGGAGCCATGGAAGGGAGGTCTTGCAATAATTATTTTCTTATGGGAGCCCTGTAATGGAGGCATTAATTGTTTTTCATGGGGGCCATGGAATGGAGGCTTATGTCTTGTACAGCAACAGTGTATAATTTATATGGCGGATCTTAGCATTCCCAGACAA
>CM050163.1:549915240-549937740 GCA_027410445.1 Discoglossus pictus
CGCCGGAGCCGCACATTAGCACGCCGGAGCCGCACATTAGCACGCCGAAGGCCGCACATTAGCACGCAGGAGCCGCACATTAGCACGCAGGAGCCGCACATTAGCACACAGGAGCCGCACATTAGCACACAGGAGCCGCACATTAGCATACAGTAGAACTACATTATCACACAGGAGCCGCATATTGGCATACGGGAGCCAAAAGATCAATTTAAAAAAACTACAATTTATAGCCAGTTTTTAATGTGCTTTAAAATTAAATCAACTTTGTGATGGAGTGACAGAGTCCCCTTAAAAGGGTAAGTATTTTAATTAAAGGCAATTTAAATATGTATTGTTTCCTGATTTAAAGCACTGCCAATAGTAGGTCTCCAGTGGTCAGTGATATGTGTAACCATAATGGGAAATCATATTCTTAACTTGGGAAACGTAAAATACATACATTATACACGCCATAAAACAGAAATATCTTTTGCTATAGGGGACTGTTGGTTGGCGCTCATGGACATTGCTTTGTTTGGTTCTCTTCTGATATCAGGACATTTCCAAGTTAACACCGTCTTGGTGACTGGATAATGATTGGGGGCTGGGGGGATGGACAGGGAATAGGAATGAATTCAAGGCGGCAGCAACACAACAGACAGCTGGTGTTTGGGTGGTGGTAAATCACCCTGAAATGAGCCTCTTCCCTCTGCTCAATGAGGCCTAAACAACAAAGGAAGGCACAGCTTGCAGCCGGACAGCCCGCTAGCCAGCCACAGACACACATGACAGCTTCATTCAGAAGCTTGGAGTCAATACAAAAGCTCAGAAATCAATCCGACATCCTGCGACCTCAAACAATGCACCAAATCTTCTCAGAATCTAAGCCCCAAATGAGGGACAGCATTCAGGGGAGATCAAACCGCAGGTCTAGCACTGAACGAGACTAAAGAGGGAAGAATGTTCCCAGTTTATTAATGGTGTGGTCTGGCGGTCGGGTTTGAGCCACTGGAGTTTCTATTCATTAAATGCTGTTCTTCTCACATTTTTCCAAGATGCCCAGACTATACTCCTCACTAAGAGCATGAGGTCTCCTCTTCATCTTATAGCGAGACACCCTCCCATGACATCCGGAATATTCTCACTTGATCCATCTCCCTGCCAAGACAACTGTCAACAACATGCAAACAACATGCAAGCTTTGGCGCCTCCATATCCCCCTTTCATGCTGGTTTGATTATGCCATGTTTTATCTAAACGTGTGCCAAAAATGGAAGCCATTTTATTCCTTGGAAAAAAATTCTGTGAGCACATACAAAAAGAAAAAATATATCTACATAAATACATATACATATATATATACGTTTTTTTAAATCTACAACTACTAATACAGCCCTTAATTATTTTTTTTACTGCCATATTTTTCAAATTCTGATTAGGGGACCTTGGATGTATTTACATTGAAATAGTTACCACAATATTTAGCGTAGGACTTAAAATATGGAAGTTTTCTGGATTTTACTAGGCATATAATATCCCTGTGTATCCATTTATTTTATGTACTTTGCGTATAAGGTCGGTTTTATTGCTTAAAATCACACAAATAGTTCCTGTATGGGTCTGTCCACTGCAGCGTATGCTGTAGGTTTGTATGTGCAGTGTAGTGTCCTAGCCAACCAGGAACCATGACTAAGTATGGACATATACCTCAAAACTAATGATTATATATATAAAACCCCCTGTTATCCGGCACCCACAGGGATTCCATATTGCTGGATAACTGTTGCCGATTTTAAGGGTCTAAATGTACCTTAAACCCCCAAAATGCATTTAAAAAGGTATTAGCACCTAAACTGGGCGATTTAGGGCCCCCAAAAAACAATTAGAAAAAAAGTTAGCATTTTTTTTTTTGCAGTCTCGAACTGCCGGATAGTGCCAGTTATGCCGGTATAGCGGGAGTGTTTTGAAAATGGGGAATTGATGCCAGTGCCAGTTGCTTGAGAGTCCCGGATAACCGTGATTCTACTGTATATATATATATATATATATATATATATATATATATATATATATATATATATATATATATATATGTAAGCATATGCGTAAAAGGAGCCATGTTTAAAATGGTTTGGATTGACAAAGTGATGGTGCATTATGTGGCCTCATTTGCATGCCCCGCCCAGTTTTCCCAGACTGCAGTGCATATACTGTATTTCTGAGAAATTTGAGCAGGAAATTAGTTTTTATCAACTTATTTTTAGACATTCAAGTGGAATCACTAATGTACTATTCCTTATTTGTACTACTGTACTTTCTACGGTGGAGGGCTTCCATAACTCTTAGCCCACCATATGTGAAACAATTGCTGTATATATATATATAAATAATAATAACATTAAAATAGTAAATAAATAATACATTTGTGTTCACATATGAACATTTAAAACAAGTTAAAAAATGTTTTTCCTGCTCAGAATACCGACAAATACATTTATTGCACTGCATTCTGGGAACTTGGGCGGGGACATGCCTATATGCGCACACAAGGCTTTGCTCTTCAATCAAAATACCATTTCAAACATGGCTTCCATTGAGCATATGCCTCCTGTATCACACAGCTTTGAGCAAATAAGCAAGCCCAGGATGGATTATGCACAAGCCAGGAAATTATATATATTTGTATTTAAGAAAAACAAACATATAAAACAATAATATTGTAATCATCTATATAAAATATTTGCAACAAATAAATATCTATAATTGCTATATTGCTAACCCAGCCTTTAATAATGAAGTACCAGGTTGTAGGTCCGGCTTCTACATATAAAAATACCTAGAAATGTAAATGTCTTGGGCCAACCATCTCAGTGATTGCAGGAGGGTCATGCTCTTCTGTCCATGAGAGACTTCTCATTATGTTGTCCCTCCATGTAATTGACAAGACTTCCTATCCTAAATGACATGGACACCAGGAGCTATTATCATTGTGTTAGGTGGACCCCTGAACATCCAGAACAATCTAACAAAGTGTGAATTTAAGCTGTGGGAGAAAGTGAGACAGAAAGGACAACTTTCCACCAAAGCCCCCACCACAAAAAATAATTTCCACTAGTAGAAAATTGAAACCAATTTCCCCATCAGGTTTTTCGGCCTATTCTTTTGGCTTTTGTAACTTACCTCTTCCAATCCACTTCCCAGCAGGGATCAAAATTAAACAGGCTGCCCATATGCCAGGCCTCACTCATTGTCTGTTCCCCTCACTGCCATCTGGCCTATTTACTCAGCCAAAAGAAAGAGACAGAGAAGAAGGGAAAGCGAGACACAATGAGATGGAAGGTGATGACGTTGCCTCTCCCATCTGCCGTTTGGCCGGCCTCCCGGATGGATCAGTAATGGAGAGTAGAGCACCACTGACAATTAACCTAAACACTGCCCTGTTTACTTAACCTGTACTGATAGCCCAAATAATGCACATTTCTCTCAGACAGAGGAGTAAACAGTAATGGGCACACTAGATATTCTAGTATTTATTCATTTTTGGGGGGATATCCTACATATCAATGTGTGGCAATTGATGCACCTTTACAAGCAGTTGACCAATCAGTGAGCCCCGAATAAGGTTGGAAAAGACGTCACATTGCTATAACACCATATATTTAGCAAATAAATAGTACATTAGTGTTCACATTTGAAGGTCTAAAAATAAGTTAAAAAAACATATTTCCTGTTCAGGAAGAAATCTAATAATTGCACTGCACTCTGGGAAACTGGGCAGGGACATGCAAATGAGTCCACGATGCATCATCACTCTTTGATCGAAATACGGCTATATCAGGGGTGGGCTAGTTCAGTCCTGAAGGGCCGGATACATACCTGGATTTGATGATATCCCTGCTGTGCACTGGTGAGTCAATCACTTCTTTAGTCATCCAGATTGACTCACCTGTGCACAGAAAGGATATCATCAAATCCAGGTATGTATCTGGCCCTTCAGGACTGAACTAGCCCACCTCTGGGCTATATGGATGGCTCCTTTTAGGCATATGCTCATTGGATCACACGGCTATAAAGCATAGGATGGATTATGCACAAAAGAGGAGGCCTATCCACAGACAGCTGTTTCGATCTTAAAATGGAACTGATCTGTGTGGGGCTAAGAGAAAATATATGGTCTGGGCACAATATCGTTTTTGTAAGATATATATTACGACTTAAATTCAAAAGCACAAGTTAAGAAGATGAGATCCATGTAAGATCGAAACATCTGTCTGTGGGAATGTCTTCTAACTGGTGCATAATCCATCCTATGCTATGCTTTAAAGCTGTGTAATACAGGGAGAATATGCTTAAAAAGGAGCCATGTAAAAAGTGATATTGGATTAAAGAGTGAAAATGCATTGTGTGCTCACTTGCATGTCCCTGCTCAGTTTCCCAGAGTGCAGTGCAATAACTATTTCTCAGAATAATTACTTATGGAAATATTTTATGTAAAATTGCACGGTAGAGAAATAAGAGTTCAATGGCCTCTTCGTAGACCTATTTTACAGGAGTAATCGCCCCTAAATTCATAAATGCCAACCAAAATAGCTGTAATTTATTGGACACAAAAACAACAATATTCAGGAACACTGACCACTTCTCTCGTACTAATATATGAAGTGTTTGTGTGTATTTTCCATTGAATGTTCCATGAAATTCCCAATAGGTCTTGGATTTCCATGCAAGACAGACAGAAAGAAAGAGAGACTGTGCAGGCATCTCGGCCGTGATGGAAAATCAAATAGGGTTCATCTGTAACATTTTAAATGATTCTCTAATACCTATATAAAAAGGAAGTCTGTCAGCTAATGGAAACTTTTTACTACTGAAGCCTAAAGATTGACACCCGGCATAGAATAAATAAACACACTCAATGTGTCATTGTGTACTACAGAAGACTCCATGATTTATCTGGTATAAAGGGGACATTCAATATTGGTTACCATTTTGATCTAAAATACAAATATACTTATATATACAGATAAGCTAGTATGCATTTTACGTTAACACATATTTTCCACATACAGTTAAAATTTAATTGTACATTGGCTTGTTCAGGGATCTCCAAAAAACATGGCGGACCTTCAAATAAATGTGCATGGTATGGGTGCGCCATGTTGATTTTTTTTACTAGATTGCTTATATATTGAACAACACTACAATTTTACCCAGCTAGCATTCTGCTCAGTATGCAAATCAGTATCATATTCTGTAAACAGGTGCCACTTCAAGTAATAATTCATATTGTTTACAGTTGCCCGTACGGTTCTAACTGGGGGGTACCATAGTAGATGGTTACATTTTGTAGATGATCCTCATTTCAAATTAAATCAACATTTTTAAAGGGACTGTCAACCCAACAGGAAGTTGATTCACTTTAAAGAGCCTTGGCTATGCATGCGTTGTGCTAGCAGTTTATAAGTCAATTTCTGGAATATTTAGAATTGATTTTGCAGCTCAGTGTGCTAATTTACGGCTCAGTATCCTGGATAAGGGTGGGAGAGGGGTCAGACTGCCAAGATAACATTGAATGTCTTTATTTTGGCCACTACAAAGACAAATAATCAGACTTAATCTAATTAGCACATGAAACCAGCTAAATAATATGCATGAGAGGATGGATTCATCTTAGAAAAAATGCATAACACAACATATAGCCAGGTTTTCATGCTGTTTAAGAATAACCTAAAAACTTGATTTTGGGGTGACATAGTCCCCTTTGATCCCCAGTTATTCCAGAAGAGACTTACATCTACTCTGTATTGCATATGATTCTCGTTTTTCCTATTTTTACTCCGGGTTATCCCAAACCATCATCTCCTCATTCCTGGTGACCATATAATTCCTCCTTGGGCCAAATGATTCCAGAAGATTCCATTTCTTAATCCTTATTGAGCAGGATGTCAAATACCACATATTTTACTCTTATCCTCTCATTCTAGGTAATCTTCTATCTTGTCCTACATGGAATAATCTGAAGCTTCCTTCTGGAACCCTACTCATCAAGGTAAAAAAAAAAAAACGTAAAAAGGAAACAAAAACATAATATTTCCAGTAGATTTAAAAATCCTTTCATTTTTTAAAAATAATAGCAAGTAATTTTAAGAAGTGCAACAGGCACCTCCTTGCTCAACTCTCTGCATTTAACGATGAAGAAGATTGAAGAAGTAGAACCAACGTCTACTGATCTCATTTATCAAACCAGTTTGACTAATGGATTCCATGCGTGAACAATTTTGATGGCCAAGTAACTAGTAAACATTTGAAAGTACACACCCAGGAGCAAAAACACTCCACTTGGAGGTACTCTCCTTCTTGAATTGAAAGTGATGAATAAACACATTTTTACAAGTATGGACATCAGTATATAAACCTCCTAAGCCATAATCTAAATCCATTTATGTACTATTTCCTCTTCACTGCATCAAACGGCTTCAGGAGACGTAGAAAAAAATACAGAGCACCGGCTGCATATCACTAATTTTTCTTAGAATAAACTTTACCCCGGCTTTGCATTTATAAAGCCAATGTATCGTGTAATTACATCCATTGTTATTTAATGTACAGCACAGACACAGTCATGCAACACAAACTCTTACAATAACTGAATTGAATAGATAAAATAACTTAAGGCAAAACAAATTACAGAACTTCCAAATGTTTTTGTTCTAGTTCACTGTAGTTGCATATTTTATTAAACCCTCCGGAAACGAGGTGGATAAGAAAATCGGGCTTTAATGATTATGTTTTTTGTCGAAAGCAACATAAATAATGTACATAAAACTCAATGGGTTATTTAGTCCCATATAAAATGGCCATACTAATTACTGTTTTTGTAAGACTACTACAAATAATACTTAAATTTACGAAATATATCGATCCTTCCATCCATCTATCTAGATCTTCAAGCATCTTCTCTATGGAATCCTGTCTGCTTACAAGACTGACTGCTATGTAGAGATAGTATATTTGTGTGTTTATATACATAAAAAATATTTTGCTATATATCTATATCAAGGACTGGCTGCTATGTAGAGATAGTATATTTATATATATATATATATATATATATATATATATATATATATATATATATATACACATATACACACACATACATACATACACATATTATTTATTTAATATATATATATAATAAATATTAATAATATATATTGCGTCGTTCAGACCTCTCCGTGGCCTCATAGATCGTAACACCAGAACGTCTTTATGTCCATTGTCATGCTGATCCACTTGGTATTCATGGCAGCGATACGGGAGTGGGTTTCCAGTTCCTTCTCCAGTGGGCCACAGCATAGAGCTCCTGGTATTCCTAGGTGGTCTCCCATCCCAGTACTGACCAGGCCCACCCCTGCTCGGCTTGGTGTGACCTCTTGGTCTGTCTATATAAGTGAAGACTGTCCATATGTTTTTTTTTATGCTCATCCAATCTGAAGCAATAGAGGTTTTAAGTCACAGTTGATGCAACAGAGTTCTAGAAACTACTTCTGATTGGACAACAATTTTAGAGCATCTTTGCAAAAAAAATTAGTGGGAATTCAGAAACTTATTTAAAAAATAATAATTAATGCCTCCATGTATAATCGTTCAAATTACTAGCAATGTTCTGACTATTTTAACGATGGAGAATCAAATTTCAAGGTATTTATATATCTACGCTCTTCCACCATAAACATATTACAAGCTGTAATCAACTTTCTTTTTTTTTCCAAGACATAAATAACAACAGTGATTTGTACTAAAGGTGGAAAAAAATAATTGAAATATAACGTGCACAAAAGTACCCAGGGAATTATCACTCGGGGGACAGCGTGCCATCTATAGCAGGTGTGAAGTAGTATCTAGGTCCAGGTCAACTTACTGGGTATTAATTTAAAGATAAAACGGTGTCGCTGATACTGTTGTAGTTGGTGGGAAATGGTGAAATATTTCTGCAGGCCAGAAAGTACTAAGTGCTGACCACATTCATTTCAATTGCTAGGTGTGTTAGGAGCCAGACCAAGTAATTAGTCGGATTAATCCTTGGGAACAGAGCCATACTGCACAGGTTTAGCTACCTGTAATTACTCTGAACTAACCAAACCGGCTCCTAGTCCCGGCCAGCACTTGCCTGTTTACAGAAGGCCATCCATGAAACTATTATTAAGGAAAATAATGCACGCCCAAACCTCTGAGGGATAGTATATAATGACAGATAGATAGATACATAGATAGATAGATAGATAGATAGATAGACAGATAGATAGATAGATAATATACATGTAGAGGCTAGAGTGTCAGATTTATAGTATGTGCTTATGAAGAACATGACAAAGCGATATGGAAGGTTTCTGGGTTTTCTAGTGGTCCAGTGGTTAGGATTCGGTGCTTTCACCGTTGTGACCTTGGTTCAATTTCAGTCAGGGAACCAAGAGGTCCACCCAAGCAGGATTGGGCCTGGTCCGTACTTGGATGGGAGATCACCTTGGAATACAAGGAGCTGTATGCTGTGGCCCACTGGAGAAAACTGGCAACCCACTCCAGTATCTCTGCCATGAGAACCAAGTGGATCAGCATGACCATGGACATAAAGATGTTCCTGTGTGTTAAGGTCCAGGAGGTCACGGAGAGCCAGACAAAAAAAAATATATCCCTCTGTATCTATTTACTTTTATGTACTGTATTTTAGTAGCCTTGTTTTCAATTAAACAAATAGTCCCCGCATGAGGATGCACTCTGCAGCTCATGAAGACAGACTCTGCTGTACTTGCTGTGTGGTGTCTCATACTAACCAATCAGTGACCGTCTCTCTGCAACATGCTGCTGAGATGCCTTCCCTGATAGGCTAGGACACTTCACTGCACATCTAGACCTACATAGTCTGTATCTGCATGAACTGGGCAGACCCATACAGTGACTAGGAGAAAGTTACACATATGGGCTCAAACGCAAAATAAATACAAATAATATAATAATAATTAATTTCAAGTCCTGTTTATCTTTAAGTTTCTTTGCACTTAAGATAAACAGGACTTTTAATTCATTTTAATTCATTATTATATTTATTTATTTTTTGTATTTTTGCACGGTTTATCAAAAATTGGGAAAGTAATTGTGATTTTTGTGCGATTCAAGGGACATGTTTTGACGCAGCTGCAGGTTTCTGATACGATTTATTGGACGCAAAAGGTTTATTATAGTTATAACAAGCAGAAAGTTGCACATACCCCTAAATCAGACCAATATCTCTACTTTATAGTGACCAATATTGACTTGTTTTACTCTCTGTTCACCTTTCATTGATTTCTTTTCTGCTAGACACCGGTTTAGCAAATATAAAATTCAAATAAAATTTCTAATTTAAATACCCGCTCAAAAACCACAGCAAAAGAAATAATTAAAATAAAAACTTTTCTGTATATTGTTTACCAGTTGAATTGATATATACTATAAATTTCTGCACACATTGGAAATAAACCAGGGAAATATATAGATACATAGATACAATAAACTTTATTTTGATGCACTGAGAATATCTTTTCCTGAGATCTTTACATTCTTTATGCCAAAAACCTGGCAATATGTCGGCGCTGGAGATACATATTCTTGTGATTTGTCGGCCTTCTCCAAGTCAAGACATTTGTCTCTTAAGCTACTGAAAGAAAATAAAAAATAACAGAGCTCCAGGCAAAGATTTGTTGGATAAGTTGATGATCTTAGGTATAGTCTTCCAAGCGTTCAGGCTTCCCTTACACAATACAATGTAATACTATATATACAGTATATATAGTATAGTATATGTACTCAAACAAGAAAAAGGAGCAAAATAGGCCTTATCATATATAAAAAGTTACATCCAATATAATGAAAACCCTATTAGTCCAAATATATATATATATATATATATATATATATATATATATATATATAAAAAATTAATCAATACATTTTTGTATTAACTTCTTTTGGATTACCTTGGTGCCACTAGTCTCTCTCACTCTATGTGTGAGGGCAGATAAACTGTGAAACTCCATTTTCTTCTTCGAATGCATACATGGTCAGTGGCTTCCTATTGGCTCATAAGGTCATGTATTACAGCAACATGCACCACAAATATGTGGATCAACTGAGATGTGTTTGCATAAGAAGATTCAATATGGAGATTCACAACAGGATGGTTGGCCACCTCACACACTGACCTACTTAAAGATGGGAGGAGGTTGTAATGCGGCAACATACACTGCATAAACATGTGGAGAAATAACGGGTGTATGCATAAAAAAATGCAATATGGAGATTCACCAGAGATTTGTTGGCCACCTCACACAGTGACATACATGGGAGGAAAAAAGAGAGAGTGCAACATTACAGTCCTCGGGATACAACAATTAAAAATTACATTTGGTCCAAATTGGATTAATAGGGCCTTCATTTTACAATGTATACTTTTAAAAGGGCCATGTCTTGTTTTACCTCTACGCTGTCCCTTTAAGAGGTATTGCTTTATAAAGCCCTGCTGACAATGACTCATTGTTTGCTGTAGGATTCTATGACATCACTATGACCTTTTCCCTGAAGTTACTATTTGGTGAAAGTAGTCATTAAAGTATTAGTGAAGAACACTAAAAAGTTAGAAGTGCCCCGAGCCGAGATCTGGAGGTCTGGGAACTGGGATTAAATTAAATGTCATTAAGTAGGGGTCGTGGGCATCATACCTACACCACGAGAACAGGGAATTATGGGATTGTAGTCCTACTATACTGATATATTACAAAAAAACTAGACTAATCCGATAGATAGGTTTCCATAATTGTAGTAGCCATTTTTTCTACAGTAAATATATCACAAGATAATGAGCATTGTTTGTGCAAGCAGGCAGCTCACATTTAGTAATCAGCTGTTTTGATGCGCTCATTTATACCACAGTCGGCTTGTTTTGGTGATGGCAAAGTCCCCCAATGTCATCATGCAGTTAGCTTGAGGAATGGGGGGATCTATATGATCTACTAATTATCCTTTAGTGTAATGCGATTCGCTGTGGAGACATATTATAAAAAGTTATATTAATAAAAGGATTCATGTATCTTTTTTTTAAACTGCATTGTGGGCTCATTTGCATGTTCCCACCCAATTTTCCCCAGAGTGCAGTTCAATAACTGTATTTCTGGGAAACCTGAGCAGGAAATACATTTTTATTTTTAGACATTCAAATGAGATTACAAATGTACTATCTATAAACAATGTAATGTTCTTCAAGATTAAATCAGCTTGTTATTTAACACACCATGAAAGCAGAAATGTGTTCCTTGTAGAGAAAGAGATTTCTGCTTTAATAGTGAACTCATTCATTATTATAGGTATTTTTTAAGTATTTAAAGTAATACGGTCACCCCTAATAACAAAGTTGGTTTAATCCAAATAAGTTGTAGTTTTTTTAAGTGCAGTTTTTATTTGTTTTAAGCTTCCAAAGGCTAATGACACTCTTTTTGCAAACTATTCCAAATATGTTCCCATTCTGGAGAGAGAATAGAATTCCCCGCATGTCTGCTCTTTCTGGTGTCTATCACCATTCAGCAAATATTTCGCCGATAGCCCTTTGTGCGCTTCTAACACCTTTATGGGACCACTGACCCCAGGTTTAATCCATGCCCTTTGGCTCCAAATCCTGCAGTTAAATAAAGATAGCACTGACTTGAATGGGGAGGACTGATCCAAATGCACTGACATTTCATTTAGTGCTACTGGTGTAGAAGTAGATTAGGAGGACGGTTTTAATTGCACTTGATTACAATGCCAAGTCTCATATAAATATATATATATATATATATATATATATATATATATATATATATATACATACACACACTAATAACACATTGAAAGCTCACTTATATAGACTTACAATAATACAACATAAGCTCCTCTGTGTCCCTTTAACATGTTTTGCTTGGTTGATTTACCGGTTTGTCTAATATAAGGTATTACAGTGTCATGTGATCTCTGGATCTCCTGACCTAACGTCATCTAACCTGTAATTATTCTCAAAAGGTCATTTGTCCAAATACCAGTGGCCCAGACTGCAAGAGTCAGCAATAGATGTGATGTCCTAACAGCACTGCACGGGAAATGTAATATGTGGCCCTAGATTCTTTTTTTTTTCCTTGCAAGTTAGTGGCCCCCAGTGCAAGACGCGGTCCATGACTCAGCAGTATATTATACTCAATATATGGGTACCTATTTGAAGAGAGAAGAGGGTGTGAGAGAGAGAAAAGAGCCACAGAGAGAAGGAGAGAGAGGGGGCAGAAGAAAGAGAATGAAGGAGGAGAAGAAGAGAGAGAATGAAGGAGGAGAAGAAGAGAGAGAATGAAGGAGGAGAAGAAGAGAGAGAATGAAGGAGGAGAAGAAGAGAGAGAATGAAGGAGGAGAAGAGAGAGAGGGAAGGAGGGGAAGGAGAGGGAAGGAGGAGAAGAAGAGAGAGGGAAGTAGGAGAAGAAGAGAGAGGGAAGTAGGAAAAGAAGAGAGAGGGAAGGAGGAGAAGAAGAGAGAGGGAAGGAGGAGAAGAAGAAGAGAGAGGGAAGGAGCAGGAGGAGAAGAGAGAGGGAAGAAGGAGAAGAGAAAGGGTAGGAGAAGAAGAGAAAAGTGAGCAGAGAGAAAAGCGACATTTATACAAAAAAAATAAAAGGAGCAATGTATAAAGTGGTATTGGACGAAAGGGTGAAAACACACTGTGGACTCATGTGCATGTCCCTGCCCAGTTTCCCAGAGTGCAGTGCAATAACTGTGTTTCTTGGACCTCGGAGCAGATTTTTTTTAAACTAATTTTAAGGCATCTACATGTAAGCACAATATATACATATACACACACACACAAACGAGTGAAAAAGTTTCCCGGGACCAGACTTCTAAAATGTAGTCTGCTGTCTCCAAAACATTTTCCAAACTATATCTCCATGAACGCTTTTCTTCTAGGCTCTGTTGGCTCCTATGAGATAGTCCTAGCTCGCTCATGATCACACAGGCACACATTATATTTCTTACCACAGTACATTTTGTTATGTTGCTGGGTGCAAGGCGTTCAGACGCCAAGGTTATACTATATAAATAGAAAATCTTCCATGGAATAAAACAAAATGTATGCAAAACTACAACTTTTCAGAATGATCAAAATATCGTTGTGTATTAGATTGCAAGCTCTGCAGACTTGTGTATAATTTTAGGCTCAACTGCCTTTCCAGGTGTATTTTCTAAACTAAACATACATTTTCTGGTGTATTTCACATTCCTAACACTGTTTACTTAGTTGTAAAATACTCCTGATAATTTCATGCAGCCGGGACACAGAACAAGTCATAATAATGAGTACCAAGTGTAGCATTTAACATCCTCATGACACCTCCCGAGTCAAAAGTCAAGATAAATAATTCCCTATATGCACTGTAAATTACTGTGAAATTGCCCTGTGGTTGCAGTCTTGTCAAACCTCCTCATGCTAGCACTGCTTAGTATGGGATATTATAGAGACAGCATAGACTTAATACTAATCGGATACATTTTGTGTTTAATATCACATTAATATTATTATATTTAGCTGATAGAGTGCCAAGATATTCCACAATGGAATAATATGCAATGGTAGTCATTATTATAAATTGTAATACTTAATAAATCACAGGACTAACAGCTAAACTATATATATATATATATATATATATATATATATATATATATATGCCACAACTTCATTAGCTTATGGTGGGCAAAAGAGCGATTGAAACCTCCACAGAGTACAGTAAATAAATAGTACATTTCTGTTCACATTTTAATGTCTAAAACCAAAGTTAAACCTTATTTCCTGCTCAAAATTCCCAGGATTACAGTGCACTCTGGGAAACTGGGCAGGGACATGCTAATGAGTCCCCAATGCATTTTCACTCTTTAATCCAAATACTACGTAGCAATCTGTGGGTAGGTCTCCTATCTCGTGCATAATCCATCCTATACTATGTTTTAAAGCTGGTGTAATACAGAGAGCATGTGCCTAAAATGAGTGAAAGGGTGAAAATCTACTGTGGACTCATTTGCATGTCCCTGCCCATTTTCCCGGAGTGCAGTGCAATAACTTTTTCTTGGAATTCTGAGCAGGAAATAAGGTTTTATATAAATATATTTTTTTATTTATTTGACACGCAACATAAACATACATAATCTAGTCCGCGACTGACAAACATCAGTGAGAAAAGCTAAACTTTCATGTGGTAAAAGCCAAGCTTGATGTTTATTATGTTGTTTTATACAGTATAAAAATGTGCTATTAACCCTTTGCAGCCTGAGGCACGCAAAAGAAGACACAGCATAGCGAGAAGACACACCATCGCTGGTCTCTAAAGCAATGGAAGAGTTAAGAGGAAGCGAGATAACCACAATGCGCTTTGAGTTTTTTTGTTACATTTCCTATTAGTTCTTTCTTCACAAAGCTAAACCGCAAGACTTTGAAACATATATATATAAAAAAACAAAACAAAATGCAAACTACAATAAGTGTGGTACAAAGTTCAGAAACATTTAAAAAACTTGGGAGTGTTTTACATTAGAGAAACAAGGCTCTGGATTACTATATAAGCTGTGTGACATTTAAGGGGCACTTTACATTGATTATTAGGGAAATGGAGGATACATCTATAGCATTTTCATACCGTATCTGAGGTAAATTAGGCTGTATCTGAGGTAAATTGGGCTGTATCGGAGGTAAATTAGGCTGTATCGGAGGTAAATTAGGCTGTATCGGAGGTAAATTAGGCTGTATCTGAGGTAAATTAGGCTGTATCTGAGGTAAATTAGGCTGTATCTGAGGTAAATAAGGCTGTATCGGAGGTAAATTAGGCTGTATCTGAGGTAAATAAGGCTGTATCTGAGGTAAATTAGGGCCTAATAACACTCTTCGGCCATTTTGTGTTTTGATATTTGCCAACAGTGTCCCTATTGGTAAATTATGTGGATTTGAGGCCTAGTTTCATCAGCAAAGCCCAACCTTAGGCACCAACTCGCCAAGGCCCTTGTTTCAATATAGGACAATGCCATGAGAGTCACTAACACACATATATATACATATACACACACACATATACATACACAGTATTAAGTATATTCTCTGATGTGCTTATTTGTTAGTAAGTTGAGTATTTAAAGCATGCTCTTTTAACAATGAGACAATATGAGCGAATACAGCAATACCACGTTTAGCGATCCACATGTTCCTCAGCGATGATCGCTATGTGAAAAGCGAGCTAAATAGAAAGCACTGAGCAGGCATTTAAAGGGCTAAACGCGGTGCTCAAAAACCGCTGTATCACTGGCGTTACGCTAAGCAAGGAACAAGGAAAAAGAGCGATATAGCGAATCACCACTAAAAGGGGTAGCGGTAAGCTGGGTATACCTGTACGTTATTAAAGGGATATGGAAGTTTCTGGATTTTACTTGGTATACAATATGCCTGTGTATCTATTAACTTTTATGTAGTTTGATTTTAGGCAGTAAAAACAGAGCTTATAAGCACTTCTTAATTAAATAAACAAATAGTCCCTGTATAGGTCTGCCCACTGCAGCGGATGCAGACACGGCATCTTTAGGGCTGGATGTGCAGCCTAGCCTATCAGGTATCTCATCTAAGCAGCATGTTGCTGAGTGATGGTCACTGATTGGTTAGTATGAGACACTGCACAGTCAATACTACAGAGTCACACAGTGGGCAGGCCCATGCAGGGACTATTTATCTGATTTTTAGGCAGTAAAAACAGAGCTTTTAACCACGTCTTAAAAAATAAAGTAGATAAAAGTAAATAGATACACAAGTACAGTATATTTGTACCTAGTAAAATCCGTCTACCTTTAATTCTTGTTAAAGGGGCAGCAAACACTTGAAGAAAACGAGAAAACAAACACAGCATACCAAAATGTGCAGAAAATAGCAAGTCAGACTTAACTGGAATGTCCAAAAATAACAAGCTTGGATATTTCTGCCATCTGCTCTTGTACTCCAGACTTTAAACTCAGAAAGCACAACAAGGAGGGATCCTGATGGAACAGCAACAGGGCAACCCTTTATTCAGCACTTGCACACACTGCCTCACACATTCACCTCCAGTTGGCAAACAACTGACACTATGCAAATGCTTTCAAGCCACAGAGATTTGCTTCGGTTGGAAGGCTGTGCAAACAAGGGGCCGTATTGCAAGCGCTCCCATATGGCTTAGCTTCCATGCTTACAATGGGCTCTAACAAGATTTGTCATAACCGATTCTCTCTTTCACACCACAGTCCCAATCTGCAGAGAGCCTGCTGTTTAAATAAGCTTCAAAATGGGGGTTCAGTCAACAAGACAAACATACTACTCCTTACCCTGGCTATAGCTTATATTAGAACTACTGCAGTTAATTGCCAAAACATATGCCGTACAATAAATATATCAATTACTATATTTATGTGTATATATATCTACCTGCACTGGCACATTTCTACGCCCTCTATGCATTTACAGACTCCTCCCATCCATAGAGGAATTAAACCAATTACTCCCACTGCAGTAAAATTAAAGAATAAATTTTTTCCCATTATAAAATACTTTTAATCTATGACCAGGTGTTCTTCCATACTGTAAACATAAGACTACACTGGTCAATTATAACACAACTATATCTGTAAGTGTCAGCCCACGTACAACCATTTTTCTTTTATTTTTCTTATTATCCCACAAACAACGTCATGGAAAATACTTTTTCTTTCTGCATATTAATTATCCTGTCAACTTAATTGTGAGTTTCTGTAAGCGCCCCTTACTGTCCGGGTGTACATATTGAAATCTTTAAGGAACATATGGTTTATGATGCAAACACGGTTAGTTTAGCTGACCCTCCGCGTTTGCTTTGTTCTGGTTGCAGTATCCCAGACATATACACATGGCTTGTCTATAATCGTTTTGGCTATTGCATAAAATTCAAAGGAATAATATAGTTAAAAGAAAAACAGCAATTTTGTGAACTATTTAACAAACATTAATAGGTGTGCAAGATATTATTATTATAGATTATTATAGTTTATTTATAACGCGCCGACATATTCCGTAGCGCTGTACATAAATTAGGTTCAGACAAAGATAAATACAGATTAACATTTAGCAAAGGAAGGAGGGCCCTGTCTTTGAGCTAGGAATCCAATGTCCATGGTGAATTCCCAAAGTACTTAAGATAGAAACTCGCAGACTTACAATCTAGGGGATAGTGAGTGGTAAAAGAGGGAGAGAGAGGTGATAAGTGAGTTAGGGTGGAAGGTGATACGCTTCTTTAAAAAGATGTGTTTTAAGTGAGGTTTTAAAGGTTTTGAGGCAAGAGGATAATCTGGTGGAGCGAGGCAAGGAGTTCCAGAGACTAGGGGCAGCACGAGAAAAGTCCTGGAAGCGGGAGTTAGAGGAGGTGACAAGAGCTGTAGAAAGAAGAAGATCATTAGCAGAACGAAGAGGGCGGGTGGGGGAGTATTTGGAGATGAAAGCAGAGATGTAAGGGGGAGCATTATTGTTGAGGGCTTTGGAAGTTAGGGTCATGATTTTAAATTTTATTCTTGAGGCTAAGGGAAGCCAGTGGAGTGATTGGCAGAGAGGTGATGCTCACACTGAGCGTTGTGTACGGAAGATGAGTCTAGCAGAGGCATTCATAATGGATTGAAGTGGAGACAGTCGGGTGGTGGGTAGGCCAACAAGAAGAGAGTTGCAGTAGTCTAGTCGAGAGATGATGAGAGAGGGTATAAGGATTTTAGTTGTGTCTTGTGTAAGATAAATGTTTTTTAGATGAAGAAGACAAGATTTAGTTAGTGATTGTATGTGAGGGATGAAAGAGAGAGTGGGGTGGGGTCCAGTAGAACTCCAAGACAATGATGATGTCTTTGTTGACAGTGAGAGAGATGCGAGGAATTGATGCTGTGGGAGAGGGAGGGAAGATGAGGAGTTCAGTTTTACACGGTGGGTGGACATCAAAGATGATATACTAGAGAGGCAGTTGGAGACATGTGTTAGAAGAGAGGGGGATAGATCTGGTGTCATCTGCATAGAGATGATAATGAAGTCCAAAAGAGTTTATGAGGGTACCAAGTGAGGAAGTGTAGAATGGGAAGAGGAGGGGGGCAGGGACAAATCCTTGGGGTACACCAACAGACAGGGGGTGAGGAGAAGAAGAGGTGTTGGAGAAGGAGATACTGAATGATCGATTTTGTAGGTATGAGGAGAACCACGAAAGAGCAGTATCTTGAATACCGAGAGAGAAGAGGATATGGAGTAGAAGTGGATGGTCGACAGTGTCAGAGAGATTTTGAAGAAGAAGAATTGTCTCAGTGGAGTGTTGGGGCCGAAAGCCGGATTGGAAGGTGTCAAGAAGTGAGTTAGAGGAAATAAAGCTGGTAAGGCGGTTATAGACGAGACGCTCCAGCAGTTTGGAAGCCAGGGGAAGAAGAGAGATAGGGCGGTAGTTAGACGCGACGTCAGAGTCAGATGAGGAATTTTTGAGGGTGGGTATAACTATGGCATGTTTTAGAGAAGACGGAAACATGCCAGTAGTAAGGGAGAGGTTGAAAATACGTGTGAGAGCTGGGATTAGTGTGGTAGAGAGGGGCGATATGAGCTGAGATGGAATACCTGAGGACAGGTAGTGAGGCGAGTGGATGATAGCAGTTTGGAGACTTCATCCTCTGTAGCTGAATCAAAGCAGTTCAAAGTGGCAGTGGGATTGGTTAAGGGAGAAGACTGGGTGTTGTTGGTTAGTTGAGAGGGTGGAGTGTGTAAACCACTATGAGATAAGAGTTCATTGCGGATGAGAGAGAGACACACATGTATACATACAGATTAATACAAATATAGAGAGAGAGATGCAAAGCCAGAGAGAGAGACAGATATATACAGACATATAAATAGAAAGAGAGAGCGAGAGAGAGCGACAGAGAGAGACAGAGACAGAGAGAGACAAGCAGACCGAGACACACAGAGAGAGAGACAGAGATACACACATACATACAGAGACAGAGAGATGTCACTGTAGAGTTGCAATTTAATAAAATAGTTTTAATTTAACCAAAGCTGTGAGACGCGCTTTCTTGGTATGTACAAGGTCTACCTTGCTGCGTATGACCGGCAGAGGCCTTGCTGCGTATGGCAGGCCGAGGCCTTGCTGCGTATGGCAGGCCGAGGCCTTGCTGCGTATGGCAGGCCGAGGCCTTGCTGCGTATGGCAGGCCGAGGCCTTGCTGCGTATGGCAGGCCGAGGCCTTGCTGCGTATGGCAGGCCGAGGCCTTGCTGCGTATGGCAGGCCGAGGCCTTGCTGCGTATGGCAGGCCGAGGCCTTGCTGCGTATGGCAGGCCGAGGCCTTGCTGCGTATGGCAGGCCGAGGCCTTGCTGCGTATGGCAGGCCGAGGCCTTGCTGCGTATGGCAGGCCGAGGCCTTGCTGCGTATGGCAGGCAGAGGCCTTGCTGCGTATGGCAGGCAGAGGCCTTGCTGCGTATGGCAGGCCGAGGCCTTGCTTCGTATGGCAGGCCGAGGCCTTGCTGTGTATAACAGGCCGAGGCCTTGTTGTGTATAACAGGCCGCAGACATAGGAGCAGAGCAAGGTCACAGCGACCTTGAGTCCTGAGCAGTTGGCAAATGAAGTTAGGCCTCTCAGTCCCAGGCCAGAGCCGGCTGGTTGTGAGGGATAAGGTTTCTACTTCTGACATATACAATTACACAGCTCTATTCACTGGCAATTTCATTTACTTATTTTCTATGTAATGACAGTTAATTCAATATGTATAATTATAAACAAATGTTCTACTTTCTGCTCTAAGGAAATTACCCAGACAGACAAAAATGTTATCTAAGGAGCTGTACTTACGCCATCTTTTATTTTTAAAGGGCCACTTTATACCTATATTTCAAATACATTCACATTTTCAAATTAAAATAAAAAATATTCTTCATTTTGTTTATATCTTTTATATATATTTATGTTGCTATGAAATCTGCCAATTTGGTTTCTTCTGATCAAGAGAAAAGAGAAAGAAAGAGACTTTGAATACCCAGGAAGTTTCTATCTGCACAATGGGAATGTTGCATCTAAAACTACCAGTGCTTTCAATAGCAGTAATGGAAAGTTTATTAGTTTACACGAACAAAAGAAAATGTATTATTCCGTAACAGTTTCTTCCTTGCTTTCTAAAATAATTTGAGTTAATCCATTATCAAGATTAATTTATTTTGACCACAGCGATCCTTTATGCAACAACATAATCAACAGTGCTGTGAATAGAAATAAAAAGGTCAATACATATTTATATACCGAAAAAGGGGTTTGAAAGCTAAGCTTGTGCAATGTGGTTTAAATCTTTCAGACCAGACAGCGTTCTTGCCATAAGCAACAAATGGTCTGGAGACTGCACAGTTGTATGCAAATCGTGGTTGCATTATGTTGTATTCAACAAGCAGAACTCAATCTGCATAACTGTTTTTCAATAGAACAAGGAAAACAAAGCAAGAAAATAAAAGTACATGGACCAATAAAACTGCCTTAGGGCATACAAAATCTAAAGATATAAAAAAGTAAAAGAATATACACACACATACAAATTATATATATATATATATATATATATATATATATATATATATAGTACATTTGTGTTCACATTTGAAGGTCTAAAACAAGTTAAAAAAAACTTGCTTCCTGCTCAGAATTCCGAAAAGTACAGTTATTACACTGCATTCTTGGAAGCTGAGCAGGGACATGCAAACATGCCCACAAATGCTTTGTTCTTCAATCCATAACCATTTTAAACATGGCTTCCTTTAAGCTTATGCCCGCTGTAATACACAGCTTTTATTCAAAGCCAAGGTTGGATTATACACAAGCTGGGAATCCTACCCATGAACAGCCGTTTCAAGGTTACTGCCTATCTTTAGCATGGGGCGGGATTACAGCCTGTGCCGTGGGCCTTATGGGTAGGTAGTTCACCACAACAATCATTTAATACATGTATACCCCTTCTGGATTGCTACTTTGTCATGGTGAAGCTCAATGAAGATGTGAGATATACCATGTAGGGTCAACCAAGATGGGAAGGTCATAGCAGAGAGGTTAGGCACATTGTGGTCCACTGAAGAAGGAACTGGCTACCCATCCAGTATCTTTCCCACAAAAACCTTATGGATAAGCACAACCAGAAACAAGATGTGCCTGGCATGTTGCCGTCCATAGGGTCACAGAGAATCAGACATGACTGTATGACTAAACAACAACAACAACATTATATATATAATTAAATATTTTAAAATATTTTAAAATATTACAATGATGGCGGTTGTAACGCTTTTATACGGGAAAGCAGGTCCATTCCTGGATTAACACACGCAGCTTAGAGAAATGGGACTCCCCATGTACAGCTGACAGCAGCAGCTGCGACCTCTGACTTGTTCACAGAGTGGCAGGGAATTGAATCAAAGGCAAAAGAAGAAAGGGACAACCTTCCCTGAGGGAGCGAGAAACACAATACCGGACACTCATAGACTTTACAAATACAACGTGGCTTATTGCAGTATGGCTGCTAACAATAAGCTATTGGGAATTCTCATAAATCTCAGCAAAGTCACTGCAGCAGATGGCACTTTTCAGTCACCAAGGACTGTCTGGTAAAGAGGCAACTTAAAGACCACGGAGGTTTGGGAAAAAAACTTCTTGGTTGTAATAATCTTATCCTATGCTATGCTTTAAAGCTGTGCAATACAGTGTGGGGTATTGTTTATACTTGTACCTAACCCCTGTATTGCGCTGCGGAATATGTTGGCGCGTTATAAATAAAGGATAATAATAATAATAATAATAATAATAATATGTATTGCAGCAACATTGCGTCTTTATAAAGGCCAAACACAGGTCTGATCTATTACATTATAAAAATGACCTTCATACGGACAATACGAGAAACATGAACATTTGGTAACTCTTCCACTACAACAACCTTTCAATATGATTAATTATTAGCCCGATAGGTCAAAACTGTAAGTGGACTGTGTTATAAGGAGGCATAATAGGAAATCTATGAAATCAGAGGATTTACTGTCATTTGCAGTCAAGATATTCTAAGATTATGACTACAAGTAATACAGTGAAGGTAACACATATGGTATCATGCATAAATACGTTTTTAGATGCATTTTCCTACAGTAAACATTGACATTTGCAATTTTTACAGTTAGATACCTTCTCTTAAAAGACCACTGTACTAAAAAAATAATGTATGTTAAAGTGAAACAGTTAACCTATTCCTAATTATGCCAAAGGGGTGTAGCTAAGCAGCACAGCATGTCAGACAGAAACCTATAAAAGCAAGAGCCTTAAGTATAACCCATATAAAGTTTAAACATAATAAATCAAGTAGACTATTGCATGTACTTTTATTTTAAGAGCTA
>CM050163.1:549945240-549950240 GCA_027410445.1 Discoglossus pictus
ATCTGCAGGTTGCTTGTGATTTTTGATCCCTGCAGAATCTGGACTACCACCTTCTGCAGTGTTTAGTAAATACATATAGTAAATAAATAGTACATTTGTTTTCAGATTTGAACTTCTAAAAAGAAGTTAAACATAATTCCAAGAAATACAATTATTGCATTGCGCTCTAGGAAACTGGGCGGAGGTATGCAAATGAGGCCACAACGCATTTTCACTTTTTAATGCAAATACATGCTTCCATTTAGGCATATGTATTGGATGAAACAGTGATAATGAATGGTGAACTGAATTGCATGTTCAGTTTCCCAGAATGCAGTGCAAAAACTGAAATACTGAGCAGGAAATAAGGTTTTTGACAATTTTTTAGTTTTTGCTCACCATAAGCTAATTGATGTATGGTGTGATACGGTGTGAATCCTGTACTTTAAATAAATATTATATTTTACAGTGCTCAACAAATGCCAGGAGCCAGGTTGTCATGCCACAAAATGCTTACAGGCACCTAGAAGCAGATAGGCATGAGTGACTGAGCCAGGGCAGTGTTGGCGTTGCATTAACCGGGGTCAGCACCGCACCCTCCAGCCGAACGGTCCAAGTGAGGAGTGAAAGCTGCTGCTGCTAGAACAGCCCTCACTGACAAATTATGTGTGCATCAATTTTAAACTCTAAAACATGTTTCCACTTGGTTGCAGTGCTCCGTTTGACGATTTAAAGCCATATTGATGAACTGCGTGTCCCTTTAAGGTCCCCTTCGTAAACAAGAATTGCGCTTCGGAGAGGTAACATATTCAAGGCTCCCACAGCATGGACTGGATGAGTCTCGTTACTTTATATTCTGGAACAGTAACCCGGCATGAAGAATGTTCCAAGGTTTTATCCATTGCAACGGGGATCTAAAGTGAACATATTTCAATATTTATAGCACAAGTGCGCAATGAGCTTCAGGGGATAATAAAACTAGGGGAGATGACAGAAAGATAGATTTTTTTTCTTGCTTGTGGAATTACAACACAAAATGACAGGACGCTAGGAATTTTCATTATGTCCACAGGAAAGTGTGGGAATATTTTTAAAGAGAACCTGCTATATATATATATATATATATATATATATAAAAAATCACATATATAGTTGTGAGCATGCGAGCCATTGGAAACGCTTGCGGGCTCGCGAAGCGAGGGCCGCATTGCTGGCAAGGAGCGCCAAAGGCGCTCTTTGCCAGCAACTGCGGACCTGGCAAAATTTACGTAGTTCCGAAAGCAAAATACGAGACACGTTACAACCCATTACGACCTCGCAAAAATTGTCCGAAAACATGAAAAACACAATAAATACACGCAAAAAATGTCTAAAAAGTGTACCTACAGGAAGAGGGAGCATCCAGGACCTTGAAAACTGAAGTTACACCTCAATTTAACTTAAAATAATAGATTTTAAACACTCAAAAATCCTCTAGACGAGAGCAAAAATGGCAGCCGAAAAAAAACGAAAACGAGGCTACAGCAGTCTAAAGACGCAAAACACCACCAAACACCTCCGAATTCCCCAAAAAAGACGTACGAGATTCGAAAACCAGGACGCAACCCGCGCGACCCCAAAAACATTACACACACAATAAATACATAAAAAGGTTACCCACAGCAAGGAGGGGGGCACCGAGGACCTCTGCAAGTGAAGTTACACCTCCATTTAAGTCCAAATTTCAGAGTTTAGACACCCGAAAATCACCTAAACGAGAGAAAAAATGGCCGCCGCACAAAACGAAAACGAGGCTAAAGGACCCTGAACACGCAAAACACCATGAAACAGCTACAGATATTCCGAAAAAGTCGGATGACATCCGAAACAAAGGACGCTATGTCAGCCACAGAGAGACGCGGCGAGGCCACAGAGAGACGCGGCGAGGCCACAGAGGCCGTGGAGAGACGCGGAGTAGCCATGGAGAGACGCGGAGTGCCATGGAGAGACGCGGAGTGGCCATGGAGAGACGCGGAGTGGCCATGGAGAGACGCGGAGTGGCCACGGAGAGACGCGGAGTGGCCACGGAGAGACGCAGAGAGGCCACGGAGAGACGCAGAGAGGCCACGGAGAGACGCAGAGAGGCCACGGAGAGACGCAGAGAGGCCACGGAGAGACGCAGAGAGGCCACGGAGAGACGCAGAGAGGCCACGGAGAGGCGCAGAGAGGCCACGGAGAGGCGCAGAGAGGCCACGGAGAGGCGCAGAGAGGCCACGGAGAGACGCAGAGAGGCCACGGAGAGACGCAGAGAGGCCACGGAGAGACGCAGAGAGGAGTATGTGCACGTAGAGCAAGGCATGGTAGGCCAGAAGAATGTATGTTGTGAAGTATATGTACAAAAGGCCAGGGATGTGACTTTTCTACAGCATTTGATCAAGTCCTGAGCAGTTCCTCCTCTGTACTGTTGCGCACACATATCACATGACTGGATATGCAAGAACGGGCTACTCCGATGTATTTGAGCGTTTTTAAGAAGTTTCCTTTTTTTGGTCCTTTCATGTGATATCAGATATTTATTATAATTTAAATCACAACAACATGTTCATCAATACGTTTATTATTCAATAACTAAACTAAAATATTCAGAGAAGCACCAGGGACACTAAAAAAGCCAAACACAGGGGGCATTAGTAAGACTGAAAGTGCTGGTAGCCGGACTGATCTGGTTCACAAGGAGCCTCGTTAGTCTCTGAGTCATCACTTATCAACTGTATAATGAGAAATAACTTAAACATAAAGTATGTTGTGATGGACAGAAAGGGGATGGAGAGTATTGACCTCCAATGATGGGGGGTATTTAAACCACTTAGGATAGAGTTGACAAATTAATCTGAAACTTTGGAGCTAGATTGCTTAGGAGCCAGAATTTTTTTAGGAGCCAGCAGTACAATTTTAGGGACAGTGACTCCCCAGATTTGTCAAGTCCCGACTTAGGAGCTAGGGAGATTTCAGAGGAGGCATACAGCCTGTTTTTCCACAGAGATATATTAAATTTAGGAGCCAGAAGTACCAATTTTAGGAGTACTGGGAAATGCCCAGCCCTGCCCTCAACTGTATATACAGCATGGAAAGAAAAACAAACAAACAAACATATTCCAAGCAAACCACCAGACATGTTTTCCCATAGAATAACTCAGAGAAGCAGCATGGCCACTGCTCCTAAGGACTGTGGGTAGTAACATGCAAATGACACTCAAGATGCATCACTATAGTATCTATAGGCCTCACAAAAAAAGCGCTCTCATCCCAAAATCAATTTTTTTTAGATTATTCTCAAAGGGCATTAGATACTAGCTATATATTTTGGCTATATGAATCAATCCTGGGAATTTCCATGTTGTTGTTGCTGCATTTATATGGAAATGAGCAGCCCATGCATATTAATTAGTTGCATAATTGCCTAATTAACCTGATAGTCTATCTCTGTAGTGGATAAAATAAAGATTGTCTGGCAGTTAGAACCATCTCCCACCCATATCAAGTACACACTAGCATCCTGAGCCGATAAATCAATTTTAAATATTTCAGAAATTATTGACTGCAGAGAAAAACTGCTAGTGCAATGTATAGCCAGTTTTAATGCACTGTGTAATGAATGACAGAGTCCATTTATCATGAGACACTGCACATAAACCTAAATGGATGCCTTGTTATGTGAGCCAGAGGCTCAAAAGTGATGTATTTTGAATCTCATTTACATATCAGTACCCAGAATCCTTAGAGACAGTGGAAACACTGAGTAATGCTATGGGGAAACGTGTCCTACCTGTGATATGTTTGTATTGAGAATGAATTTTCCTTCCATAAAAAGACAGAATATGAGCCGATCTCACCTGTGATTGCCGCGCGCTTAACTAGGTACGGAACTGGACGGCTGCCATGTTGTGCAATTAATGCTCACATGAACTGCTGTCACCAAACCTCATGCTCTGAAATGTGTTGAAAATAACTTTGTAAATCATTAACCAGGAGCCGTTTTCATTTACAATTATCCCTACAGGTTCGCTGTTACAAAGGTTGTCAGGAAGAATACCTCACCTTCCTTAGAAACGCGTCGAGAGCGGAATCAGCTAAACAAACCCAAGGCTAAACAGCAGCATATGCCAAGGAGGCTGTGCCAGATTATTTATGTGCTAAGAAACCAGACACGACTGACACATTATAGGGTTACTAGAAATATCTCAGGACTGATTCACTTTAGAAAATAATGGATAACACAACATATAACCAGATGTCCATGCTCTTTCAGAATAACCTAAAAAAACACTTGTTATGGGGAGACAGAGTCACTTTAATGACAGGTATAAGACAAAAGCCTATCTGGATCGCTAGGGACTTGTGTACCTCAGTGTGAGCTATACCATATAGGGTCACCCACGATGGGCAGAGAGGTCAGACAAATATCAGTCCACTGGAAAAGGAACTGGCAACCCATTTCAGTATCTTTACCAAGAAAACCATATCGATGAGCAGAACCAGACACAAATGTGTCTGGTGTGCTGTGTCCATATGGTCACTGAGAGTCGGACACAACTGAAGTACTGAACAACAACATAAGGCACAATAGAAAGACTGACACAGAGGTTCCCAGTGGGTGCTTGCCCAAGTTTGCCAGCAATGATGCCATCCATAACTGTGGTTTAATCTGAAGCCACCCACTAATGGGAGAAACTCTACTGGGAGGCTCGGTGACTAAGGGCTGGGGTATCCCACGGACAGATATAGAGAGGACCCACAGCTTAACCCTTTCACTGACTGAGGATACAAACATGTAATGCATCAGATTTTTGTTACTTTATAGCATGATACTAGAAGCAATAAATCGTGGTCCAAACTATCGTGGTCCTATATATATATATATATATATATATATATATATATATATATATATATATATTCAGACTAATACACATAATTAGGCAAAAAAAGTCATAAAGCTGATTTTTTATAAAAAATAAATAATTGTGAATGTCTCTACTGGT
>CM050163.1:549955240-549960240 GCA_027410445.1 Discoglossus pictus
GAAGTTTTTAGTTAGTGAAGACCTTGCTTTTGGATAGAAGCTCAATAACTAAAAACTTCTGTAAAAAAAAATGCTCTGTGCTTATATAGAGCCCTATTCAATTGGCCAAATCACAATTGAATGAGGCCCCAAGTATTTAATTGCAAAATAATCGTCCGGATACTTCATCACAAATGTTGCAAAGCAATCAGCAAAACCCCAGATTATTTACTTGTTTTCTGCCAGGGGGCCCGCACGGCACTACCACAAGTTGTCATGTCGGCCTCCATTGGCACTGACACAGTTAAACCACAAGCAAAGCTCGCAGCAGTTCAACTGAAAGCCTAAAGTCAATATTTAGGGATGAACTGTCTACTTCCCCTGAGAACAGAAGACTATTGGGATCAGTATTTACAGAAAAAAAAATCAACATAAAAAAAAAAAACAGAATTTTGCAGGATTTAACGAATATGCAGTAAATTGGGTGCTCTGGATAAATATATTTGGAGACCTGATACATTGCTTTATTTTTACAGCTGTCAAACTTAATGAAACACCAAATATGTAATAATGTCATGTCTGTCTTTGCTAAGGATTCATCTTAAAGGCTACAGGGTTACCACCAAGACTAATAACTCTGCTAGTATCATATATATATATGATACTGTATATATATATATATATATATTTTTTTTTTTTTTTTTTTTATTATTTATATGTGTGTATGTACATATTTCCCCTTGGAGTCACCCAAGATGGGCAGGTCATAGCAGTGAGGTCAGACAAATTGTGGTCTGCTGGAGAAGGAACTGGAAACCCACTCCAGTATCTTTTCCATGAAAACTTTACTCATATGCCCAGCCTGCTGTAATCCATGGGGTCACGGAGAGTCGGACAAGACTGAATGAATAAAAACAATGTGTGTATATATATATATATATATATATATATATATATATATATATATATATATATATATATATATATATATATATATATATCTTATATGTGTGCATGGTGTATGTGTATAATTATATATATATATATATATATATATATATATATATATATATATATATATATTATACACATACACCATGCACACATATAAGATTAATTATATATATATATATATATATATATATATATATATATAATCTTATATGTGTGCATGGTGTATGTGTATAATATATATATATATATATATATATATAATTATACACATACACCATGCACACATATAAGATTATATATATAAGATTTTATATATATATATATATATATATATATATATATATATATTATACATACATTGTTTTTATTCATTCAGTCTTGTCCGACTCTCCGTGACCCCATGGATTACAGCAGGCCGGGCATATGAGTAAAGTTTTCATGGAAAAGATACTGGAGTGGGTTGCCAGTTCCTTCTCCAGCAGACCACAATTTATCTGACCTCACTGCTATGACCTGCCCATCTTGGGTGACTCCAAGGGGAAATATGTACACACACACATATAAATAAAATAATTAAAAATAAAAAATAAAAAAAATATATATATATATATATATATATATATATTTTAGTGTGTGTGAGTTATTTTATTTGGGCAGTGTTATTTATGCATTTACACAAACATGATTTTATATATATATATATATATATATACACACACACATACACTGTAGTTGTATATTATTTTTACCATTAATCATTACATATTTCACCATGATATAATCTAAATAGCCACTATACTCCAACACAATACTACCAAGTAGGGTACTATAAAAAGCCCCTGGGGTATCGCCGCCTGGCGTGTGCAATCATGCACAGAAGTGCCACACAAATTGACCAGGTCAAAAAGGAGGGAAAATCAATACCTCTGTAGCTTTGTTCTGAATAGCAGAAGTATTAGCATATTGATTTTTAGATGAACGTAATAAATTACTTAATATATTACATAAATATATTTTATTTTGAATTTATTTTAAAAAAAAAAATAATGAAATATATTAGGCTGTGTTGCAATATAGGGGGGTCTATGAAGAAATGGTGTTGTAGTTTAGTTGTGATGGAGGCAGGAAGTTTTGGGGGCTCCCCATGTTATGTATAGTTATACATCAGGGGTGTGGGGGAGTCTGCCAGGGGCTGACAAACGGTGTCCTGTCACTTGTTTTTCCAGACTGGTTTTAACATGAACACATGATCCCTGCACTCTGGAGTGTTTTCTTATTTTGCCTCCACAGGATCCTCCTCCACCACAAGCCAAAAGGCAGAGGGTAAAATGGAGAGGGGGGAGAGGGGGGGCTGTGTGTGGATTTCTTTTCAGCCCAGTGGATAAACACTATCTGTCCTCTTAGCACAGTCAGATTATCAGTAGAGTATTGGAAACGGAAACAGATAGGAAATCCTCCTCACACAGGCTGTCTGCGAGGCATATGTGGGCATAAAGGGGCCCTTGTTAGCCCAAGCTAGACGCCATTTGTCACAGGAACTAATGGTACATTTATTGCCTAAGTGGATGCAGGTTTCTATTCAGCCGGTGACATTTATCAGGACACTGACTGAGTGCTGCTTAACACTGGGATCAATTCTGCAGCAATCTGTCCCAATCAGGCTCATGACAGGGTGTATGATAGAGATATAATGCATAGGCATACACTGGCAAGGGACTGGTACATGCCAGGATAACAGGGGCTTAATGAAAGATTCATAGCGATGTATACAGAGCTAAAGACCAAAGGGTTATGTTATGGAAAGAAACACAGCCCCTGCAGCACCGGAGGTGGCACCAGAGCCCAGACTGGCAGTGCCACTACAGAACCAGAGCAAATGACCAGTCACTGTGATAAAACTGAGATAGAAGTGGCATCGAAGCGCAGCCGGGTACCAGAATAAAATGTCCAGAGTACTACCACTGATGGGGAAGTGGCATCAAAGCACAGCTTGGTAGTGCCACTACATAACCACATCAAATGACCAGTCAGTGTGTTCGCACTGACAAAATTGGCATCAAATCCCAGCCTGGCACCAGAACAAATGACCAGTCAATGTGCTACCACTGAGAGAAGTGGTTTCAAAGCCCAGCCTGGTAGTGCCACTACATGACCACATCAAAAGACCAGTCAAAGTGTTACCAGTGACATATGTGGCATCAAAGCCCAGGCTAGCAGGGTCACTACAGATCTAGTTCAAATGACCAGTCAGTGTGTTACTGCAAACATGGAAGTGGCATCAAAGATCAGCATGGCATTAGAAAGCACGGCTTGGCAGTGCCCCTAGGGAACCAGATCAAATGGTCAGTCAAGGCACTACCACTGATATAGAGGTGGCATCAGAGCTCAGCCTGGCACCAGATCAAATAACCAGCCAGTGTGTTACTACTACCATAGAGGTGGCATCAGAGCCCAACCTGGCACCAGAACCAGATAAAATAACCAGTCAGTGTGTTACTACTACCATAGAGGTGGCATCAGAGCCCAGCCTGGCACCAGAACAAATAACCAGCCAGTGTGTTACTACTACCATAGATGGGGCATCAGAGCCCAGCCTGGCACCAGAACAATTAACCAGTCAGTGTGTTACTACTACCATAGTGGTGGCATCAGAGCCCAGCCTGGCACCAGAACAAATAACCAGTCAGTGTGTTACTACTACCATGGTGGTGGCATCAGAGCCCAGCCTGGCACCAGATCAAATAACCAGTCAGTGTGTTACTACTACCATAGAGGTGGCATCAGAGCCCAGCCTGGCACCAGAACCAGAACAAATAACCAATCAGTGTGTTACTACTACCATAGAGGTGGCATCAGATCCCAGCCTGGCACCAGAACGAGATAAAATAACCAGTCAGTGTGTTACTACTACCATGGTGGTGGCATCAGAGCCCAACCTGGCACCAGAACAAATAACCAGCCAGTGTGTTACTACTACCATGGTGGTGGCATCAGAGCCCAGCCTGGCACCAGAACCAATAACCAGTCAGTGTGTTACTACTACCACGGTGGTGGCATCCGAGCCCAGCCTGGCACCAGAACAAATAATCAGTCAGTGTGTTATTACTACCATGGTGGTGGCATCAGAGCCCAGCCTGGCACCAGATCAAATAACCAGCCAGTGTTTTACTACTACCATGGTGGTGGCATCAGAGTCCAGCCTGGCACCAGAACCAGAACAAATAACCAGTCAGTGTGTTATTACTACCATGGTGGTGGCATCAGAGCCCAGCCTGGCACCAGAACCAGAACAAATAACCAGTCAGTGTGTTACTACTACCATGGTGGTGGCATCAGAGCCCAGTCTGGCACCAGAATAACCAGTCAGTGTGTTACTACTACCATAGAGGTGGCATCAGAGCCCAGACTGGCAGACTGGCACCAGAATAATGCCAAACGACCAGTCAATGTGTTACCAGCAGCTCCTGCCACACACCATTACCAGATGCCATCTGCCTGGCACACATCACAGACCTGCTACAAATCCGCTGCCTTCCTCTGGATTCTCCCTCCATCACAGCAATAAAGGATATGGAGGGAGAAATCTAATATCAACCCTGGGTGACCTTGGGCAGATCAATAAAATAATAATGATTGCGAAATAATATGAGAGAAAACAGATCCATTATCACATAATGCGGATAATAATAATAATAATACTAATAATAAAGCACATAGAGTCCCTTAAAGCTACAGCAGTAAGTTTGGAGGGTGTGCAGGAGTGGGGGGCTTCTTACCTACCCATATTCCAGGCAGGGGAGCCTCTCCAGGGTTCAGATCCCCCTCAGCAGACCCTCCAAGAGCTCCCAGAGGGGCTGCGGCACAGCCAGGACCATCCTAATCTGTCACATAAAAGGCAGCCTCTAACCAAAAGGAGAAAGATGGCGGCTCCAGCTCCACGAGTCCAGAAAGAAGAAAAGAGAGAGCAGCAGAAAGCGATCACACCCGAGGAGAAGCAAGTCACATCCACACGGAATGCAAAGTGATGGGGATTTTCCTGTGAAATAAAGCGATTTTGGTGAAAAGCT
>CM050163.1:549965240-550122740 GCA_027410445.1 Discoglossus pictus
GTGTATGGCAGGATCCCAGCTTTTGGCGCTCATTTCTGCCTAAGTCCCGCGTGTTTCAATGCCTCAACTGCACGCCTCGCTTTGCGAGGCTCGCAGGCGATAAGCGCCTTTTTACAGGACCACTATTCTCCACTGTATATGGTATTTTAAATAAGTGGGCAACATGATTTAAGAAAGCAAAGAACTAAAAAAAAAGCTTATATATGCAATTATTTTTAATGCAACATTCAGTTCTCATTTATCTGCTCATACTGTCTGTTATTTTCTCAAATGTGTTATCATGTAAACTAATGAACGATCCATAAGACCTAATAAATGTGCTGGCAGTTACATTCATTCCAGTTACACAGATATAAAGTCTCCTCCCACCTCAGGAAGGTCAACAAAAACCAAAATGGTAGATCCCAGTGTACAATAATTGCATATCAAAAGCAATGTATTAGAGGCTGTATTATTTTACTTTCTATTATAAAATCATTTTGCATCATTTTAAATATATTTTAAACATATGACCACTGCCCGTCCCTGCCATAACAGGAGCTGGGTGAGACCGACTCAACTTGCTGTTGGTTTATTTGCCGAATAATATTTTAATTTACCATCGTTATCCTTAAAAACACAATTAGGTAAATTACCTAGAATTTGTATGTGTACCCTGATGATTTATTATGCCTTTAAATAATCTCTAGTAGGAGATAATGAGATAATTGGATACAAGGAATTTGTACAATATACACACCGTATTGGTCCGAATATAAGCTGCACCCGCATATAAGATACACAGGGGAGTATCTTATACTGCTCTAGGCCAAGTCAGACTTCTCTTTTTTCCTTTGCGCTGTTCCAGTCCAATAATTGCGGTCAGAGCCTTCTCTCTTGTGGATGGTAGCTTCTGGTGTGACTTTTTTGCTACGTCATCTTATCCTGATTAGAGACTGTTGTTTAGTGACTGTAATATTACCTGTAATTATAGATATGGCCAAGGAACATGACATTGTTGCATTGTGATTATGTATTATTGTTGTTTGAGTTTTATGTTGCCTGTACATTGTTATCTTGTATCCTAGTTAGAATATGTTATAGAGAGAAAATGTGATTTAGAACAGAATATATGTGGAAATGGTAACAAGGCTCTGCACAGAAGTTTAACTGCAGAACACATACAGGACACATATCTGGACACATACAGGCCTTGATTCAAGGCAGATGACTGCTCCTTAGGAGGCCTGAGCAAACACTTGAAGTTAACATCAAGGTTTTTACCCCCTAGCTAGTTATAGACACCTGTCATGTAGTTTAGACATCTGGTGAGTTTTATCTCAAGAGCTTCTATAGCAACCAAGGTCGCAAGGCAGATGTGCTGACATCACACACATACACAAAGGTACACAAGGGTGTGGTATGGGAGATGTATAAATATGTTGGCTCTATGATTCAATAAATGTTCAGTTCTAGTTTGACATATCCACATTGTGACGCTGTTATTGTGTTTGCATCCTGAATTAGTGAGTAGTCTTGCCAGAGGACACTAGTAACCTGTATCTAGTATTCTCTGCCTGTACCTTTGGGTGTTGTCCTCTTCAGATGCCATCTTTTGTGCCACAGAGGACAAGAACTACACAATTCTGCTGGGGTAGATTTGAGCTAGGTTTATATCGAGCCCCATGAAGAAGCAGATCGTGACAGAGACCAAAAGTACATAAGTGGTAGTTAGTGTAAATGGTTGTTTATCTGGTAATTTCTTGGAAAGCCTTACAGGATTTCTATCTCCCTAAGGCTTTGATGATGTGGACTGGTGTTTGGTGTTTTCAGTCAGATGTGGTAGCTTCAATCCTAAATGAGTGGCCGGAGGAAGAATACGGGTTTAGTGCAAATCGGATTAGGGTTAGATAGATGTAGTGAATAAAGGTAATGGTGGTTAACGGATGGCTGTACATGGAAAGAACTGGGTGGTCATTTGGTTTGGAGGCAAGAGTTTCTAACAGATTACATATTCCATTTACGGTGCACCACGGGTTGTGGCTAGGATAGTAAGTTATGTATACCGGAAGTTTGCTGTTTTTTTTGTTGAAAAGGGGCAGAATGAAGGATGTTTTGCCTTGTGAGGAATATTGGTTGAGTGTAGGAAGCCATAGAATGTGAGGATGATAGCGAATCATATGCTAGTGGAGACCTTGATACCAAACAAATGATTTGACAATAGGGAATTGCGTTGTTTGAAGATAGGTTCATTTATTGGTAAGCAGCGTTTCAGCTGTGATCCTTGTTTAATGATCAGGCCTCTCAGGGAATGATTTTACCGTTGGAGAGGATAAAAGGATTTGAAATTGAATGAACACAAGAATTGAATACCAGAGAGACAGGTCTTGATGGTATGGTGGTTAAGACCAAGGTAGGAGTCGCAGTGAACAGCAAATGTGAGGATAGCTTCAGATAGCCATGAGAGCATTGTTGATTGTACCGATGACTATCGCAGATCTGTTCAACGGTATTCAGGATGGTTGATAGAAGTTGGGCGATGTACCCTGGAGGGGTGAAGGAATAGTCCTGTGGAAACAATGACGGATTATCAGGACTTGGAGATGGAAACTATGCGAATAGCTGAAATTGGTACATTAGCAAATGGATTGTGAGCTCTCTCAGGAGAGACATAGTGTACTGGTCAGGAGACTCTTGTTTAGCAAAGATTTCCCAGGTTGTCATTTCTGATGAAATGACACAAACTGACCGACCTTGCACTTCTCCGTGCCAGGTGAGTGAAGCCACAAGTCTTGGTATTACTGTTCTGGCTGAATATGCTTCCAGAATGATCTGAGATATTGAGGATGGGAGGATTTTTTAGCGATAGAGGACTTTAAAATGGTTGGAAAAAGAATGGATTAGGATGGTTAGTAATGAGGCATTGGGTATTGTTGAAAAGAAAGAACGGCCATTCCAGTGGGTGAAAAAACCTGGTTCATAACTGAAGATCGGTTTCTTCATTGAGACGAATGGGTTCGAGGATGACATATAAGGGAGAAGAGGAGCTTGGAGATGAATTCTCAACATTCCAGGAGGCAAAGAAAACATGGCCTAAGAGTGACTAGAATTCCTTGACAGAGCAATATCAAAGGATGGGATAAGGATAAGTGTTCCTCCTAATGAGACATAATCACTAGTTTCCCCAATGTAACAGCCCCTCACATACAGTACATTGTATCATGTACACTACATTGGATGATGTGCATGAATATGACCCTCTGATGTTATAGCTCTTGTTGTTATATGTGGCTGTTTCCTCTTTAGAGATATGCTGACTAAATTTGTAGTGAATTTTATTGTAAGGTTTGGTGACATTTTCTCTGTGGTGCTGTTCATTTGCCAATCTTCTGTTCACCAATATTTGTTTCAGATTTGGTGGCTGTCTAAACGCAAGAATGGGAGGTTTGGTGAATATATGTTTTAATTCTGCGTCCTCTGTTAGAAGTGCCTTTAAATCCTTAAATATTTTGCATATTTCTTCTATATATATTCTTTAGTTTAGTTTTGGGAGAGGGACTGTTACGTTGGGGAAACCAGTCAAAAATTACACCTGAGAATGAATCTGCACAGACTTTTGATCAAAAATCACAATGAAGACATTTGCTGTACCCCAATTGGACACAATTTCACCCAGAATACACACTAAATCCAAAACCTGAAAATTTCCAAGAGCAGAAAATTTTTAAATAAAAAATGGTTAAATTTTTTGATTCAAAACATACCGGGCTTAATATTGATTTACATTTTTTGCCTCAATACCAAAATGTTTTATGACACAGAAACCTTCCACATCTATTCACATGTTCAATTGGTGTTTCTCTAATGCTCAAATTGCGGGGACATTTATGGCCCTTAATTATGGGTCTGCAATGCTCTTATCTAAACCTGATCTACAGACTCACAGGACATTATTTATGGTGCTTGTCTGTGTCCCATCCTAATCTCTGAACAGATTTTTTTTTTGAGCATCCTTTTAGTACTGCTTCAGACTTGATAAAGAGAGTTTATCTCTCGAAAGCTCATGATAATAATTATAAATATATTTGTCCAATAAAAAAGATACCACTATCTATACTGCAATATATCTATACTTGCTCTTTGAGTAGGTAACCAGACCTATAGGACAAACCTACTTCAGGCATTGGCCGTACTCAGATTGAGCACCTTTAATTTTGTTGTTGTGTATGCAAGGGTGATAGGGGGTTCCAGACATGGACTCCTTGTTCATTGTGCCTTAGGGAGTAAAGCTGCACCTCACTGACGAGGCCCACAGAGGCCGAAACGCGTCTGTGGTTTGCTGTTTCTCCTGTTCAGCGTAGAATTGCCTGCTATTTCGGGGCTGGGTCACTCTTTTGAGTGAGACCAGACTGATATACTACAGGATATTTCTCCCTGTGAAGGGCACAAGTGAGCTAAAAGAGGTTGGTCTCTGAGAAGGTAACCAGACTTATAGGTCAAACCTACTTCAGGTATTGTCCGTTCTCAGTTTGAGCACCTCTAAATTTGTTGTGGTGTGTATGTGTATATATGTATATATGTATATTCCTGCTCATCTTCCCAGAATGCAGTGTAATTACTGTATTTCTTGGAATTCTGAGCTGTTTTTTTAACTTGTTTTAGACATTCAAATGTGAACACAGATGTACTATTTATTTACTGTACTACTGTACGGTGGAGGCTTCTATCGCTCTTTTGCCCACCATATATTAAATGATTGTTTGGGTGAACTACCTACTCATAAGATCCATAACACAAGCTGAGATCCCGCTCCATGCTGATGATAGCCAGTAAGCTTGAACCAGCTGTCTGTGGGTCGGATTCTCAACTTGTGTATAACCCAGCCTTGGCTTTGCATAAAAGCTGTGTAATGCAGCGGGCATAAGCTTAAAGGAAGCCATGTTTGAAATGGCATTTGTAGACACATTTGCATGTCCCTGCTCAGCTTCCCAGAATGCAGTGTAATAATTGTATTTATCGTAGTCCTGAGCAGGAAACAGGTTTTTTAACATGTTTTTTTAGTTTTAATATATACTTATGGTTTCAAATGTAAAGAGGGGAAAGGAGTAGCTGCAAATGGGACATGATTAGCAGAAATCTGAATGGGCTAGTGTAAATAACTAAATGCCCCCATGGTGTCTTAACTTTTTGCATCAGCTGTTAAAGTGTTATATATTTAGTATAAAGAAAATCATATGCAACCCTCTACACGAGTTATAGTTGCAGGCTGTAAAATAGATGTATTTTCAGGATATCAGATTTACTCCGCATCCATTAATCTGACATCACTTTCTCTCTCACTGTCTCTTTTGCTACAGTGGGGGGAAAAGTATTTGATCCCCTGCTGATTTTGAACGTTAGTCCACTGACAAAGAAATGATCAGTCTATCATTTTAATGGTAGGTGTATTTTAACGGTGAGAGACAAAATAACAAAAAAAACAAACAAGAAATACACATGTCAAAAAAGTTATAAATTGATTTGCAGGTCAGTGAGGGAAATAAGTATTTGACCCCTTCAACTTACTTGGAGGCAAAACCCTTATGGGCAATTACAGAGGTCAGATGTTTCTTGTAGTTGGCCACCAGGTTTGCACACATCTCAGGAAGGATTTTGTCTCACTCCTCTTTGCAGATCCTCTCCAAGTCATTAAGGTTTTGAGGCTGATGTTTGGCAACTCGAACCTTCAGCTCCCTCCACAGATTTGATATGGGATCAATGTAGGGAGACTGGCTGGGCCACTCCAGGACCTTAATGTGCTTCTTCTTGAGCCACTCCTTTGTTGCCTTGGCTGTGTGTTTTGGGTCATTGTCATCCTGGAATATCCATCCACACCCTGGCTGAGGGAAGGAGGTTCTCATCCAAGATTTGATGGTACATGGCCCCATCCATCGTCCCTTTGATGCGGTGCAGTTGTCCTGTCCCCTTAGCAGAAAAACACCCCCAAAGCATAATGTTTCCACCTCCACGTTTGACAGTTGGGATGGTGTTCTTGGGGTCATATGCAGCATTCCTCCTCCTCAAAACACGGTGAGTTAAGTTGATGCCAAATAGCTTGATTTTGGTCTCATCTGACCACAACAGTTCTCCAGTTCTCCTCTGAATCATTCAGATGTTCACTGGCACTTCAGATGGGCCTGTACATGTGCTTTCTTGAGCAGGGGGACCTTGCGGGCACTGCAGGATTTCAGTCCTTCACGGCGTAGCGTGTTCCCAATTGTTTTCTTGGTGACTATGATCCAGCTGCCTTGCGACCATTAACAAGATCCTCTCTCACCTTTCTCAGGATCATTGAAACTCCACGAGGTGAGATCTTGCATGGAGCATCAGACCGAGGGAGACTGGTAGTTATTTTGTGTTTCTTCCATTTGCGAATAATCGCACCAACTGTTGTCACCTTCTCACCAAGCTGCTTGGTGATGGTCTTCTAGCCCATTCCAGCCTTATGTAGGTCTACAATCTTGTCCCTGACAACCTTGGACAGCTCTTTGGTCTTGGCCATGGTGGAGAGTTTGGAATCTGATTGATTGCTTTCGTGCACAGGTGTCTTTTATACAGGTAACGAGCTGAGATTAGGTGCACTCCCTTTAAGAGAGTGCTCCTAATCTCAGCTCGTTGCCTGTATAAAAGACACCTGGGAGCCAGAAATCTTGCTGATTGGTAGGGGATCAAATACTTATTTCCCTCACTGACCTGCAAATCAATTTATAACTTTTTTTGAAGTGCGTTTTTCTTGTTTTTTTGTTGTTGTTATTCTGTCTCTCACTGTTAAAATACACATACCATTAAAATTATAGACTGATCATATCTTTGTCAGTGGACAACCTTTTAAAATCCGAAGGGGATCAAATACTTTTTCCCCCACTGTAGCACAATGCACCCGGTATGAGCTATTGGATAGCCACAAATCATCCAGAATAACTGACAGCTTTTCTGGTCCTGGAGGCATCCATGACACATTGGTGAAGTTGTTTGTGTGTGTGAATTCAAAAGAGTTCTTTACATTTCTTCAGTGAAGGAATTGCAGTTATTAATTCAAGCTGTCTGCTTCCGAGCATTTGCTGGGGAAGTGGGAAAATTACAAATTAAAAAAAAATTCAGTTATTTGACAAATCTCATCCACTGATATGTTTAAATAAGCATACTCCTCAGGCTACAAGATATTAAGAAGTGTTGACATCACAAAAGCTTTCAATAGATGAAGGGTCTTTAAAATCTATGATGTTAGCTAAAAAAATATTTATTTTCATGGCTTACAGGGATGCCTGTGTTCACAAACCTGTGTAATTTCCCTTGAACTACAGTGGTCCTTGAAGTAAAATCTCCTAAATAAATGTTATTGTTGTAATCTTTTAGAAGATAAAGTGCTCAATTTATATACTCCGAATGCTTCCCTACTGCAAAGTTGCCTACAGTAATGTTCAAAAAACGTTTTAATCTCTTTAATGTGTATTTCCTCAGGGTGACAAGATTCCACAACTCATTTCTACATAGACTGTCCTGTTCATTATTGTTATTTTTATTGAGAGTTTCACTGTGTCCTATTTTAAGGGATATATTATTTCTACTTATTAAAATGGAAATATATTACATAGATCACATAGCATATGGTCTTCAAATATATATATATATATTGGGTAAAGATAAGTTGCTGAATCAATATATGTAACTCAATAGTAGAAGATATGAGCTGCCTGATGCATTTTTAACTCCCGTTTCGCTGTTATGCCGGCTTTATCAAAGGCTTATATGGCTATACCCTGATTAGGCCAATCTACTATGGAGATTGTAAGTAAAATAACATCATATATCTATATAAAGGCTCATTGAATATTTTTTTTTCTGATTGCGGAGCTTTATTTGAAAAAAAGAATACACATAGTGGTATGTTATCAAATATCCTCTTTCAGATGCAGCAAAGAAAATTTAATAAACAGCAGAAAAGCCTTATGTTTATTCCTTAACTATTTCTTGTTCTATATCTTCCACTGAGCTACTCATCACAAAAAAAAAAGATTTTTAGTCCATCAAGTTCTATTATCTGCAACATGCTGACCAATTGTTAATTGATCCAGAGGAAGGCAAATAGAAACAAAAAATAATACACAAAATGTTTTAAGTAAAAAGATTAATGAATATAGGTAGAATAATTTTCTCAATATAAAATGTAACTTTTATTTATTAAAATGAATCTGTTCTGAGTTTGCAAGAAGCAGCTTTTGGGAGTTAACACCCCTGAAAATCCCTGCTAAAATTTGCATAATATTTATGGCCAATCACAGGCAGCTATACATGTTAATAAAATGTAACAATCAATGATGGCAGTTTGTGCAGGAAGGACTCTTTGAATGTGTAGTCATCTGCAGGAGGAGCCAGTCACTGATCTGTTGATCTCTGCATTGAGCTTCTTCTGGCTTGGAGGTTAGTAAAAGGGTTAAAATATGTACCCAAATGCAGTGCTCCTGAACCTTCAAATTACAACAAAAAATATAATTAAATTAGTTTAATAAACTTTGAACTGATCAGTCATAAATACAACAATAAACAAGACATGTTTAGCAGGTTAATGATAAGGAGTGTCAGTTATGTATACCAAGAAACAAATGTATTTATTAGGAAACAGACTTAAAGTCTACTAAAAGATGGGAACTATTTTGATCAAATAAACCTGATCCCTCCAATTAGTGGAAGAAAAGAACAGCTAATGTCTGTTACAGAACAAAAAAGCATTAAGAATTCACTTTCAGTGAGAAACTGAAAAACACATCTTTACACAGATATTTTCCAAAATGGAAACGCATGTGTATATATATATATATATATATATATATATATATATATATATATATATATATATATATATATATATATATATATATATATATATATAAATGTATAGAGCATTTCAAATATTAATACACTGGATATAAAAGAAAGGTTATAATAGGGTTATTGTATTAGCTTATAATAACCATAAAGGTTGGATTTTATTTGTGGTAAAAGTTCTGACAGAGCCTCCCCAAACACGCAATAAACATCAGTAATAGTCAAACAATGAATATGTGATTAAATGTATGCATGTTTATGTACATTTATATACCATATGCATACTGGCAGCATGATTCCCAGAGTGCAATGAAAACATTTTGTTTGTTGACATTATGATATATATTAGATGTAAAGAAGTACACATAGGCATATACAGCTTAATATATCTATCTTAGACATGTATATACATTTACATGAGTGTATAAAGAGGTCTCTAAATCTTACTAGTACTTACAATTACTATTAATATTATTATTTATATACTTTTACTATTTTTCAGTGATGCCAAAGGCTGTATATGCTCTGGATCTCTCCGCTCATTGATGGAAGTATTGTGGCTGGAGTGGACCCAGGGGAAAGTGCCACAATGAAAAATACTCTTTGAAACACAGATGAATAGCATAGAACAATGTAATAAACACACTTTCTAATCACCTCCCACTATCATACTGTGTTATACCACTATACAATTTAGCCTGGGACCTTCATGTTCGGTTCTGACCGTGGCTTCTTGATCCACATACAGATTCCTCAGGAGGTGAAAGAGATGATCTGGTATCCCCATCACTTAAATAACTTGCCACATTTTGTTGTAATCTGCACAGTCAAAGTCTTTAGAATAGTCTATGAGACAGACATACAGTGCATGTTTTTCTGGAACTCTTTAGTACAAGAGATCAAATTGCCAATGTCTGCTGGATAATAGAGAAAGCGTCTTCCTCGGAGAAACCCGGCTTGCACATCTGGTAATTCTTGGTCAGTATATTGTTGGAGACGAATTTGGAGGATCTTAAGTATTATTGTGCTGGCATGTAAAATTAATGCAATTGTTCAATAATTGGAGTAGTCTTTGGCACTGCTTTTTTACGTATTTCCATATAGTCTGATCTTTTCCACTGGCCACTGTTGAATTTTCACAATTTGTTGGCATAAGGCAAGCAACAATTTCCCAGCACCATCTTCTAGGATTTTGAACAGTTCAGTCGGGATTCCATCAACTCATTCAGTAAGACTTCCTAGGGACCATCTCACTTTACTCTCCAAGATATGTGTCTCCAGCTCATTGGACAAACTATTGAGGTTATCACTGCTGTTTAGATCCTTCCTGTAGAGATCTTCAGTGTATTTCTTCCATCTCTTCTTTATCTGATCTGCTTTTGTAAGTCCGCACATTTTTTGTCTTTTTATTACAAATTGGTTAGCAAAATATTCAATCATTGATTTTTATTTCATACCAATAAATAAGTGTTTATGTAGACATTAAAGGCATATCTAAATGTCCTGGGTTATTGCATATCTCAACTCCTATATGCAGCACATTTCATACAAGGTTTTGTTTTTCTTAATATCTAAAAATTCCTCTAATGAGAGCATGGAGCATTTGGGGATCAATTTTAATCCATTATTCACCTGCTGTATTTTTCAGCCAATAGTAGAGCACTGATGTCTGCCCTGAAGTCACTGCTAAGATGTGACCCATCCGCCTGTTTCCTGTTCTCTGCAGTGGCTGCTAGCCCTGCCCCTGACCAGAGATCAGCACACACAGAGCCGCTGCTGTGTGTGTGAGACCTATAGTTGTCACCAGACAGAGTTAGAGAGAGAGCGATAGGTGAGCGAGAGAGAGAGAGAGAAAAAAACATGCAGCAGTGATTGATGTAGAAATGGACAATCTGCAGGGGTGGTAATCAAGTGTGAATGTGCTGCATAGAGAGACCCTTATATGAAAATACATAGCATCTTCTAACATGGTGGCACACTATATATCCCATGCTGCTTTGTAGCACAGCCAGGAATCCCAGAGTTTGATACTAATGTTTCAGTCTTTGCGTTCTCCTGATGGCCAAAATAAATTATGAATTTTATACTAATTTAGCCTGGATTTCAAGGGGGTTTCAAGTTTTAACTGTCAGAAATTACAAGACATTTTACTAACTTGAAGGTAAGTTTTTACAGGTTAATTTTGGTATTTTTTCATGCAATTTTTTTTTCATACACTGCTGTTTCTCCTCTATCACATGCACTCATAATCCAGGAAATGTAGGTATACCTTTAAGAGTAAATGTAAATATTTTGCACAATAGTAGACGTTTTGGATGATAGTTAAATATTTAGTCATTCATCATTTAACTACCAGTCCTCCCATATATTTTTCAGAGATAAGTTTAAGGTCAATTTATTAATTGTAAATACCCTACCACATGTTCAATGGACTCTCCAAAATCAGACTTACAACTCCTGCTCTCAAATGTTATGGACATTCAGTCAGATGGTCACTGTCTCATGTGAGCCCTCCCAAGTAGTTTTGGTTGTTATGCCTGATATGAGACAAGACTACACCTACCAGCATGCTTTGTAGAGAATAGAAACACTAGCTAGATTTTACCATATTGTTCAGTAACAAATATGTTTTCCCCTGCAGTCAGGCACACCTAATTACATTCTTATGGTCTAAATATTCATTAAATAAATGATTTTTACATTTCATTTAATGTTTTAATGTTCTTTGGAATTCATGCTGGATCACAAATGTGATTATACTCCTTTGGGGAACAAGTAGAAACCAACCTGGTATTGGAACACTTGGTCCCAGACATTATCCTTCCTCTGTATGATCTCTGGTGGGCTAGCATCACGCATCAATCCTGAATTACTCAGGTTCTTGCCCTTACCATCTCAGTCATGTGTATTAAACTGCTCTGCTGAATCTGTGATGGGATCAGCTCCTGCGGTCATCTTGTAGGATCATCCATCTGTACAATCCCCAAGGCAAGGGCAGTGGAACAGTCAGCCCTCCCTGGGTCAGGAGTGTGATGATACTCCATTAAGGAATAAGTAGCTCCAGGTTCTCAGGGCTTGGGCATTTCCCTGACAGCATCTCCTCCCTGGGTTGAACTTCCGCCCATGGACCTTGATCCACCTTACTTCACCTGGGGACACGATGGGGATTGCGGCTCCACTCTTCTCCTGGACCGCATTTGATTGTCTGTTTCCCCCTTGTAGCGGATGAGATAAATGGACCTTCCTCAGCCATGTTCTCTGGACTGGAACTAGATGCCAATTGTAGTGACTCAGACTTTCCCCGTTTCACCTTGGGTGGATAAGCCAGATGGCACTGCAGTTCTGGTTCTTGGCTCTCTTGGCATCTGTGCGGCTGTTACCTCTATTGGCTTTGAATAAGGAACATGTGTTGGTCTTGGGTCGACGTCCACTGGGATTCTTCCCTCTCCTGGTCGCCCTGTGTGTGGTCTCCGTCTTTGTGGATCCTGGCAAGCCTTCAAGATTAGTTTGGTGTGGCCCTGTTGTGGGCCGCCTGCTCTGCTGCTGCCTTGAGTTGCTTGCTTCTGGGGCGGATCAGCCAAGGTATTCACCTGTGAAATTGCTACTGCAGCTTTCCTTGTGGGTGGAGCATGTGTTGGCTTCAGGGTCCCAGGGATTTTTCCCTCTCCTGATTGCCCAGTGGGTAGTGTTAGTGTCTGCAGATCAGCCCAATCCTCTTGGATCCATTAGGATTAGTTTGACCTTGACTGTTGTAGATCCACAGTAGCAGGGGTCTTGTTGGGGTCCCCCTTCTCTGCAGGGAGAGAATCGGCTCCTGCTGTTCCTGGACCATGATCAGCTGTCAGAAACACCTCTGATCTTGCCCTGGTTATATCGATAGGTCTTTCAGATGCCTACTTGTCTCCTGCTTCAGACCTGCAAGGATTCAGCCAGCGGTCTACCCAGTCACAGTCCAGGACCACTTCCTCCTGCACATCTGTGTACTGTGGAATTGGACCTTGATCCAACCAGCTGTGGGCTCAAGCCACTTCAAGCTCTGCTTCCTCTGATTGGCAAGAGCTCTGGGGCCTGATTCCCATCTTGGGACGCTTTTTTGCATAAATTCTGCATACTCTTGCTGGAACTCGAATTGGTAATACCGTCCTTCTGATAGCATTGTCCAATGATGTGCTGTCCCAATACTGCATGCTGGATCACCCTGTAACACTGCTCCAAACCCTTCAGATAGCTCAAGCCTTAAGTAAGAGTGTCATTGGGATGCTGTAGCAGGTATGGTCAGTAGTTCTACTAACCATCCAGAGTCCCAGGGAGGCCATTCGCTTAGGAGGTTATTCAGCTTCAAAATCTCATGCCTTCACTTACAGGAATCTTACCTCAGGACCTTTGCATTGATGGGCTTCTTGGTGCCCAGCAGCCATATCAGAATCATCAGCAGAAGAATCAAGATCACCTGATCACCAGCTCAGCACCAGCTCAGCATAAATGTCCCAATCTACTCTTCAGTGGGCTTGAAAACTCCAAGGAGAGCAATCCTACCCGCAGATCCAAACCAGTTCTTCAATCCCCTTTCATAGCATAGCTGTTCAGGATACAAAGTGATTATAGCCCTTTCACTCAAATAACCACACCATTCCTATGTGTCCAAGAGAGCATAAACCTTTTATTTCAGTTGAGCTTTTTATACAGTAGTCATAAGCAGAACACAATGGGAAATTGACATAGTTGCACAAGTTTCAAGTATAGAGCTTGGAAAGTTACCTTAGATGTTGACTTACAGTAAGCTGTATACCCTCTCCATGAAATGACCAGTATCTTAGCATGATGTCATCCCTCTCACACAATTTCTATTGCCCCTTTTGTGCCTTGGTGTCTGGGAAGAGATAAGGGGGAAGTCTTATGAGGGTATCATCCCGAGTATGGCTAGTAGCCTTTATTTGTAGGTTGGCCCAGTTTTCTTTATTACCCCCATTTCTCCAAAATAGTAACCATGAATAACAGTGACAAGGTTACCCCCAACCATTCTCTTATTTTAGCAGTCTTTTGTGCTTGTGGTACCTTGTAGCAAGTAGTGGTCCTGTAGGGGATCAGTGGGTTCTGACAATTTCATATTACTGTGATACTTTATAAGATTTAAAATGTGTTTTTTCTCAATCCACTTCCATAGTTGAGGACAAACCGGATAGATAGATAGATAGATAGATAGATAGAAATATGTAACCCGAATTCATGAAAACAAGAACATTTTTAGAACAACTTAATTCAAAACAAAGTCTTACTCAAAAGAATACTACTTAAATGGCTTATTCATTTTTTCTTCTTGATCTTAACAAACACCCTGGTATGAGAACAAAACCATGTGCCTCTAATGATGGAGATGCACTAATTGTCAGAAGATGAAGAGATCAATAAAGGATCAATAAAACCAACTGTGAAGACCATATGGGTAACTAAAGATAATTAATTCTCAATTCTGAGATTCAACGGTATTGGAGAGAGTTCTCGAAACCCTCATTGTTTTTTTAAAATATAAGTTTAATGAAACATAAAGCTAGTTTATAAAATAGCTTATCTAAAGAGCTGCTTGTAGGCGTTATCTGGTTGCATGCCTTCCAACATTTCAAAGAGGGACAAACAGTCTTAAATACAATATTCTAGAGATACATAATAGATGCGCTCTACCCATTACACAGAAATATATATAATCTTTGAGGGAGAGGGAGAGGGAGAGGGAGAGGGAGAGGGAGAGGGAGAGGGAGAGGGAGAGGGAGAGGGAGAGGGAGAGGGAGAGGGAGAGGGAGAGGGAGAGGGAGAGGGAGAGGGAGAGGGAGAGGGAGAGGGAGAGGGAGAGGGAGAGGGAGAGGGAGAGGGAGAGGGAGAGGGAGAGGGAGAGGGAGAGGGAGAGGGAGAGGGAGAGGGAGAGGGAGAGGGAGAGGGAGAGGGAGAGGGAGAGGGAGAGGGAGAGGGAGAGGGAGAGGGAGAGGGAGAGGGAGAGGGAGAGAGAGAGAGAGAGAGAGAGAGAGAGAGAGAGAGAGAGAGAGAGAGAGAGAGAGAGAGAGAGAGAGAGAGAGAGAGAGAGAGAGAGAGAGAGAGAGAGAGAGAGAGAGAGAGAGAGAGAGAGGAGAGAGAGAGAGAGAGAGAGAGAGAGAGAGAGAGAGAGAGAGAGAGAGAGAGAGAGAGAGAGAGAGAGAGAGAGAGAGAGAGAGAGAGAGAGAGAGAGAGAGAGAGAGAGAGAGAGAGAGAGAGAGAGAGAGAGAGAGAGAGAGAGAGAGAGAGAGAGAGAGAGAGAGAGAGAGAGAGAGAGAGAGAGAGAGAGAGAGAGAGAGCGAGAGAGAGAGAGAGAGAGAGAGAGAGAGAGAGAGAGAGAGAGAGAGAGAGAGAGAGAGAGAGAGAGAGAGAGAGAGAGAGAGAGAGAGAGAGAGAGAGAGGAGAGAGAGAGAGCAATTATTTCACATATGGTGGGCTAAGAGTGATAGAAGCTCTCCACCGTACAAAGTACAGTAGTACAAATAAGGAATAGTACATTAGTGATTCCACTTGAATGTCTAAAAATAAGTTGATAAAAACGTATTTCCTGCTCAAATTTCCCAGAAACACAGTATATGCACTGCAATCTGGGAAAACTGGGCGGGACATGCAAATGAGGCCACATAATGCACCATCACTCGGTCAATCCATGCTATGTCTAAAACTGTGTAATACAGTAAGCATATGCTTTAAAGGAGCCATGTTTAAAATGGTTTGGATTGACCGAGTGATGGTGCATTATGTGGCCTCATTTGCATGTCCCGCCCAGTTTTCCCAGATTGCAGTGCATATACTGTGTTTCTGGGAAATTTGAGCAGGAAATACGTTTTTATCAACTTATTTTTAGACATTCAAGTGGAATCACTAATGTACTATTCCTTATTTGTACTACTGTACTTTGTACGGTGGAGGGCTTCTATCACTCTTAGCCCACCATATGTGAAATAATTGCTGTATAGAATTACTCTTTACAACAATCAACATGCAAACCAGGTACTCACACCATACTGAGTATCGGCAGTAACTGTGAAACAGTACTGTATGTGGTTAAGTGACCTTGTTTGTGAAAAATCCATCCGTTGCTATGTCTAAAACTGTGTAATACAGTAAGCATCTGCTTTAAAGGAGCCATGTTTTTGATGGTTTGGATTGACCGAGTGATGGTGCATTATGTGGCCTCATTTGCATGTCCCGCCCAGTTTTCCCAGATTGCAGTGCATATACTGTGTTTCTGAGAAATTTGAGCAGGAAATAAGTTTTTATCAACTTATTTTTAGACATTCAAGTGGAATCACTAATGTACTATTCCTTATTTGTACTATATATATATATATATATATATATATATATATATATATATGGTTTGCCATCCATTCGAAACAGGAACATGTAGTAGGATGGGAGAGACAGAGTTGTTTTCTTGTAAAAGATGCCAGAAGTGTTAACGTGCAATATTTAAATTCATATTGCAGTAGAAATATTCTAGAAGTGTTTTGATAAACTTAAGGTCCCATTATAACTCCTCCCCTTGGTTAGTCTAATGCAGGTGGAGGTGTAATTAGTGGTATCATATCGCAATGTTGTGTCTTGCCAGATCATGACCAATAGACCTATTTACACTGCCCAACTTATGTACAAGGACGAACAGAAGTGGAGGAGCAGGTTTTCAGCACAGATAACTGCATTTTATCTAAACATTGCTCTAAAAATTATATTTTTTATTTAGCACAATTCAAACAGAGAAATTAAGAAAATTAAACAATTCATTTATACTTAAAAAAATCTTTAAAAAAAACATTATCTTGATTCTGAGAGTATTACCTGTTACTTAGGACTTCATTCAAATGTGATTTGGCCAATTGAATAGGGCTCTATATAAGCACAGAGCATATTTTTTTACAGAAGTTTTCAGTAAGTGAACTTCTATCCAAGGTCTTATCTAACTAAAAACTTCTATAAAAAATATGCTTATATAGAGCCCTATTCAATTGGCCAAATCACATTTGAATGATGCCCTTAATGTCTAAAAGCTCTTATTGAGATGGAGTAATATGTTGGCATAAAAGCTGCAATCCAGTCGGTTTTATAATGGCACCTTAAAGGTATACCGAAGGTTTCTAGATTTTACTAGGTATGTTATATATCTATGTATTTGTTTGTTCACTTTGTTTTATTAAGAAGAAGTTAAGTACATACAAGTAAATAAATACATAGGTATATTCCATAGCTAGTAAAATACAGAAACCTTCCATATCCCTTTAAGTAAAAGCGGCATTAATACCTACAGATTTGATACATCCAAGTGTGCAGTGAAACCTTTGAGCATGTTCTTTACACAAGTTCCTTACTGTAGGTTCTAAGTTCATTGACTGTACAGGAATAGCCAAAATAGTGAAAATACCACATGAAGAAGAGGTTTAACTTTGAAGTAACTGACTCACAATTGTATATGTAGTTTCTAAGGTGAATCATATTATGTTGATTGCAAATTAGCAGTATGTGTCAACTATAAAAGAGGTCTGACAATTAGTACTTTGATATGTAAGTTTTCAAAGCAACAGAGGTATGAGCAGCCATCTCATGGGAGTCATTAGGCCCAATAATTGCCATACAGCCAAGGAATATGAGGCCATTTTCCTGGATCAGGTGCACCATATGGTGCAAACACTGTTCCCTCATGATATCCTCATATCCCAGGATGATAATTCCCCAAACACACTGCTGAACAAATTAAAAAGTGGTTTCATGTTCACCAGAATGACATTAAACATCTTCCAAGGCCTCATCAGTCACAGGTCTAAACATCATTGAACCATTATTGGAAGTTCTTCATCACACAATGAGAAGTAGAATTTCACCTCCTTCATCCCTCAAAGACCTCCAGCATTTCTGGTTGAAAAATGGGGACATATCCATTACACACATTTCAGGACTTATATGACAGTCTCCTAGATGGATTAAAGCTGTTCTGAAGGTGAAGGGTGGCCCCACTACTTATTTGCTCCTTGATATTAATATATTGTTTGGTGTTTCCATTATTTTCTCCTCCCCTATATACTCAAAGCTGCAAGTAGCAGTTGCCTTCTAATAAGTAGTTTCCATATGTATGTAGAAAATGGCAATTAAATGTTGAATGAAGATGGAACACAGAAATACTGGTACTAAATTAAAAAAAGGCAGTAGATCACAATTTAATAATATATCAATATTTGTTTAATTCAATAATTTTAGTTGACTTGATTATTTAGGTATTTTTTGGGGGGACCTTAGAGCTAATCGTATGATTATTTAAATGTGGGTACTTATTACCACATGTGATAGGATTAAATATATTTAATGACTAGCATTGCTCTTGGTTGGGCATAGACTGGATAAGTATATCTTATTACAAAAAAATTAAGAAGTTTCCAGTAATAGAAGTTATATTCAAATTGCACATTATGCGACACTTGTTAAGCATATTATTGTTTCGGCCTACTAAACTTTGCATGGGGTTTCAAAGTAACCATTTAAGGTTACAATGCACTTACTTTTACAGACATAGGCTAATTAAGTATTATTATTATTATTGTTTACTAGAATATTGCCCGTCAAAAAATGACGGCAATGAAATTGTAAGTGAGCTAAGGGTGTTTGGTGTATATTATGTGGCTGATGTAGCGTCGTTCGTTTTCTATGTCGTGCCAGTTTTTGGTAATATTAGTTTTCTATGTCGTGCAAGTTTTTCGGAATATCCGTTGCTGTTTTGCGTGTTTATGGTAGTGTTTTGCGTCTTTAGGGACGTTTAGCCTCGTTTTCGTTTTGTTCAGCGGCAATTTTTTCTCTTGCTTAGAGAATTTTTTAGTGTCTAAACTGCTTTAATTTCATTTAAATTGAGGTGTAACTTTAGTTTTCGAGGTCCCGGATGCTCCCTCTTGCTGTAGGTAAGCTTTTTATGTATTTGTTGTGTGTATTTGTTGGATTTTTGATGTTTTCATGTGCGCGTGTTGCGGCCATTTTTTGCGAGGTCGTAATGTGTTGTAAGGTATCTCGTATTTTGTTTGCGTTACGACGTAAAGTTTGCAAGGGCCGTCGGCGCTCCTTGCCAGCAACTGCGACCCTCGCTGCTCACAACTATTATAGGGATTTGTAATGTGCCAACATATTCAGTAGCGCCATACATGGATTAGTTCAAGGCAAAAACAGTAGCAGTCTTGACACATTGCAAAGGATGGAGCTTAGAAGCCAGTGTCTCCCCATAGCACCTTGCAAGATTGAAAACTTGCAAACGTACAATCTAAAGTATTGTATATAATAATAATATCAAAGATATGACATAATGAAATCAGTACCCAAGGTAAATGGCTAAATGGTATGTAGACAGGTCTGGTTCTCAGATGCTAATTGGGCACTAAAGATGAAGATTAAGAGTCTCCATAGAATACCAGGATGTATACTGAAATTGATTTATTATTTGTTCTTTAGTGGTTTATCATAAGTTATTTATATATGGGCCCCAAGCACTTGTTTAAAACTATTTATTTATATCAAAAACAGCCATCGCAGCTTCTTAGAACCACTTTGAAGTCCTTTCCAAAAACTTTGACCATGGTCAGATGCTGATTTGCAATAAGTAGGAGTTTCAAGGTGCAAGTGAGCAAATCGAAATTCATTCCATATTTAGTGTGCCATCTTTCATCTTGGTGTCAATCAACATGCCAAGTTAAATCATTGATACAGAATTGTTTTAGTGATGTATTATGCTTAAAATCTGAAGATGAGGGAAGTGTTCAAATTATTAATAGTATAATAGTAACGGTAATTAGTAGCTCGATAGTAAGTTTTTGTTTAAAGTTTAATATGAAAGCAATGATTATAATGATAGAGTAATAAAAATGAATCTAGATTTTATGTCATATTTTAGCAATATCAATTCCTTTATATAAAAGTGCCTTTGTGATTTAATGAGTGCTATATACAATATTAATTTTGTTGTAATAGAGAGATTATATTATCGTGATCATGCCGTCTCTATATATTAGGCTATATGTAGGTATGGAATCAGAGACCCATTACATGTGAGGTGGAGAAAATTATGTAAACACACAACAATAAATTAATATCAAGGACATAAAAAAGCAATAGGCTACAATTTGCCTCCTGAACAGCTTCAACCCTCATGAAGTGCCTCCATACTGTGTGTAGTGAAATACTGCTCCATTCTTTAAGAAGAAAAGCCTCCTCATTAAGTCAGTGGTGAAAATCTATTTCACACTCTGCTCCCAGACTTCCCATTTGCAGATTATATTATCTACCACTAGGGGTAGATAACATATTACATACCAGACCCTTTCACCTCAAATTACTTATTATCAGATCCCTTCTACCCCTCTACCACTAAATAATACACCTTTTCTAACTTTACATACTTTCCTACCTTAGCTAACTGTCACGTCCTTCCTGATCCATGCTATGACTTACCCGTTCTTCCCAGGTCCCTGCATCTTCTATATATATATATCTATGTTTGATAATGGCTACGGAATAAAGAGCAAGGCATTTGTGAGCACATTTGTATGTCACAGCTCAACTTCCCAGAATGCAGTGTAATAACTGTTTTTCTCGGAACTCTGAGCTGGAAGCAGGTTTTTTAACTTGATTTAGACATTCAAATGTGAACACAGATGTACTTTTTATTTTCTGTACTACTGTACGGTGGAGGCTTCTATTGCTATTTTGCCCACCATATTATAAATGATTGTTGTGGTGAACTACCTACTCATAATTTCCACAACACAGGCTGAGGTCCCGCTCCATGCTGATGATAGCCAGTAAGTTTGAAACAGCTGTACATGGATTGGATACTCAGCTTGTGTTTATTCCAACCTTGGTTTTGCATTAAAGCTGTGTAATACAGCATGCATAAGCTTAAAGGAAGCCATGTTTGATAATGGCTACGGAATGAAGAGCGAGGCATTTGTGGGCACATTTGTATTTTGCAGCTCAACTTCCCAGAATGCTGTGTAATAACTGTATTTCACAGTTTTAGGCATAGCAACAAATAGATTTTTCCCAAACCAGATCACTTAACCACATACAGTACTGTTTCACGGTTACTGACAATCCTCAGTATTTTGTGAGTGCCTGGTTTGTGTGGTGATTGTTGTAAAGAGTACTTCTATACAGCAATTGTTTCACATATGGTGGGCTAAGAGTGATAGAAGCCCTCCACTGTGCAAAGTACAGTAGTACAAGTAAGGAATAGTACATTAGTGATTCTATTTGAATGTCTAAAAATAAGTTGATGAAAACTTATTTCCTGCTCAAATTTCTCAGAAATACAGTATATGCACTGCAGTCTGGGAAAACTGGGTGGGACATGCAAATAAAGCCACATAATGCACCATCACTTTGTTAATCCAACCCATTTTAAACATGGCTCCTTTTAAGCATATGCTTACTGTATTTCACAGCTTTAGGCATAGCAACAGATAGATTTTTCACAAACCAGGTCATTTAACCACATACAGTACTGTTTCACGGTTACTGCTGATCCTCAGTATGGTGTGAGTGCCAGGTTTGTGTGGTGATTTTTGTAGAGAGTAGTTCTATACAGCAATTGTTTCACATATGGTGGGCTAAGAGTGAAAGAAACGCCCTCCACCGTACAAAGTACAGTGGTACAAATAAGGAATAGTACATTAGTGATTCTATTTGAATGTCTAAAAATAAGTTGATGAAAACTTATTTCCTGCTAAAATTTCTCAGAAATACAGTATAGGCACTGTAGTTTGGGAAAACTGGGCGGGACATGCAAATGAGGCCACATAATGCATATATATATATATATATATATATATATATATATATATATATATATATATATATATATAAAGGTCCTGCTCTCTGCAAACTCTTACATAGTTTTTAGATCTCATCCCCAAGAAACCATGGACGTTTCAGTTCAAGGGCAAACCTGCCGACTTCTCTTCAAAATAGGAACTAGACAGACATCTTCCATCCCTCCCATTGTAAGGTTATGAGGATTCTTCTTACACCTCATCCAGTGGAAGACTGAGAATCTCAGCTCTCTTGAATTATTGGAAGTGCAAAAGATGAATTAGCATGACTGCACATTTGGCAAGCATGGCGAGCAATAAATATAAAGATAATTAATGTCTAAATAGAAGCCCAGTATCTCCTTCAGACCTATATCTAATAAAACTGATAAACAAGTTTTTATTAAGATGATCTGATGCCAAGAAGGAATTGAGTTGCTCATAAAAAGAAAAAGCAATGTTCTCATATATGGCATTTAATGCATCTCATCTTAATGCGCCTGCCTCCTTATCCCTGTAAAATCTACACGTATACAGTGGCTGGCACACAAGGGTCAAAGGAAAATGTTCTCTGGTAAATTGTCCAATTTCTAATTTTTCTTGGTATCAGATTCACTGTGATATGTATAAATGAGCTGCTCACATACATAAGTACAAATGCCAGTATAAAATCTAGTATATTTGTAGTTTTTATTATTGTTATTTTATGTCTCAAGTATGATCATGTTTTGGGAAGAACAAAAGTATTCCTCAGAGATATCTGTCCCTGGCCAAATTACCAATATACATATAGTGTGCACACCTTAGAGAAATAATACACCAACACAGAGTTCTGGTATAAAGCTTTCTCTTGCCTAATTTTATTACGTCAGTCGTCATTTATATCGTTTTTAATAATCAGATAAAAGTTACAACTAAGCAAAACATCAGGTTTAATTCAGCACTTCATTGGTTCTAAGGTGTCCGCTTTTACGGGATCTTGGACAGGTATTGGGTCAGGAGTTTAGGGAGTCTTCAGGTCTCATCCCACAAGGGTGTGGTAGCTGTCGTCATCCTTGCTAGACCGGAAGTAGTGCCACCGGCATCTTGTATGCGGAAGTAGTGAATCCTCCATCTTAGAGTTCCCAATGATTCAGCATTATTAATAAAACTTTGGTTATACAAAAATACTGCAAAGATAAGATATATAAGTAGGTGCACAAATACAGTTATGCATTTTGTACGGATCCCAATCCATAACAATCACATTTCAGTTTATTGGGTGTACAAGCGATTTGCAAGACACTGGTATCTGTACTTTAAATTGTACTTCAAAATAACCAGATTTGCTGTTAAATACAAAGCTTATATTTGGTAGATCAATCAATCTATCTATAGGTATATATTATGTAAATAAATAGAATAGTAATTTTCAAACTTTATCCTAACCACTTATAAATATCATGGGGTTTATTGGGACCAATTGGGGGAATGGCAGTGGTTCTCTAGACCAGTGATTCTCAATAACTGGTCTAATGACCAATACTGATCCATGAGACTTTATCTGCTGGTTCTCAGGCACAAAGAGGGATGAGGAGACCCTGACATTTTCAACATAAATCTATGGTTGCAATGGTGAAAGCACTGAATCCTAACCACTGGACCACCAAGGAACCCTGCTTATGGGTTACACAACTGTTACTGTTATTACATCACAAACAAGATTTCCCTAAACTAAGATCATGCTTTATGTGTCTTATGCAAATTACTAGACAGATCTGTAATACTTAATTATACATTTGTTATTAATTAATTTCCATTTTTTGTTTTCATAGCTTCTTTATTTAAATGGGTAAAGTTCATGGATTAAAGTTTTAGAATCTCAGGTCTAGATATCACAACATGGCTCTTTATATATCACCACTCTACTCAGTTGTCTTTTCATTTAATTTTTACTAAATAAATAGTACATTTGTGTTCACATTTCAACATCTAAAAATAAGATAAGAGCTTTTTTCCTGCTCAAAATTCTGAGAAATATTTACTTCACTCTGGGAAACTGGACAGGGACATGGAAATGAGTCCACAATGCATGGATTATGCACAAGATAGGAGATCTACCCACCGACAGCAGTTTCGATCTTAAATGGATCTCATCAGTATGGGGCTGGTACCTAACTTGTGCTATGGATTTTGTGGGAATGCTATTAACCATGGTAGGTAAAAGAGTGATAGAAGCCTCCAACATACATCAAATAAATATTTGGATGTCTAAAAATAAGTTAAAAAAAAATATTTTTAGCTCTGAATTATGACAAATACAGTGCACTCTGGGAAGCTGGCTTTTAAGTATTTTATTGTATTTTATATATTATATTTTGACTTAATGACTGCATTGTACATGCTCTCTTGCTATATCCCTATTTTGCAAATTATTTTTGATATCAGAAAATACTTAGTGTGAGAGCATCTAAAGAACCAATAAACAATGAAAAGAAATATCAAAAAAGTATTTGTGTGGTTTGAATCATTGATAACTTTATTTCTATATACGATACAAAAAATCTGTAAAATGAAAAACAAAAAGAGGGAATAATTCTGCCATAATTTTGGATTCAAATCTGAACACAATTTTGAATCTGTATATGAGTTTTCACATCGATCTAAATAAGCCTTACCTTTTACAACAGTTCCTTCAAGAATCAACCAACTATTCAGTTTTTCCTAGAGCATGCTACACTTCACATTGCCTGAAATCTTGTGGTTTCTCGGTCCCCCAAACACGACAACAATGAAGGGTATCCTTGACACCAATGTGAGATGTTGCTTCTTCATTAACCAAAAAATCCCCAACTAATGAGGTGTTATTTTCACAAAAAAATACAGTGGGACTATGGTGAATGGTGAGGTTTATCTGGGTATATTGCAGACTTGACCCGTTTAGAGTTGGATATACTCCCCAGATTTGTCCCCACAAGATTGTTCCTGTGGGTACTGAATTTTCTTTCAACAAAGTTTTCCTCTCTATACAATCGTCCTATAATCCGTACAATAACTCATACACAACTGCAGAATGGTATCTGTATCCAAAGTAACGGTGGATATGTTGAAGGTTACCATTTTTACCATTTTAACTATTCTAAAGGGCCCCTATTCAATTAAGCAATTGTTAGTTAAGGAACCCCGTAATATAGGCATAAACTAATTTGCTATTCAATTGGCGTCTTTTAGCTACCCGCAAACGATTTGTTGGTTATAGGCGGAAAATCCCTGCGGTTGTCAAAACCGTAACTCCAACCTATCTAAGCCTTTGATCTTTCAAGCCCGTAATTGTAACAACCGCAAATCGGTATTCAGTTGCTACAATACCTCAAGACCACAATTGTTTTCACACCTGTAAATGGGAAATGTAGAAGAAATAGGACTCGCAAGGGGGTTTAACACCTGTTCGTAGTACTATAAAAGCAAATATAAACACAATACTGGACTTTAAAATACTGGGAAAGTGATTAAAGACATTAGAATGAATTGAAGACTCAAGCTAGCAAATCTGTAATCACATTTTTTTCATTTCCGTGTTATATCAATCATAGTAATCAAGGAGTCAATACATATCAGGTCACCCACATGGACTAGAACAGTATTATCATTCATTTTTATTATTTTGTACATTGCCGGATTGCGAGTCTGATCGCATATCAGACTTCTAAATGCTAATTGATTGATGTTTAACCTGCGTGTTTTACTGACGTCATGATGACGGTCTCATTTACTACTGGATGTTTCTGAATCGGTAGTTACGTCCTTGCGTGATTGATCATGATCACGCTCTGAAATGCTACTTACATTACGGTTTAGGCTTTCGTCCAGGTAGCTGCCGGCTTGATCAACTGTAACTTTTGCAAATTTCAAGCAGTCTTACGGCCGGTATGAAGTCAACTGCGGTCTTGCAATTGAAAAGAGGCCAAGATGCCTTCAAAAAATCAGTCTTTCTATAAAAATATGTTTATGTTCATGGCTTTTGTGAATTAATGTTGTTAGCTTGTTACATACTTAAAAAAATAAGTGCAGCTTTCTTACAGTGGTCCTATAAGTTTATTTTTATATGTACTTTTTGCAACTTGGCAATTACTTGACATGTATTGAGTTTCATACCCTACTGATGCAACAATCAGATATAAAGAAATAGTTTACACAATCTCAAAGCAATGAAAATATGGAAAAATGCCAAGTATAAAATAAGATCTTATGGTTTGGCTCTAAATAAGAAAAAATATCATAATAAAAAGAAAAAATAAATTCCTTGATTGTTGCCAAAAATGTTTCAATTTTCATATCACCTTATTTCTCACTCCAGATGTTTTTTGGACCCTGATATGTCCTAAAAAAACTTAAACCCATATGCAAGGCCAGTTGCTCAATCAATAAATGTGTAAGAAATGATACTTTAGTTCAACTACACATAGGTTTATCCTATGAAAACAAGTCTAAACATAACAACCCTTTAAGGTATTACATATCCAGCCAGCCAAGTATCTCGATTCATGTATGATGCATAATTATAATTATGCCAAAGCTCTGACAAAATGATAAGTAAAAGCAAAAGACACAATCATAGTCGCTCAGTCTGAGAAAGTACAGCACCTAAGTAGATTTGTTCTATAGGTCTGGTTACCTACTCAGAGAGCAGATTCTTTATGTTCACTTGTGCTCCTCACAGAAATATCCTGTAGTATATCAGCCTGCACCCTTCGGGATTGCTATCTTGTACGTGGTGAAGAGACTTGTATATTTCAATAAAGCTGTGAGCTATATCATGAAGGGTCATGCAAGGGGAAGGGGAGGTCACGACAGAGAGATCAGACAAATCGTCTAAGAAAACTTTATGGAGAGGCATAACCAGAGACATAATGATATGGCACTGGAAGGTGACTCCTTCAGGTCAGAAAGTGCTGAGGAAGAGCAGATGGCAAGTACAAGTAGCACTAGATCAAATGAAGTGGTTTGACCAATGCCAAAAGGACTTTCCTTTACCCTTCGGATGTATCTGGAGGAGAAAGGAAAGTCCGCTGCTGCAAAGAACAATTCCGCATAGGAACCTGGAATGTTAGAACTATGAACCAAGGCAAACTAGATGTGGTCAAGAATGAGATGTCAAGGTGAAACATAGATATCCTGGGAATTAGTGAACTCAAATGGACTGGAATGGGACATTTCACATCAGAGAACCACCAGATATTCTACTGTGGTCAAGAATCGCTGCAGAAGATATAGAGTAAGCCTCATAGTCAATCAAAGGGTCGTAAAAGCAGTGCTTGGTTACAACCTAACAAATGACAGAATGATTTAAATTCAAATTCAAGACCAGCCATTTAACATAACAGTGATACAAGTCTATGCTCCAACCATGGATGCTGAAGTTCTACAAAGATAATCAACAGATCATAGACATAATACCAAGAAAAGATGTTACTATCATCATAGGAGATTGGAATACTAAAGTAGGGAACCAAAAGACACCTGGAATAACTGTCAAGTACAAAATGACTGCGGCTCAGACCATGAGCTTCTTATTGCAAAGAAAAGAGGGAAAATTATCAGACCAAGAAGATACCAAATAATATCCCTTGCCATTATGCAGTAGAAGAAAAAGAATAGATTTAAGCAACTAGACATGGAAGATCGAAAGCTTGAAGAACTTTGGGCCGCAGCTTGCCAAATTATTCAGGAAACAGCAACAAAGAATATTCCTGAAAAAAGAAAACTAAGAAGGCACACTGGCTATCTAATGAGGCTTTGAAAGTAGCCCAGGAAAGAAGGAAATGGAAAGGTAGTAGAGATAGGAAAAGATTTGTCCAACTGAATGCAGAAGATTCCAGAGAAGAGACAAGAAGACATTCTGTAATGGGTGATGTAGAGATTGAAGAAGATAACAGAAGGGAAAGGTTAAGAGATCTCTTCAAGAAAATGATGGATTTCAAAGGACCCTTTCATACCAGAGTGGGCATGATAAAAGACAAAAACAGTAGGGACTTATCAATAAAAGATCAGATAAAGTAGAGGAGGAATAATCTGAAGATCTATACAGGAAGGATCTTAACAGCAGGGATGAACTCAATAGTTTGTCCAATGATGATGCTGTAAAAATGTTGCTTGCCCTATGCTAACAAATTAGAAAAACTCAACAATGGCCAATAGACTGGAAAAGGTCTAAACCCCCAATCCCAAAAAAGGCAGCACCAAAGAGTGCTCCAATTATGGAATAATTGCACTAATTTCACATACTAGCAAGGTGATGCTTAAGATCCTACAAGCTTGACTCCAACAATATGTGAACCAGGAACTACCATATGTGCAAACTGGGTTCTGCAGAGGAAGAGGCACAAGAGATCAAATTGCCAATGTCCACATAATAGAGAAAGCAAGAGACTTCCAGAAAAGCATATAATTCTGCTTCATAGACTATTCTACATCCTTTGACTGTGTGGATCACGACAAGTTCAAGTTCTTAAGAGATGGGAGTACCGATCATCTTATCCACCTCTGAAGAATCTTTACGTTGACCAAGAAGCCACAATCAGAACCGAACATGGGACAACAAAATGGTTCAAGATCGGAAAAAGTGTCCGACAAGGTTGTATTTTGCTGGCTGATTACTTTCTGAAAGTGAGGAGGAACTAAAGGACCTATTGACGAGAGTAAAAGAAGAGAGCGCAAAAGCTGGTCTGCTGCTCAATGTTAAAAAGACGAAGACCAAAAAAGGTCTGCATAGTTAGAACTATGGTATTCCCAGTAGTAACATATGGATATGGATGTGAGAGCAGGACCATAAAGAAGTCTGATCACCGTAGAATTGCTGCTTTTGCAATGGAAGAATAGCCAATAAATCAGTACTTCAGAAAATCAAGACAAACTGTTCACTAGAAGGTATGATCATGAGGCTGAAATATTTTGTCCATATCATGAGACCTCAGGATTCCCTAGAGAAGACTCTGAGGCTGAGAAATATTGAAGGTACAAGAAGAAGGGGACAACAGAGGAGGCGATGGATAGATGAGGTCACTGAAGCAATGAATATGAACTTGATGGAGCTGAGAGGGGCAGTGACTAAGAGATGTACCTGACGTGCTGTGGTCCATAGGGTCATGTAGAGTCGAACATGACTGAATGACTAAACAACAAATATAAGTTTGATCTTACTCAGTACAGTGATCCAACCCAAAAATTCCCGGAAACTTTCCCCTAAACAAGAGAAAGAGCAAACTCCAGACATCCATTTCAGCCTCTATTGGGCTTCTTCAAGTAGGTGTTTCTCCCCTGTGATGGGAGCAAGTGAGCTAAAAAAGAGTGCTGCTCTCCGAGTAGGTTACAAACAGCTAGGTTACTTAAGTGTTGTTTGTTCTCAGATTGAGAGCCTCCTACTGTGTTTTAATTAAAATCCAAGAATCATTGTGTGTGTGTGTATGTATATATATATATATATATATATATATATATATATATATATGCAGTGAAGGAAAAAAGTATTTCATCCCCTGCTGATTTTGAACATTTATCCACTGACAAATAAATGATCAGTCTATAATTTAATAATAAGGTAGGTGTATTTTAACAGTGAGAGACAGAATAACAAAAACAAAAACGAGAAAAAAATGGCAAAAAAGTTATAAATTGATTTGCAGGTCAATGAGGGAAATAAGTATTTGATCCCCTATCAATCAGCACGATTTCTGGCTCCCAGTTGTCTTTTATACAGCTCTCTTAAAGGGAGTGCTCCTAATCTCAGCTTGTTACCTGTATAAAAGACACCTGTCCACAAAAGCAATCAATCAGATTCCAAACTCTCCACCATGGCCAAGACCAAAGACCTGTCCAAGGATGTCAGGGACAAGATTGTAGACCTACACAAGGCTGGAATGTGCTACCAGACCATCGCCAAGCAGCTTGGTGAGAAGGTGACAACAATTGGTGCTATTTTTCGCAAATGGAAGAAACACAAAATAACCATCAGTCTCCCTTGGTCTGGTGCTCCATGCATAACATGGAGGTGGTCATAGTATTTTAATTACATTTCTGTTAGAGAAATATTTTACTATCCCTATAGATTAAACAAAAATGGTTTCCCATCTCCAGTTACTATAGTTAGTGTTTCTTAAATATCTTTCCAATTTAATAGATTTTTTTTCTGGTTTAAAATTAACACTATTAAAATAAATACATAGGTATTCCTAGTGAAATCTAGAAACCTTCCATGTCCCTTAAATATTCAATTTACAAACTTTTTTCACAATATGAAAATGAGCATTCCATTTGGCAAGGGTGTTGGAGCCAAAATAATTGTGTGTGTGTTTGTTTGTGTTTGTGTGTTTGTGTGTGTGTGTGTGTGTGGGGGGGGGAGGGATACAGCTCATCCTATAAACAGAAAAAAAACATATTCTATACATATACAAATCATAGGGAGGTTTGTACCCTCATCCCCTCAGCTTCAAAACCCATCACATTGGTTAACAAATAATTATAATTATAAGTACTCTACAAACAGTCATTTGCAATGAATGTCCTAAAAGAATGAAATAAGCAGAACCTATCCTACCATAACAAAATTGCAGTAATAATGAGGAATAATTCACAGCTTGATGATACTATTTCAAGCAGAAAATAATTATATTTCACTTAAAAAAGCATAATATATTTACTCTTTAACGAAGAACAAAATTACATTTTCTTTAGAGGCAGGAATGTTTTCTTAAATACATAATTGCACTTAAGCCAAGATTCCTAAAATGTTATCAAAACCAGCAATGAGCAAAATACTCTTTTCAAACAACTAGGAAATTATTTGGTGGTATAGCTCAAGTATAGCTCAAAAAACTAGTTCGCTTGAAGTGAGTTTGAAAAATGAACAATGTTAAGACACATTATGAAATAAAAACAAAGTAATTTAAATAATTATTGTTAGTTAGTATTTCGACTTTTAATAGCCTTAGCATGTCGTAGTCTTCATTTTTTATTATACAATTGGAAATTCTCCAGATGCTTCTGTCAATGGTCCAAATAAATGATGTCATTGATATGACCAATATATCAACCACTTACCAAGTGTGTGTGTGTGTGGGGGGGGGGGGGTTAATGTTTTATTAATCAACTTAATAGGGGTGGAATAGTTGTTTTTTTATTGGTAATAGAAGGATCCTGCATGGTCACTGTCTAAAACACAGTAATACAGGTGGCCGATGTACCTGACGCTGCCCACCATCTTTTTTCTGTGGCCAGCATGGTAGAATCTTCTCGCAAACCTAATATTTTTAAAATAAAACAACTGGAACAGTTTAAACACCTGGTTCATCACATGCTCATTCTCAAAAATGTAGTTATTACATACAAAACTTACGGTATTTTCATATACTTAAATTATTAAATTATTATTTTCATTATTATTTTAAATCCAGCCCACCAGCTTAGTGGACAGTAAAAATAGTCCCCAACACTTGGAAGTTAAACAACACTGTTCTAGAAAAAACGAAAACATTTTGAAACAGTGTCATATTTTTAATGGATATACCATATATGGCATTAGAGGAAATCTCTAACCACTTACTAGGAAGCCATGAACAAGTTTTGAAATGACTAGCTCTTAAAGACGAATTTCTATATAGGAGGTAAATAGTCATTTCATGGCATGAAGACCTTGACATAACAAAAATAGTGAGCAAACCATACATCAGGAAAGGGTCTACAGGCCCCTAGCACAGAAGGTTTAACACCACTGAACTTTAAGCATTCACATCCGACAAATACTGGAGGAATGAACTCTCTCCCTCTCTCTCTCTCCCTCTCTCTCTCTCTCTCTCCCCCCCCCCCCCCCCTCTCTCTCTCCCCCCCCCCCCCTCTCTCTCTCTCTCCCTCTCTCTCACTCTCTCTCTCCCAGTTCTATTGGTCCCTTATACCATATTTTATTGTTTTCTTTTAGCCCCAAATTTTACCTGCATCTTGTTTCAGAAGGCCTCACTGGTTCTGGGCGTTCTGCCCTCACCCTCCCACCCCAATTCTGAATATATAAATATATAGTGAAATGGGAATCACCTGACTTTCCTACTTGCATATATTATCTCACCACTAGGGACAGACAACATTTTAAATGCTAGAGCCCTCACCTCTGTTCCTTCTCTCTCTCTCTAAATGAAAAACCTTTCTAACTTTCACTTCTCTTCTGACCCTTTTTATTCCTTATCTGTTTAATCTTTCCCTGACTTCTGCCCCTTCCATTCCCTTTAGATTGTAAGTGGCGAGTTTTCAGTCTTCTAGAATGCTTTGGGAAAAAGCACTTTCTGCAAAGATTCTAAGCTCAAAACAGGGTCCTCCATTTTTGGAATTTTGTTAATGCTGTATTTTCCCTTGTTTTTATCCCCTGTATTGCGCTACGGAATATGTCGGCGCGTTACAAATAAAAGTTAATAATAATAAGAAAATGAGCAATACACTGTAAAATGGTGAGGTGTAGGATGTACAACCCATTCTGGATCGCCAACCTGTCACGGTGAAGAAGCTGTGAGCTATATAGCATATGATAACCCAAGAGGGCAGGTCATAGCATAGAGGTCAGACTAGAGAAGGAACTGGCAACCCACTCCAGTATCTTTGAACCAAGATAATCATATGGATAATAACAACCATAACAATAGATGTCCCTGGCAAGCTGCGGTCCATAGGGTCAAAGAGAGTCTGACATGACTGAATGACTAAACAAATGATGATAAACCTCCCAAACAGGGATGGAGAGTCGCGGAGCCATCCTTGTTTATGGGGTAAGAACTTGTTTCTGCATTTGAGTAATACCTTCTTGGTTATTTCCCCAAATCAGATTTGGTAAACTGTATGTGCACGGCCTCAATGAATGATGATTGCAATGTGTGTTCCTCCTAGTGCTAACAAAAAGCACAAAACATCTTGTTGAATTGCTAATTCCCACTGTATGATGAAAACGGAATATATCTTTGAGTCAGACTAAGAGCATAATTATGCAGGGAAAATGTCATAAAACTATTTTTTAATTAGGAAAAAAACATTTTGATGCCTCTGCTGGACCCTGGAAGGATCCATATTACTTTGGTGTGCCTAAAAGGGTTTTTTGCATTTCCACAGAGCAATGTTTGCATTAACTGATGCAAGCTGCCTGCTTCTGGGCTTCTGAGTAGGAACTTGTATTGTTTTAGTTTCAATCAGATACAATTATCTAACAAAGCATCTTGACCTCTCCCTGCTTCCTCCTCTTCCCTCACCCCTCTCTCTACTAATTGATAAAACAACACACTCACATGATCCATCTCTCAGGAAGTGCTGTAATATAGGCATATTGTATTACTTTATTAACAAACAGTCTTCAAATGTTCTAATTTTCTCTAAGAAAAGTGTTTATGTCTACTTTGAAAAACAAGTACAATTTATCTTGAACTACAGCAGTCATTTAAGGTTTTGAGGATTTATTAAGAACTTTGCTCAATACTGCAGTACACTGAGAAATATTCTGGGAACACTTACATTAATACATCCATTAGAAATGAACATTTCAGAACTGTGTGTGACTTATTCTTGATGTACCCTAAAAAGCTTGTTTTTATATGACTATTGACTTATATTAAAGAGAATCAATGTCGTTTTTATTGCTGCTGACAATAAATGGTTGAGTTTTTGTCATAGCTTATTGTCTAGTACTTGAAAGAGCTTTTCTATATAGATATTTGAGTACATAGTATATTAAAAACTGCAGTGTTTTGTGTAATATTTAGATACAATTTTTTTGTTGCAGCAGATTTATGTTTAGCAACAGACTTCTCAAAGCTTGCTTCCCCCAATAGGAGCTTTCCTCCTCAGCTGGACAGCCCTGTTTCAAGACTGATCCTGGAGCATGGGTGGGGCTGCTTATGGACTGATTGCTTGCAATCTGTCTTATCTGGAAATAAACACCCACAGTAAAACAGCAGCCTGCAGCTTATGACCGCTTGGAGCAGAGTGGAAACCTGGAAATATGGAGAAATTACAAGCCAGTCATTTTTATCAAACTATTGTGCTGTTTTTTGCCCCATCCAAGTTTAGCTGGATGAGAACTGGTTAGTGAGGAATCTGTATGTATATTAGCTAAAGTAGTGCTTCAGTGGAATCTAGGCCTATTATTTTATTTTATTTGTTTTGGATTGTTATTTTTGTATCACTGGCTAAATTCCAATAAACGTTGGAAAAGTATATACAGCCTCTTGTATTGTGTCCTCCATTAAAGTGCCTGAAAAATGGGCACAAACCTGATAGTTTAACAATATATATATATATATATATATATATATATATATATATATATATATATATATATATATATATATATATATCAATAAATAAATAAGTAAATAAATATATATATATATATATATATATATAAACAAATTTAAATATATACCAAATTACCATACCACTAAGGGATAGGTATTGCTAATCAGATAAATCAGAATTATATTGACATAATTTTACAAATGTTTGATCTGCTCCATGTTCTACTCCAGGGCAAAACTTGTGCTACTTGTACTTGCTCTTCCCCAGTAATGTGGTAGGCATCTTCTGACATGCGGGGCTCATCGTTTGATGCCATATCATTATTTCTCTGGTTGTGGTTCTCAATAAGATTTAATTGGCAAAGATACTGGAGTGGGTTGCCAATTCATTCTTCACTGGGGTGCAATTATCTGACCTCTTTGTAGCCCACAAGCCCCTTCAACAAGTCCCATGGCTCCCTGATTAATAATTTACTTTTGCAATCAGTTTCTCAGGTGTCAGTGATTGAACATGCAGCCTCAGTTGTTACCACAGAAGTTGGCTGCAACAGGAAATAATTAATTCACTACTGATGGTAATTACATAATGAAAACAATGGTATCACAACTTCTCAGCGTGCTCCATATGCGCAACGACAAATGCGCGCTGGCGTATGCACGCACCAACAAAAGCGCCCCCTTTTTTTGTGCGATCCCGATATCTTTCAGCAGGACCCGAAATCTGCGCGCAGTCCCCGGTGCAGGACCGGCACGACCTCAGGTAAATTAGCTTGGGTGGCCCCCTGTGCCTTCGCGGCCCCTGCAGGCCCCTGTGTCCCCGCGGCCCTCTGTGGCTTCCGAGGACACCTACGGCTTCCACAGACCCCTACCTTGGGCAGCGACCTTAAATGGGATACAGACCACTCTCAAGAGGACACACCACCCTGAAGCCAAGCAGGGTTGGGCCTGGTCAGTGCTTGGACGGCATACCACCTAAGAATACAAGAAGCTGTATGCTGTGGCTCACTGGAGAAGGAACTGGCAACCCATTCCAGAATCTCTGCCATGAAAGACAATTGGATCAGCATGGCCATGGACATAAAGATGTTCCTGGTTGTGTTATAGTCCATGAGGTCACAAAAAGTCAGACACGAATGAACGACACAACAAAAATATATGAATGTTATAGTCATATTGGACACATTGGCCCCTATTAAATTGCTACGATTTGAGAAATGGAGCCCGCAAGGGTAACGGCTATTAAATTGGCCTCTTTCAGGTACAGGCGGGTTACAGGCGGAAAAACCCTACGAGCCGTCAAAATCGGGACCCCGTCCCAGCTAAGCCTTTGATCTTTCAAGCCCGTAAATGTTATGATCCCAAATCGCTATTAAATTGCTACGAATCCCCAAGGACGCACTGGGGTTCAAACCCGTAAACGGCAAATGAAGCCAAAAATCCTACGGCTACAAGAGAGGACCTGCAAGAGGGTTTAACTCCGGTCCATAGCACTGTAAAAACAAATACTGTATTTTAAATGTAAGGGAAATTGATGTAAGGTATTAATATTAATAGCACTTTATTATCAAGCCCGCAAATCAGCAATAAACATTTTTTTATTTTATGTTATATCGATCCCGGCAATCAATGTGTTAATACATATATTAGAACTCGCATTGACTAGAATATTATATTTATTGATTATTTCATATATTTCATTATTTCTGAAATGCGGGTCCGATCACAACTCGTACTTTAAACCCGTAAGTGATTGAAATCTAACCTCCATTTTTCAGTGACGTAATGGTAACGATATCTATTACTATTGGCTCCGTCTAAACACGTAACTACGTTTGACTAATTGATCATATTCACGGCCTCAAATGGAACGCATGGAAGCATGGTTCACGGATTTGGATGTCGGCTAAGTATGTTGCGGGCTTGGCTAATTTAATCGCTCTGTAACTGCGCCAAATTTTAAACCTGCAGACTGCAGGCTTCGAATTTAATAGGGCCTATTGTCTGCATCTCTGACACATTAAAAGATCCCTAAATTTCCATATACAAAATGCTCTTTTGCAGAGCTGTAAATGATAAACTACACTTTTAGAATGCTAAAAAATAAAAACAAAATAGCATTTACTACTTATTACTTATTATACACAACTATATTTATTCAAAAGCTCAATTCCTGTCTTATAAGATCTTTAGAAATTGAGACGAAGCTGACTAACCGCATTGTAAAAGTACAAGCTGTACCATATAGTTAATATAATTAGTTTTAATGTGCAAGGTTTTCTGCTAGATGGATAAGACAAATAAGCAAACACATGCTGGAGACCACAATAAAGATGCACAAACTATGGAAAACTAAACTATAAACAATCGCACATTATAGATAATGAATTAGATGCTGTAGTTATTTTGGTAACTTTCGAAGAACATTATCAAATTATTACATTATCAATTCTAGATTTTCAACATAATGCAAAATAAACATAGGATTGTTATGCAATGGTAATATGGCCCCGGACGGCAGGTTGAGTATTAAAAAGGTTCAGTACCAAACTCCCATAAAGAGTAATGTAAATTGGTTTTAGCAAACGTGATGAGTACCAAGGTAGCGCGATGAGTGCTCATGTCCGACTCTCCGTGACCTCATAGACTGCAACACATCATGCTGAACCACTTGGTGTTCATGGCAGAGATACTGGAGTGGGTTGCCAGTTCCTTCTCCAGTGAGCCACAGCATACAGCTCCTGGTATTCTTAGGTGGTCTCCCATCCAAGTACTGACCAAGCCCAACCCTGCAAGTGCTCTGATTTTTTATTCATCCAGATATGTTTAGTATCCAAAACGTTGAATACCGAGTAGGATGAGAACCATGTTACCACGGTATTCTTTAAGGGGTATGGAAGATTTCTGGATTTTATTAGGTGTATAATATACCTGTGTATCTATTTACTTTTTATGCAGAAGTGCGTATAAGCTCTGTTTGCGATAGCCAAATTAAACAAATATTATATGCTTGGGTCTGCCCACTGCAGCTCATGAAGACACAGACTCTGTAGCACTGGTTGTACACCACTGTCCCATACTAACCAATCAGTGATTATCTCTAAGTAACATTCTGCAACATGTTGCTGAGACATGTTCCCTGATAGGCTAGGACACTAAACAGCACATTCAGCCCTACCGAGTCATACAGGGACTATTTGATTGTTGGCAATAAAAATAGAGATTATAAGCATGTCTTAATAAAATAAAGTACATTGAAGTAAATTGATACACAGGGAGATTATATACAGTACCTAGTAAAATTAAGAATCCTTCCATTAAGAATATCACACTCCATTCCAAAGTAATTTCATTTGTTTTATAATAACTGATTAGTAATAATTTGAGTGTTTATTAGCAGAGATGCTTCTCTCCACCCCGTCAGGTAGCAAGATGGGATGTCTTTATCTGGATCCTTCCCTGCCATGGCAACCTTGAAGTCTAATATAAATTTTAGGAGCTTCCTAGATAGGTCTTCCTTCACCCTTGAACATCTAGTAGGGGTTGGAGAGACATACAGCCCCATTAAATTCGGGCTACGTGTAAAAACGTAGCTCGTAACATAGCTCACAAGACTTTGAGCTATTAAATAGTCCTCTTAAAGCGACCCACAGACAACTTGCGGGTTAAGATGCAGCAATCCCGAAAAAAACCTACGGGGCATGGAATGTGGAACTTCGCAGCCGCAAATCCTTTGATCTGTCAAGCCCGTAACCGCTACATTCCAATTTAGTTATTAAATTGCATCAAGATCACTGGCGTTCAAACTTGTAATTCGCAAATGGAGCAAAGAAGCCAACGAGTGCTAGAGAGGACCCGCAAGGGGGGTAAAGTCCAACTTGTAGCACTTTAAATGCACATACTGTATCACCACTCTACAGTACTTTTATTAAAAGTGAAAGTGATGTTAGGTCTTAGCATTAATAGCACACTATTCTCAAGCCCGCAAATTGACCAAAAAAAATCTTTATTTTACGTATCATTTTTGTGTCATATAGATCCCAGCAATCAATGTGTTAATACATATACTGTAACTCGCATGTATTAGAATATCATATTTACTGATTTATCAATATTGCATTATATCTGGGATGTGGGACCATGATTGAATCCCGTATTTCGAAATCCCACCTCCATTTTTTTTTGTGACGTAATTCTTTGCCATTGGCTCCATCCCAACTCGTAACTACGAATTAGACTAATTGATCACGTTCACGGAAGCACATCTGATGAGCGAAGTATGGTTTACGGGTTTGCCCATATCTCTGATAGAAACTGAAATACTAAAGTTCAAATGTGACCCAGAAAAACTAATGATCAAATCTGAAAGCTTCCTTTTATTTACTTAAAATACATTTTTTCTTGCTAATCAGTTGCTTAAAGGCATATCTAAGTTTCCTTGATTATGAATCAGTAGTGTATGAAAACATTTCTTGCACGAAAAAATACCTAAATAAACATTAATAAACTCACCCTGATGTTTGCCAGCAGAAGCTTTTGTTAGTTAACACCTTGAAAATCCCTGGTAAAATTAGTATAACATTCGTAATTCGTTTTGGCCAATCACAGGCGGCTAATACATTTTAATACAATATAACAATTGATGATGGCAGTTTGTGCAGCAAGGAATCATAAGATGTGTAGTCTCCCTGTAGGAGGAGTCAGACACTGACCTGCAGATATCTGCATTATACGGCTGCAGGCTTGAAGGTTAGTAAAGAGTTAAAATCCATAACCCACATGCAGTGTATTTATTGGTAGGTACACTGTGCCTATGTAAGCAACTCTGGGGGTGTGGAAAACAAGTTTGTTTTTAAAGAAAATAATAGCCTTATTAAATTGTGATTCGGACAATTTTTTTTTTTTGAACTTCTATCCAAAAGCAAGGTCTTCACTAACTATATATTTAAATCTCGGTTTTCATATTAATAGAAACCAGCGTTTGATTTCACTGAATGTTCAGACTGCTGCAATAAGCCTAGTTTTAGGTCGTATAATTGCTATTGATCTTGTATTAAGGTCTCATGGGATCGTCTTTTGCTTGCTGGTATCCATTTTGCCTTGGAGAAAATATTAAATTGTTTCTAACTAGTAATTGAATCCCGTATTTCGAAATCCCACCTCCATTTTTTTGTGACGTAATTCTGACGATCTCTTTTGCCATTGGCTCCATCCCAACTCGTAACTACGAATTCGTTTTAGAAGGTAGAAAAGCAAATAAATAAAATAAATATAAACACAACTGTTTTAACTTTTTCAGGTGACTGTTTCCATTTTTGAAATTACTGGCAGTTGTAGTTGCCACATTCCCACTGTGCAGAAAAAAAAATACTATTTGTTCAAAGTCTTCTACGACTTCCAGAAGTTGATCAGAGGACACCAAGATGGTAGCTTCCACAGCATATACAATTATTAAACATAAGGGCTGTAATAGTCTATTGGAAGGGTACTTCTTATGTATATATGGCTACACATTTGTCATTTGAGAAGTAACATGGCTTCATCTTTGTATCTCAGACAATGGACATACTCATATTTATTTTATACAAGGCCTCCTTCTCTAGAAGGATAGATGACCATAAAAGATATACAATGAGTCATGGGAAATTACGGTAACATCCAGTGGACGTCAAACACTTTCAGCCTTTCAGCAGAGATTAATCATTCAGAGAACATCATGGAGCTGAGTCACCGGGAACATATGTGCAGATGGGAAAGCTTTTACATTCTATAGATCCATTAAAAATAAATATGACTGCTGAGTCACTGAGTCACGTGTCATCCAACTAGGAGGTTATAGCAGCATATATGTAACAGATGAAAGTATATATAACAGACAACTTGGTTATCTATCAATGTATCATTAATATATGACACATTGAGTATCATTTATATATTATATATTGAGTATCATTTATAAAGTATGCATTGAGTACCATTTAGATATTATATATTGATTATTATGTATATAATATGCATTGAGTATCATTTAGATATTATATATTGATTATTATGTATATAATATGCATTGAGTATAATTTATATCACATATATAGTTGTCAACAGTGCGGGTTGTCCAAAGTTGTTGCGCAGTTGCTGGCAGGAAGCGCCAAAGGCGCTCCTTGCCAGCAACCGCGTAATTTTAGGCTCCATTTGCGGAGGTGGAGGCTCCCACTGCGACAGCAACATTTACGGACTTAGCATCCGCAAATACGAGCCGCTCCACTTACAAACAAAAATATTACAAAAATTCGACATTTGCAACCGAAACCCGCGCCCACCAAAACACTAAAAACACAAAAAATGCACACAACAAACACATAAAAGTGAAGTTACAAGTCAATTTAGGTAGACATTAAAGAGTTTAGACCCCCAAAATTCCCCTAAGCGAGAGAAAAAATGGCCGCCGAACAAAACGAAAACGAGGCTAAAGGACCCTAAACACGCAAAACACCACGAAACACATACAGATTTTTCAAAAAAGCCGTATGTTCTAACTGTGCATTAGAAATAGTCTGCGTGCGCGAGGGCAAACCGTTGTTTGTGTAAAGCGCTACTGTAGATGCGTAATGTTATTAGTTGCAAGTTAGGGTTTTAAAATAGCTTTGTCTATGTGCTACGCGCTTCGCGAGCATTTGGCGTCCTTTGTAGTAGTGTATTTTGTACCTCGTAGGTTTGGCGCACATTGCGATTGTCTCTCCTTCTGTAATTTTGCTCCTCTGAGCACCTTCGGCGCACATTGCGATTGTCTCTCCTTGTGTAATTTTGCTCCTCTGAGCACCTTAGGCACACATTGCGAGCCTCTCCCCTCGTGTCCTTCCAGTTTTGTGCTTTGCAACAATCATCTTTGGTGCTCATCGCAAAGACATATATATATCTATATTTAAATATAGAGCCCCGTTTTCATTTTTTCGGCTGTCATTTTTTTTCTCGCTTAGCCGATTTTCGAGTGCAGAAGCTCAGCAAATTCGGTTACATTTGCGTGCAACCTCACTCCCAGATGTCCTGGCTGTCCCCCCTGCTGTGTGTGATGTTTTTTTTATTTTATTTTGTTTTTTTCTTGTTTTTCTATTTGCACGGTTCAACCGTTAACTTCATATTTTTCCGACCTCCCGTGTCTCACTATTTTTTTTTTCTAACTCCCGCGTTCCTCAACTGCTTACAGCCTAAGGTGATCCTGCGTTTCCTAACTGCTTGGAGGCTAAATCCCGCATTTTTCAATGCCTCAACGGCTCGCCTTGCTTTGCAAGGCTCACAGGCTCTAAGCGCCTTGGTGCTCAGCTGGTAAGTGCTCCGAGCTCGGAAGACTTCTGTGCTTCAACAGCTCGCCTCGCGAGGGCAGCAATTGACAGCAACTCGTAGTTTCACAACTCCCCCTGCCATGACTCCCCCTGCCCCACATCAGCCCCTCGGCCCTCCCTGCCCCATACTCCTTGCTCCGGTAGCATGCTCGCACGAGCGGCGAACCGCGCACAGGAAGGCAGGCACACGCGAAGACGAGCGCACAAAGGGGGGTGTGGAGGAGAGACATGGGATGGAGAGGAGTGGGGGAGAGACACAGGTTAAGGAGAGTAGGAGGGGAAGAGAGACACAGGGGAGGAAGAGGAGGGGGAAGAAAGACACAGGGGAGGGAGAGGAGGGGGAAAGAGAGACACAAGGGAGGGAGACGGGGGTGAAGAGACAGAGGGGGAGAGAGACACAGGTGAGCAAGAGGGGGGAAGAGACACAGGGGAGGGAGATGGGGAAGGAGAAACAATGGAGGGAGAGCTGGGAAAGAGACACATGGGAGAGAGAGGAAGTAGAGGGGTGGAGAGGCTCACAATAAGCGCCTCCCGTCAAGTAGAGGGTGGGAAAGGTAGAGGGGTGGAGAGGCTTGCAATGAGAGCTGAAGGTGCTCATTGCGAGGCCCGTGATGAACGCCAAAGACGCTCATCGCGAGGCCAGTAAAGTAGAGGGGGGAGAGGCTCGCAATGTGTGACAAACACCATTGCCAGGCTTCAAATTTTATTGCCCCCATTTTTGCCGGGCAAGTCGCTAGTATTATATATTGAGCATCATTTAGATATTATACATTGGGTATCATTAATATATTATACATTGGGTATCATTTATATATTATACATTGAGTATTATTTATATATTATACATTGAGTACCATATATATATTATGCATTGTGTATCATTTATATATTATACATTGAGCATTGTGGTATCATAATGCATGGTTATTTAACTCTTACACAATCACAGTACCATCATGAATCTGCATTATATATATATACATATATACATACGTAATTTCTCATTTTGCAGATAGAAACTTTGGAATTGCTGTCATTTAAAAGGAAACATCAATCAAAATATCTGCTCTGTGTATTATCAAGTAGCTGCTCACTGTATTTTTATTGACCTAAGGCTAATGCTGATATTGTAGCTAAACTAATATGAGATATGTGATATTATGTGTTTAGCATTTGAAACATTGTAGGCAGTGGCCATGGCTGGATTATCCATTAGGCCAACTAGGCAGCCGCCTCTGGGATCTACCCTCTGAGGGACGACGCTTTTTAAAAAAAATGGTTCCTGGCTTAAAAAAACTAAATTCTGAAGCTCATAGACTGGCTAGAAGGGGGTAACAACCTAGCAGAAGAGAGATACAACAGGAAAGGTAACTTACATACAAAGAAAAGGCAAAAATGGGTCCATGCATACCTTAAATACTCACTTGCTGGGGCTCCTCCACTTCACTGCCTAGGCGCTCCAAAAAGATAGATCCGGCACTGCCAGTGGCAGAGCTAGTGAATGGAGGTCTCTGGTGCAAAATAATTTGGGGACACCTCACAACCTCTTTATATGAAGTAGGTTCCCCAGACAATAATAAAAATGCCATAAAATATATGATCCCCGTAGGTGGATCATATCACCTTTAAGAGTCTCAGTTTAACCCAGGCTACTGTAGATAGCCCCTGTTGTGGGCCCTGGTGCTTTGGATGAGTATTAGCAGTTTGGAGTACAAACTGATATTTATTATTATTAGTGGGGCTGATTACTAATTTATCTTAATAAAGGAATATCGTCTTAGATTCTGCCCACTTAGCGAGCAACTAACAGACATCTTGAAACATATTTTTTCAGAAAATTTATTTTTATAGCACAAAAACACAGTTCAAGCAAATAAAAGCTAAGTTGTGTTGTGTCAATGTCACTTCGCCTGTACACAATCTTATATGGCCATCTGTCAGTCTACAAGATGGTAAATGTGTAGATACTGTTGTATTTAGTACTGAAGGGGCCACATCTCATATGTACAACCATGTCTGGGTTTAAAGGGTCTAAAAATGTTGGTAACAAAACTCTGTGTTAATGATATCCAGAGCTTGTACATTCTAGACATTATTTAACAAAACATCTGGATATTGCAAGATCTAACAATGATTAATTAAATAGTCAGTTTGATCTACCATCCATTCATACATCGACATCTGGCTTCCATTACACCCAGAAACAGTTCAGTGAAATATAGTCAGATCCTTTCATAGCAAAACAGTCAAGCCATGAAAAAGAAATTTATAAACCATATATGCAGTACATTTAGAAATTATTATAAAACCTGTTAGCCCACGCAAGATTGACACACTCGGATGTGAATTTAATATGTAAATACATGCAAAGCAATATAAAAAATAGATCTTTATGTAAGAGATTCAGTTTAAAAGTGTTAGATGTGTTGTACATAAACAACAATAATTTATGTTGGTTCCTACAAAAAAGAACATGGTAAAAAAGAAAAGTTTATCAGTTCATCAAAAATAGGTTGCTACAAATGTAATATTGAGTGGTGCAGGCCGATTTGTCAATCTGCTGCAATTTATGAGAGGGACATGAAACTACCCATGTGAATGGTGCGTAGTATGTATCCGAGATCTGATGTTAATTTACAATGATTGTGGTTGTTCAATCATTTAGTTGTGTCTGACTTTCCGTGACCCTATAGACCACGGCACGCCAGGCACATCTATCGTTATGTGTCTGGTCATGCTTATTCATAAGGTTTTCTTGACAAAGATACTGGAGTGGGTTGCCAGTTTCTTCTACAATGGACCGCGATTTGTCCCAATATGGTAGGCTTTTGGGAAAAAATGTATGTATTTTCCGAAGATATGTCAGAATATAATGACAAAATATTATCCTGGCATAGATATATTGACGATATCATGGTATTATGGATCGGAGATGTCAAAGAATTTAAAGAATTCATTGAAAGATTAAATACAAACTCTCTAGGTCTAAAATTCACGTATGTGATGGATGAGGAAAAGATTGAGTTCCTAGACCTTATAATATCAAAGGATCCAATGGGAAAAATACATACATCTACCTTTACGAAACCAACTGCAACAAACTCGCTATTAAAATGGTCGAGTCAGCACCCCAGAGCTTTGAAAGCAGGGATCCCGATCAGTCAGTATCTGCGGGTAAAAAGAAACTGTAGTAATTCAGAAGTTTTCAAGACCCAAGCTGATCAACTAAGGGAAAAATTCAAAGCCAGAGGATATCCCAATCGTCTACTGAAAAAAGCATATAAAAGAGCTTCAGAATCTGATAGACAGGATCTACTGTTTTCAAAAAAGAAGGCTGAAACAAATGACCAAATAAGATGCATTATGTCATTTGGAAAAGACTGGAAAGAAATTAAAGAAATTCTAGACAAGCATTGGTATATACTAACAGAGGACTCTACATTGCGTACAAGCCTATCAGAAAAAGTCTCGATCACCTATCGGAAGAATAAAAGCATCAAAGATGAATTAGTGAACAGCTTTTTTAAGCCAGCTAAACAAATGAGAACATCTTGGTTACCATCTACAAAGGGATTGTTTAGGTGTGGAAAATGTAAAGCCTGCAAATTCATAGTCCCAAGTAAAGAATTCATTGATCCAAATACTGATAACAAATATCCAATTAAGAATGTTATCAACTGTGGCTCTACACACGTTGTTTATATAATAATTTGTTCCTGTCCCAAATTAAATATAGGCAAAACTACACGCCAACTAAGGAGACGAATCTTGGAATATACCTATACAGTGGTCAAAGAAATGGACACGTCAGTGTCTCGTCACATAAAACAATTTCATAATAACAAACCGGAAGCAATGAAGTTCTCAATAATTGATCAAATTTCACAGAGACCCAGAGGAGGTGACATTGATAAAGATCTTTTAAAGTTAGAGAGTAAATGGATCTTTTTACTAAATACACAAAGTCCAAGTGGACTCAACAAAGGATTTTCATATTCCGCTTTTCTATAATTGAGTAGACATCACTATTTAGAAATTATAGCATCTCTAGAGCATTCACTATTTAGAAATCATAGAATATCTTGAGCAATCACAATAACCGACTTCACATTCTAGATCTTAGTATTAGCATACAATATATTTTCACATATTATCACACCACCTTAATTATTATACCTACAAATAGGTCATATCTTATATTCTTTTACACTATTAATATATATATTTTATTTTTTCTCATACTCAAACACACCATTATTATTTCACCATTTTAGTATACCACTCATAGTTATGTTTTCCTAGGTGGAGTCACAGAATATGATTGTTCTTTTGATCGAGTCAAAATCTATTGAGAGGAATAATATCCTTAATGTTATTCTGAAAATGTTAGCTTTATGCTTATGCTTAAAAATATATATATGGGAACAAATAGATATAGAGGGATAATATATTTGGACAATGATTAAGATATATCCAATAATATTTTCCAAGATTATAGTGCTGATTTTCTATTCTTGTTTATAATTATATATATATATATTCATGAATGAACATGATAAATAATATACTTAAAAAATGCCCTCTATGCTTATAAGATCAATAAGACTATATGTCATATAAGATAAACATTTATAAAGCTTATTTCTGTAGCCATATAGTAAGAATAATGAGCAAAAGTTTGGCATAATAGCAGTATAGTGTATGGTTGGCAAGATGTGTCAAAATGGAGAAGGTGTGCAGATCACGCGTGGTTTGCGAATCAACTTCCTGGAGTTGGTTGGCAAATCACGCATGGTTGGCGGATTAACACCCCGGAAGGGAGAGACAAAAAACGTAGTGACGTCTTTACGTTGATTACGTCACTACGTGGCAGCGTAAACGACGCAGATAGCGTTTGGTAGACGGAAATGGATGGAAAAGGGCTATAAAAGCCCAATTTGTACCAATATTCAGTAGCCCATGAGTAAGCCCTAGGAGGGGCGAAACGGGACCGTCGGGACTATTCACAACAAAGCGCAAGTACTCTGGTTAAGCTGATAGTTATAGAAAGGGTGGTTACATATATTCAGCTATTTTTGTATGTACTTTTTTACTCCTGGTGACTACTTTGAATTGCTAGTCTGCATTAATGACACAAAGTAGTCCAAGTCAATAAGGAGTTATGTACTTAACAAATTGTATATAAGATTTATATGTACCCCCTATATAATCACCTTTTTTACCAATTTTTTATAACCATATGAGTACTAATGGTGCGCTTTTTTCTAAATTGGTTTTATTACACTTTTTTGAGCTAAATATAATAACACACATGTTTTCAAGCTTCCCAAGGATGAGCAAAGTAATTTTGCCATATGAGGGAAGATTGCATGTGATATGGGACATTGGTCGTCACTAGCTCTTTAAGAGTAACCATCCATCCATAAACCACTCTAGTTCCTTTATTTTCTAAAAACAATTTAAACCTATATGGTATAGGGTACACAAGCCCATGCACCCATTCCAGAAAGGGTAATTTATAATAACAGTTAATACATATCTTGGTATATGCTAATTATCCCTGATCCATTCTCTACCTACAAAAGCTTGGTGTTGTTTCTCCATGAGCTGAGTTGCAGCCTTTCATTCATCTCTTGTCATCCCATCTGCTCGTTTCAAGTAACTTAGAGGTACTGTGTACGTTTTGTAGATGTAGAGCATAGAAATAATTAAACTCTGTCTAGTTCAACAACTTGCCTTCCATGTATTAAATGAGTTTGCCTTTGCGGCCTACGTTGAGGAACATGGCCATTGCTGCCCAAAAGTCAAAGTCAACATGGTTTGAATGGAGCAGCCTTTCTACAGGAAAATCTGAGAGCAAATTGTTGCTCTTAATAGTCTGAACTACAAATCTTAATTTTGATTCATCTTAATACAGGGAGAACATATATTTTTTTAAGTTCATATGTAATTATAATGCCAGAGTAATAGTTGTGTCCCATTAACTGCATCTTTCATAACATACAAAGTGAGTTCCATATAAACTTAGCTGTATACACTCAGTAAGGTTATGAATGTTTAGGAGTTTTTTGCTTGACTTTATTCTGGTTTGTGTAATACTCCCCTTTAAAATAATTGAGTTAGGACCTCATTCAATTTCAAGCATGTAATTACATGGAACCTGACATTTTGGCTCTGGGTTACATTTTTTTTACATATCTAGATGTATTCAATTGACTCAAGCCCACAATTACCGCCACCACACACAAACCATGAACCCGTAAATTGGGCATGATCATGATCAATTAGGCAAGCCCGTCAGTTAATTTATAACCCGCAGCCAAAATGTTGGGTTTTATGTAATTATGAGCTTGGAATTGAATGAGGCCCTAAGTCAGTAGTTCCCAAACTGTTTGTTTGAAGGAACACCAAAATATTTCTGAAAATCTTGGAAGACCACTGATGATTTAAAAAAATAAAATAAACTATTTAATATGTGATTTAGACTCCTTTTTACTACTTAATTATATATTATTTAGTATTTGTATGAATTTCGTTTCATGATTTATACCTCGTCCAAGTTGCTTCATGGACCACCTTTAGTGAATCTCATTGACCACTCATAATGCATCAATCATAGTTTTTGGACCTCTGCTGTATTTCATGCTTTAAGACTGTTGTATTAAGATTTTATAAATATTATAATACGGTTTTGCACCATGCATTGATCACCCTGTCCTAAAATGTTTCCGATATGAAATCCAACATGTATTTTTCAATAGTATCATATAGAGTTTTTGTCTGTGGAGAGGGCAGTTAGTAGCGCACATCTACATGTCGCTGCAAAGGAGAATACTAATTTGAATAGTTCTTCTGCATTCCATACTCATGTTAATCTTCATATACTAAACCATTCATCATTTTAATTCTCTCTTTTCCTCCATGATTTATATTCTATTTTGTGCATTCTGTTATTTACATTCTTAACCATACTGTTATGAAACCATAACCATTTTATTGTCCATAGTAATTTTTAACCATTTAGAATTGAAAGAGAAGTAAAACATACTGTTACTGATGATACACGTGTATTATGTGAATGACGCATAAAAAGCATCAGTTTAATATGTTAGAACTATACACTCAGAAGTAGTTAACGTGTCATTCAGTGACAAAAAATGTCAAATAGTTTAGCTAGTTTACATTTCCACAGCTGTTTTAAGTTACCCAGCACTGGATATACCTTTTTGGAACCCCTAGGCAGTGAAGTGGAGGAGCCCTGCTAGTGTGTATGCAACGTGTGCACTGACTCATTTTTACCTTTTCTGTGCGTTCCTTTTTCTGTTGTAACTCTCTTGTTCTAGATGGTTACCCCCTAGTAGCCAGTCTCTAAACTTCAGCATTTCATTTTTTTTAGGCCAGGAACTTTTTTTTTTTTTAAAGTGGCGCCCCTCACGGTGGAAGAGCACTAAGGCGGCTGTCTAGTTGGCCTAATGAGTAATCCGGCCATGGGGTTACTCTCAAAATTCTCTTTTAAACTGTGATACAGGCTGCTATGTTTCACTGTGCAAACATTTCAACAGACATTTAGAAACTGATAGTATGATGATAGTTTTATCAACAGTTTGTAAAAATTCAGTTGTTCAAGATCTCTGAAGCCAATGCTGTGACTCAAAGCTTTTTGAAAAATGAGACATGGCAGCTGACATGGTCCTAAAATGTGGCCTTGAGCTTCACCCAGGTAATCAATCCATGGAACTAATGAGATTACATAGGATTAAACTAAATTAGTTTAATTGCATGGATTATGGTGCAGCAGTGTCCAGATAATATTTTAGTAATGCACTACTACATAACAAAGAGTAATCTAATTGTAATCAGAAATTTAGACCAAAAAAATAATCTTGAAAACCACTATTCTAAAGAAAACCCATCATTGTCTGCAGAATCCTAGAGAACCATCTGATAATGTGGTACTGATTCCCGAACAAGAAGCTACCACATGACCGAGTAAACCAATAGTAAGATGCTGTGTTTTCATAAGGAAATGCTACATGAAGACTCACATAGTGACATGTTGTGAGCAATTGGAGGACGGAGAGAGGACAATATGGCAGCCACCTAAAGGTGAGCAGAGGTAAATGAAATAAGTATAGTAATAACTAATATGGTTTTAATGAATGCCATTATGATCATGTATGCTTTTGAGGCCCTTACATGTATCAGGTCACTATAGTATTCCTTTAAGGTTGATCAACCAAGACACTGAGATCTTCCATAGGGTACATTTAAAAAAAAAAAACCTGCATGCTCATTTGGCATTATAGCTATAGTTATATAAATATCTCCTCCCTTAAATCAAGACCAGTGAAGTGCAGATCTATTTGACTTTCCAAATATGTCATATTACAAGTCCAGAGCCTTCAATATTTCCATTCCATCAGGAAGCCACTAGCCAACCTCAATGCTCCAATAAAAATATAGATTTTTTTTTTGCCAGTGCAGTGTTGGAGTTACATTCCCTGGGATCAGCACCGCACCCTCCAGCCCAACACATCTATGTGTAAGTGAGGAGTGAAAGCTGCTGCTGCTAGAACAGCCCTCACTGACAAATATACTTAGCAGAGCCTCCTCTGTGCAGCTAATGTAGGCTTCTTATATATGTAACTCTCAAGAAACCAGAAACTACATTTATTTTGCATCTACCAATCCCGTAGGTGCCGGATAACTTAGAGTCTACTGTACTACTTTACATTTTCCATTTTTCATAGGTGAAACAAACAAGGGGTGTTGGGGAAGGCGTAATTTCATACTGATTAAAGTTCAATCCCGCTAAATAGTGCAGATGAGAGATACAAGTATATACAGTGCCTTGCAAAATTATTCACCCCCTTGGCATTTTTCGTGTTTTGTTGCCTCACAACCTGGAATTAACATGGACTGTTTGAGGATTTGCATCATTTAATTTACAGAACATGCCCACAACTTTGAAGATGTTTTTTTTATTTTATTGTGAAGCAAACAACAAATAGGACAAAATAACAGAAAAAGTCAAAGTGCATAACTATTCACCCCCCTAAAGTCAATACTTTGTAGAGACACCTTTTGCAGCAATCACAGCTCCAAGTCGCTTTGGATAAGTCTCTATTAGCTTGCCACATCTTCCCACTGGGATTTTTGCCCATTCCTCCTTGCAAAACTGCTCCAGCTCATTCAAGTTGGATGGTTTGCGCTTGTGAAAAGCAATTTTTAAGTCTGACCACAGATTTTCTATTGGATTGAGGTCTGGGCTGTGACTAGGCCATTCCAACACATTTACATGTTTCCCCTTAAACCACTCAAGTGTTGCTTTAGCAGTGTGTTTGGGTTCATTGTCCTGCTGGAAGGTGAACCTCCGCCCTAGCCTCAAATCACGCACAGAGTGATACAGGTTTTGCTCGAGAATATCCCTTTAGCACCATCCATCTTTCCCTCAACTCTGATCAGTTTCCCAGTACAGGCTGCTGAAAAACTTTCCTACAGCATGATGCTACCACCACCATGTTTCACTGTGGGGATGGTGTTCTTTGGGTGATGTCATGTGTTGGGTTTGCGCCAGACATAGAGTATCCTTTGATGGCCGAAAAGTTAAATTTTAGTTTCATCAGACCAGTGCACCTTCCTTCATACATTTTGGGAGTCTCCCACATGCCTTTTTGCAAACTCAAAATGTGCCATTTTGTTTTTTTGCTGAAAGTAATGGCTTTCTTCTGGCCACTCTGCCATAAAGCCAAACTCTATGGAGTGTACAGCTTATTGTCGTCCTTATTGTCGTGTGGAACTCTGGAGCTCCTCCAGGGTTACCTTAGGTCTCTGTGCTGCCTCTCTGATTAATGCCCTCCTTGCCCGGTGCGTGAGTTTTGGTGGGCGGCTGTCTCTTGACGGTTTGCTGTTGTGACATGTTCTTTCCATTTGGTTATGATAGATTTGATGGAGCTCCTGGGGATCTGGATCTAGATTTGGATATTTTTTATAACCCAACCCTGACTTGTACTTCTCAACAGCATTGTCCCTTACTTGTTTGGAGAGATCCTTGGTCTTCATGGCAGTTAGTGGTGCCTCTTGCTTAGGTGTTGCAGCTACTGGGGCCTTTCAAAAAAGGTGTGTATATGTAATGACAGATCATGTGACACTTAGATTGCACACAGGTGGACATAATTTCACTAATTATGTGACTTCTGAAGGTAATTGGTTGCACCAGAGCTTTTTATGGGCTTCATAAAAAAGGGGGTGAATACATACGCACATGCCAATTTTCTGTTTCTATTTATAAAAAATAGTTTTATGTATATATTTTTCTCATTTCACTTCACCAGACTATTGTGTTCTGATCCGTCACATAAAATTCAGATTAACAAAACATTGAACTTAAGGCTGTAATGTAACAAAATAGGTAAAATGTCAAGGGGGTGAATACTTTTGCAAGGCACTGTAAATCACATTTCTGTCCGGTTTCCAGGGTCGTCGCCGGGTCCAAAGCCTCCCAGCCCACACTATCTCAGATTTTACGAGGTATTGGGGAATAAACATTGGAGAGAGTGATGTCTCCCTATCTCGAGGCAATGGTGTGAGGGGAGCACACCCAGGTCTCCCAAGTTTTCAAAAAGGAGGGCAGAGTATGAGAGATAATATGTGTCAATCTTTCATTTATCATAATGTAACTATTTAAAAAAAAAAATCTTTAAAGATGAGATTTGTGTCTTTCCATTTTTTAACTATGTGACGTTTGGAGTGAAGGCTAGCATAATAAATTGGAGTAGTTTATTTTTGGACTTTGAATGGGAGGGGTTATGAAAGCCTAAAAGGCATAGCTCAATGGAAGGAGTGATCAGGGTTTGAAAATGATTGGATATTAATTGGGTCACTTAATCCACATATTTTGAGTTTTGGGGCAGGTCCACCAGGTATGCAGGAAGGTCCCCAAAGTTGGGCACCTCTAAAGCAATTTCTTGGGGTTTCATTTTATGGATCCTATCTGGAGTGATATAAGTTCTATGGAGATTTTTTAGAGAGGTTTCCAGTAGACTAGAATTCAATTAGCCCATTGCTAGCCTATTGCCTGGTTGTTCCCAATTATCTAGTTCCCATATCTGATCAAGATCTTCCTCCCATTTAACCATGAATTTGGGGGGTATCGAGAGATTAATTTAGTAAGCCCAGAATACACTGTGTTAATGGGGCGTCCTTACATATGCAGTAAAACCATCTGGTTCTGGGGGCCTAGGATTCTCATTGTGGTTGTAATATAGTGTCTAAGCCTACAAAAATGTTCTGTAAGTAGTAGCTCGTATTTGTATAAAAATATTGTTTAAAGTATTTGAGAGCACTAGCATACCAATCCTCCTGCATCTTTGAGTTTTTTGGACCATCTATAAAAAATGGGACAAAATCTTTAAAGAAAACAAACACCTCAAACACTGCGGGTATACAGGAGATAACCAAATTATGGGTGGAAGGCAAAACTTGAGTGCTTCCCATTGCTGCCCCCCTTGCAAGTTACGTTGCCACCTCAAACCACCAACACCAATGTTTGCCACCACCAGGCACTATGGACCCAGCAATGCAGCCATTCAGTAGATTTGTATCCAAGCTAAAATCTCATTGGTACAAACCCAACTGGTAAAGGGGGGCAGTGAAAGTTCTTCAACTGGCCCTGAAGGAGAAGTACTGAGAGTACCAGAAGGCGCAAACAGAGTAAGATGGAGTGTTACTGGACCCTGCACAAAGAGTGCAAGCTGGCTGAATACCCCACTACCATTACCATCACGAAGAAAAGAGAGAGAAACATTCACAAAATACAGACTCAGGCCCTCATTCTATTATCGGCCGTAAAACGGCCGCAAGGCTGCGATTCCTTGCGGGGGTTCCGTTATCTTGCAATTCAATTATACGGCCCCGCAAGGATCTCCCCTTACGGCCGGCCGTATATCTTGCAACCGGCCGTAAGCTCAGAAATCTTTAAACGCAAAAATAAATTCAAGACGGCACTGTAAAGCTCTGTAAATGCTAGGGATCATAATGGGGGACATGAGGATTAATAGCAACCCCCTCTCAAGCTTGCACATCAGCCCAAATCCAAGATTACATTAACTGTTTATTTTCTGGCCGCAGCGTGGGCGGGTCTGAGGTGCTCCAAGCCCTCTGGACTTTTTACATGGATATGTGACATAAATTAAAAAAAAAATTATTTACGGATTTGAGTGTAGGGGAATGTTGTGCTATTAATGCTAACACCTACAATCCTTTTATAGTCTCCTCAGAGTGCAGGATGGCTTTATTATGGCTTTAAAATGTGCTTAATTGTGTGCATGCGGGACCTCTTTGCTGCAAGTAAGCTGCGGCTCGGTTTTAGCCTTGCAGAGAGGGTTCCCGGAGCAATTGAATAGCAACCGGGATTTTCTTGCGGCCGCAACTCTTGCGGCCGTTTTAGATCAAATGCTTTCCTCCGACGCGAGCGGCCGCAAGGGATAACAAGGCTCCGGCCGCAAGCCTGCCGGAACCCCCGGCCGGAGGGGAATAGAATAGGCAAATAGCTTGCGGCCGGTCCTTGCGGCCCCGCATCTCCTACGGTCGATAATAGAATGAGGCCCTCAGTGACCATCAACTGAAAGTAGAGCATTATAGTTACAAATCAAAATGGAAAGCTTGAACAGCCAGAGAGCACCTAGTGTGAAGGTGGTAACATGGCAGCAGGGAAACACTTTACAAAATATACATTTCTAAGAGACAAATACTTCCCCAATATATCAGCTAAAAAAAGTGATTTCCCAGAGGTGAACGAGTAGGAAATGCTGTGCGCCGTACCTGGAGAACGAGGAGATGTCCACAAGAACAGGAATCTTTCACCAATGTGACAGATGTCAGGTCTATCTACTATTACATTATATTACTTTTTCTCTCCCTTGTTAATTTTTTTTGTGTATTCAATTTGACAATATGTGTATTAATATCCTGCTAATTAAGTATTTTGTACTTCAATTTGAATCAGAGTGAGGCAAGCAGAGATACAGGGATTACTGTCCAGACTAGATAATAATTGGATATAATAATCACTGTATCAAAGACTATATTGATTTTTACTCTTTAAACACATTTTTGCCCTTTATGGATTATATATCTTCAAAAAAGCACACATTGTATAACATTATAAACATAGGGCAACATCTTAAATTAATGGACCGTTGCACAATGTAAAAAAATGTTTGAAAACTTTCAGTCTAACTAAGGAAAGGGTCATACAGATAGTTTTTAATTAAACAAATACATGTTGATGCCTCTACTGGGCAAATGGATACATTGGGGGAAGTTGTGTGTGTGTTTGAGAGGGGCATTTACGTTTCTGAAGACACACGGTTGCATTTCCTGAAGCAAGGAGTCTGATTCTAGGCCAGCGAGGGTGTTAATTTCAGTCTTATCCAAATTCTTCTCTACTTCTGCTCCCCTCTCTCCGATGATAGCTGACCTCCATGATTCTGCACCGAGGATGTGTTGTAACAAACACAAAATGGATTAATATACTTATAAACAGAGTTTTCAAAAATTTAGATTTTTCTCAAAAATGTGTTTATGTCTATAGCTTACACACCTGCTAATATTGGTAATTTGGCACATACTTGACAAACAACTGTATTTCTTTCTTGAACTGCAGTGGTCCTTTAAACATAACAATGTTAAATCCACTCTCCCCCTTTGAAACACAGCCCATATAGTATGTATACAGCATTTAAATGAGTATGTTTGGGCATCCATTAAAAGGTTACCTACCACAGGTATATAAATGTACATTTGTGGCTTCTGGACAACATTACAGTGAGATCAGTGTTTTAATTTAGTGATATGATTAAATATGTTATGTGCCTATTTTTACATTCTAAATCAGACCTGGGCATTGTGCGGCCCGCGGGCCACATCCGGCCCTTTGGCTTTCCCTGTGCGGCCCACTACAGTGGCCTAGAGTGGGATACAAATTTGTGTCCTGGACAAAAAAAAACACTGTCAATTGTAAAAGTGGGCAATTTGTGAGCAGCAGTGTTGTGACTAACTATGATGGATAGCATTATGTCAATACTGCTTCTGGCACTGAGAAAATAAAATAAAGCTATACAATTAATATTGATCAGAATTAAGTTCAGCCCATGGTTCGGCCCTCCACAACATTGCGAGTTTCTCATGTGGCCACTAAAGGATAAAAAATAGTCAAGATTTCTAAGGTATAGTTACATGCTAACATGTAGAAATCCTGATTTAAATTAATTTATTTCACGCCATTCTAAACACTGCCTTGCTATAGTATATTACTGTACAGTGCTCGAGCTAGGGAATAGAGGGGCCACTGCAAAATAATATGGGGCCTCCCTCACAACTTCTCCTTATACATATATATACATAGTAGGTACCAGTAGAGGTCAATAAAAAAACATCAACTAAGCTTATTATGGTGGCAGTAGGCCCTTCCATGTAGTAGGCCACAGTGCTTTACACCTGGTCCTGCACTGGCTCCACATCTGTCACTGAGATATAAAATCATGTCGCCAGGTCCAAAGCCTCCCAGCCCACGCTATCTCAGATTTTACAAGGTATTGGGGAATAAACATTGGAGAGAGTGATGTCTCCCTATCTCGAGGCAATGGTGATGTCTCGCCATTTTTCCAGGCAATCATGTAGAAATGTATCTTCCTACCTATATGATCTCACTCCACGATAACAACTCATCACCCCACAGTCTATTCTCAGCTATTGTAGAAGAATATTTTATTTGGAGGGAAGGCTCATGGTGTTACGAGTTTACCAGTGGAAACATTGCAACACTGTTATTTTTGCCAGGTGCTGGCTTTCAGCCGAGAATGCGTAGGCAAATATAATTGAACAAGAAATAAAACATGCACATTATAAACTTCTCAAGGATCTGAGGTAGTTGTGCTGGAACTAGTGATGCAGAGGGGTCTATATCATAATCTGAAGGCTGGAGGATTTATGCACGTATTGATAGTTCCAATGAATCTTATGCTTCCCATGTACACCTCTATTCCCATTCCCATAATCCACCTCTCACACCCTACCTCATTGCATCCCGTCCCCAGATGCTTTGCCCCTCCTCTTGCCCTTATAACTAATAAAAATGAGGACATGAATTAATTATTACTTTGAACGGATACAATTATTAATGTATAGATGCAAATATTTTCCTCAAACCCTTGTTATATACCTTTGTAAGCACTGTTTTCCATGCTTCTCTATTTAATACCTTAATAAAAGCTCTTAACCCCATTAATTACTGGTTACCAGATCTGTAGGGATCTGTATATGTCTTTGTAATGGCTCCTGCTACTTTAATAAAAGTATTACAAATATAACGTGTATTTGATTCAATGTCATAGAGGCCATTGATAAATAATGTGAGATGTAAAAGAATCAACAATATAAATCTAATCTCCTTTCTGGGGTAACATCTCTACCAGGAAACCAGACAACCAAATCTAAGTTTTGTAAGGTCTTGACTTGGGAATACCCAGAGGGGTTAGAGGATTACTGAAGTCATATATTTTAAATATTCACTTTTCATGAGCTACAAATCAAAATAGGCATCATGATTTTATAATCTAAAAAAAAAAATAGTACAGCCTCTAATTTATTTACTTTATATTTTATGCTGCTGTGCAATATGCCATTTTAATTTCAGCAGATCAACTTTCTGAGCTGGGAGCACAGGAAGTACATTTCTGAACAATGTGAATTTGGAAGCTACAAGTGCCACTGCTCCCAGCATGGTTTAACAGGATGCTTAATTTATAAGTCACACCCGCTGTGAAAGTGATCATTTAACATACCTACAGTTTATTAGGTGGAATAAGTGGCTGAAATGGAGTAAATGAGTTACAAACTGAATGGAAACTGGATGGAAACTGAAAATGTACAGGAGATAATTGTCAAACCACTGAGTAGGTAAAATAGAACAGAGACTGATAGAGTTTATTGTGTTGTTGTTTGGTTGTCCGACTTTCAGTGACCCTATGGACTGTACCACATCAGGCACATTTGTCAGCCACAGCCCCTCTGAGCTCCATCAAGTTTATGTTCATTGCTTCAATGACCTCATCTATCCATCTCCATCTCTACCAGCCCCTTCTTTGGGTGCCTTCAATCATTCCCAACATCAGAGTATTCTCTAGGGAATCTAGTCTTCTCATGATATGGCCTACATATTTGAGCTTTAGCCTCATGATCAAACCTTCCAGTGAACCGTTTGTCTTGATTTCCTGTAGTACTGATTGGCTGGATCTTCTTGCAGCCCAAGGGACTCTAAGCAGTTTTCTCCAGCACCACAATTTGAAGGCATCAATGTTACTGCACTCAGCCTTCTATATGGTCCAGCTCTTACATCCATATGTTGCTACTGGAAATACATAGTTCTAACAACGTGGACCTTTGTTGATAGTGTAATATATTTACTTTTTAATAGTAAAGATAATACAATATCAAGCTTCCCATGGCCAGCAGCTTCAATTCCTGGCAGTGACAACCATGCCATCATCACTCCCAGCTACCGGCCCATTGTCTTGGGGTTCTCTTGGACCCTGCCCTCTATTTCATTCCTCACATACATTCACTAACAAAATCTTGTCGTTTTCATCTAAAAAGCCTCTCCAACCTTACACAAGACACATCTAAAATTCTTATCCATATTCTCATCATATCTCGCCTCAACTACTACAACTCGCTTCTTGCTGACCTGCCCACCTCCACTAGACTCATCTACCATACCCAATGTTCAGTGTCTGCAGCTACTCTCTGTCAAACACTGCTGGCTTCCCATAGCATCCAGAATAAAATATAAAATCATAACCCTAACTTACAAAGCCCTCAACAACAGTGCACCCTTTTCAATTCCTTGTCCCAAAATACTACCCCACTCGCCCTCTTCATTCTGCTAGCAACCTTCTTCTCTACTCCTCCTTTTCCTCCCTTATCACCTCCTCTCACTTCCGTCGTCAGGACTTTTCTTGTGCTGCCCCAATTCTCTGAAATTCCCTGCCTTGCTCCACTAGACTATCTTCCTGCCTCAAGACCTTCAAAACCTCACTAAAAACGCCTATCTGTCTTAACATGCACAATGCATCTATCACCCTCCTGTACCACAACCTTTACACTGTAAGTTTGCAAGTTTTCAATCTTGCTAGGTGCTTAAGGGAAAGCTCTATGTACACATCGATTTTAAGCTCAAAGACGAGGCCCTCGTTTTAATATTGATTTGCCTTTGAACTTAACTCATGTATAGCGCTACAAAATATGTTGGCGCTTTACAAATAAATGGTAATAATAATAATAATAATAATAATAATAATAATAATAATAATAATAGTATATGGGAAAACGTGGACAACCTATGACTTTCATTTTTACTCCACCTAGTGGTCAGATATTATAACAACAATCTGAATAAATGCAAAGAAACAGCAATTATTCAATACATTTACAAAAGATTCTGTGATCTGATATTATGTTAATTATTTGGTTGCCTCATTATTTTTATTATCAGGCAAGCTTTCATTTTTCTAAAACATTTTAACTTTTTGTTGGGTTACTTACAGTTTTCATCCTGATTTAAAAATAGTCTTACTTAAATAAATACATCATTTGACATTTGTTTGTATGTGAAAAGTGAGGACGGTAATCTAAATTCTAGTAACCTTACGTGTCTTTGCTATATGTGAAATTAACATATATTTCCCAAATAGTGTTCAGTATCAGACTCGATACCTCTATTCAGTTCTTGATTGGCAGGCAAAAACCAACAAACAAATAAACAGAATAATATAAAATATTGGTAACGATTAATAAATACTCTTTTTATTTTTTTTTATTTTGAGAATCATGTCCATCAATATATTTGAATAGACTGGAAAAATCCTTCAGTGACTTTACAAAAAAAGTTTGCTATTTAGAATCACCGAATTACGTCAAGGATTGTAAAACAGTATCTGAAATTTGAGAAATGAGAAAGTAGAATTCAACAAAGTAAATGAATTAAATTGCAATATACATATATATATATATATATACTAGCGAATTGCCCGTCAAAAAATGACGGCAATGAAATTGTAAAGTAGCTAATGCTGTTTGGTGTGTAATAATGAAATATATAATACATTAATAAATGAATATACTTTACCTATTTTGAAGCATTGTGTTCAAGAGCTGGCAATCTGTTTTGATGTTACTGCAGCATTAGTGGTGTGGAGGTGCTGTGTAAGCGTGATGAATGTGTGCAGTGTAATAGTGTGCGTGCGCGAGACCAAACCGTTAGTGTACTCGTGTACTTCCGCATTGTCGTAAAATGGCGGGTAATGTGTGGTATGCGTCTTAGCGGAATATCCGTAGGTCTTTTGTGGTGTTTTGCGAGTGTCTTGTGGTGTTTTGCGAGTTTCTTGTAGTGTTTTGCGTGTTTAGAGTGCTGTAGCCTCGTTTTCGTTTTGTTCGGCGGCCATTTTTTCTCCCGCTTAGAGAATATTTTAGTGTCTAAACTCTTTTATTTTGAGTTAAATGAAGGTATAAGTTGCTTTTTTGAGGTTCTGGATTCTCCCTGTTGCTGTAGGTAAGCTTTTTATGTATGTGCTGTGTGTATTTATTGTGTTTTGAATTTTGTAATGTTCGCGAGTTGCGCTCCATGCCAGAAGCTGAGGCCCTCGCCCGCAGCCCTCGCCTTGCAAGGGCCGCAAGCTCGCTATGCGAGCCCGCAAGCGTGAGCAACGGCTCGTATGCTCACAACTATATATGTGATATATATATATATATATATATATATATATATACTGTTCAAAAAAATAAAGGGAACACTTAAACAACACAATGTAACTCCAAGTCAATCACACTTCTGTAAAATCAAACTGTACACTTAGGAAGCACACTGAGTGACAATAAATTTCACATGCTGTTGTGCAAATGGGATAGACAACAGGTGGAAATTATGGGCAATTAGCAAGACACCCCCAATAAAGGAGTGATTCTGCAGGTGGTGACCACAGACCACTTCTCAGTTCCTATGCTTTCTGGCTGATGTTTTGGTCACTTTTTAATGCTGGTGGTGCTTTCACTCTAGTGGTAGCATGAGACAGAGTCTACAACCCATACAAGTGGCTCAGGTAGTGCAGCTCATCCAGGATAGCACATCAATGCGAGCTGTGGCAAGAAGGTTTGCTGTGTCTGTCAGCGTAGTGTCCAGAGCATGGAGGCGCTACCAGGAGACAGGCCAGTACATCAGGAGATGTGGAGGAGGCCGTATGAGGGCAACAACCCAGCATCAGGACCGCTACCTCCGCCTTTGTGCAATGAGGAACAGGAAGAGCACTGCCAGAGCCCTGCAAAATGACCTCCAGCAGGTCACAAATGTGCATGTGTCTGCTCAAACGGTCATAAACAGACTCCATGAGGGTGGTATGAGGGCCCGACATCCACCGGTGGGGGTTGTGCTTACAGCCCAACACTGTGCAGTATGTTTGGCATTTGCCAGAGAACACCAAGATTGGCAAATTTGCCACTGGCGCCCTGTGCTCTTCACAGATGAAAGCAGGTTCACACTGAGCACATGTGACAGACGTGACAGGGTCTGGAGACGCTGTGGAGAACGTTCTGCTGCCTGCAACATCATCCAGCATGACTGGTTTGGCAGTGGATCAGTAATGGTGTGGGGTGGCATTTCTTTGGGGGGCCACACAGCCCTCCAAGTGCTCGCCAGAGGTAGCCTGACTGCCAATAGGTACCGAGATGAGATCCTCAGACCCCTTGTGAGACCATATGCTAGTGTGGTTGGCCCTGGGTTCCTCCTAATGCAAGACAATGCTAGACCTCATGTGGCTGGAGTGTATCAGCAGTTCCTGCAAGACAAAGGCATTGATGCTATGGACTGGCCCGCCCGTTCCCCAGACTTGAATCCAATTGAGCACATCTGGGACATCATGTCTCGCTCCATCCACCAACGTCACGTTGCACCACAGACTGTCCAGGAGTTGGCAGATGCTTTAGTCCAGGTCTTGGAGGAGATCCCTCAGGAGACCATCCGCCACCACATCAGGAGCATGCCATGTTGTAGGGAGGTCATACAGGCACGTGGAGGCCACACACACTACTGAGCCTCATGTTGACTTGTTTTAAGGACATTACATCAAAGTTGGATCAGCCTGTAGTGTGTTTTTCCACTTTCATAATGGGGCTGACTCCAAATCCAGACCTCCATGGGTTGAAAAATGTGATTTCCATTTTTACATTTTTGTGTGATTTTGTTGTCAGCACATTCAACTATGTAAAGAACAAAGTATTTCATAAGAATATTTAATTCATTCAGATCTAGGATGTGTTATTTTAGTGTTCACTTTATTTTTTTGAGCAGTGTATATATATATATATATATATATATATATATATATATATATATATATATATATATAAAAAGAGTATTGCAGTATTGGTGATACCTTTTTTTATTGGTTGGACAAACGTATTCATTTATTATGACAAGCTTTCAAGAAAAAACTTCTTTATCTGTTCAGAGTTTAGGATTGGACAAAGACATGCACCATAAATAATGCCCTGTGAGTCTTTAGATCGGGTTTGGATATCAATAGCTGAGCCCTAATTAATGGCAGTAAATGTCACCTCAGTTTGGGATAAGGACAACATCAATTGAACATGTGGAATGTGGTATAAAACATCCCACTGAAATATGGCATTGAGGCATATATGACGTTTTTCTCAACACACAATCATATCCAGAAATATAACCCTAATACCATTGCCAAAACACTGGAGTATATACTGACCCACATCTACTTCACCTACAAATAATGGGTATTGCAATGGGTACCAAAATATGCTAACCTATTTATGGCTGACCTGGAACAGAGATTCCTGCCCACACATGTCCTCAAACCTTACAGATATTACCACTATATAGATGATCTATTCATCATATGGACAGAAGGCAAAAAAAAAAAAATCCAGAGACTTCCACAATTCTTTTAAAACCTTCCATCCATCTATTAAACTTAAAATGGATTGTTCTGCATAACAGGTGAACTTTCTGGATACCACCATTCCCATTACAAATGTCAAACTTAACTCATCTGTGTATAGGAAACCTACAGACAGATGCAGTTACCTACACGACTCTAGCTTCCATCCCTGCCAACACTGAACAAGCAATTATCCATAATCAGACCCTCAGACATCATTGCATATGTTCAAACACTGAGGACCATGATAAACACTTAAGAACACTGTCCAACTCCTTCAGGCAAAAGGGTTACAAACCCCGTATTATCACTCACAAAGTAACCTCTGCCATCAGAACACCCCGGGACACCTGTTACAGTACAAAACTGAAGAAACAACTTCACGTACACCACTGGTAACCACATACCACCCGGCTCTAGAAGAAATACGCAAAATATTTAAGGATTTACACCTACTACTAACAAAGGATGCAGAATTGAAACATATATTTCCCAAACCTACCATTCTTGAATTTAGACTACCACCGAATCTGAGACAAAAATTGATCAGCAGTAGATTGGCCAATGAACAGCTTAACAAATAAAATGGCACTAAAACTTGGAATAAAACTTGCTGTAAACAATGCCAACACAACTGTAGAGAGGATACAGCCACACATAACAAGAGCTATAACATCAGGGGCCCATATTCATGTATGTCTTCCAATGTAGTTTACATGATACAATGTACTGTATGTGACAAGGGCTGTTACATTGGGGAAACCAGCCAGAAACTACACATGAAGATGAATCTTCATAGACATAAAAAAGCATAATGAAGACAGTTACTGTACCCCGGTTGGACATCATTTCACACAGAATAACCCATACACAACCTGAAAATCAAAATCAAAAGTCTCCAAGAGAGGAAAACGTTTGAATTAAAAATTATTAAATTTTTCTTATTCAAAACATACTGGTTTAAATATGGATTTAGGACTCATATTTTATACCACATTCCCCATGTTCAATTGATGTTGTCCTTATCCCAAACTGTGGTGACATTTACTGCCCTTAATTAGGGCTCTGCTATGTTGTTATCTAAACCTGATCTAAAGACTCACAGGACATTATTTATGGATGTCTTTGTCCCTTCCTAAACTCTGAACAGATATATGAACTTTTTCTGGCACAACTCTCAGGTATGTTAGAGACTTGATATAGAGAAGTCTATTCTCGAAAGCTTGTCATAATAAATGAATATGTTTGTCCAATAAAAAATATAACACCATGCACTGCAATACTTTGTTTATTTAAATATATATATATATATATATATATATATATATATATATATATATATATATAGTAGTACAAATAAGGAATAGTACATTAGTGATTCTATTTCAATGTCTAAAAATAAGTTGATGAAAACTTCTCAGAAATACAGTATATGCACTGCAGTCTGGGAAAACTGGGCGGGACATGCAAATGAGGCCACATAATGCACCATCACTCTGTCAATCCAAACCATTTTAAACATGGCTCCTTTTAAGCATATGCTTACTGTATTTCACAGTTTTAGGCATAGCAACGTATGGATTTTTCACAAACCAGGTCACTTAACCACATACAGTACTGTTTCACGATTACTGCCGATCCTCAGTATGGTGTGAGTGCCTGGTTTGTGTGGTGATTGTTGTAGAGAGTAGTTCTATACAGCAATTGTTTCACATATGGTTGGCTAAGAGTGATAGAAGCCCTCCCCCGTAAAAAGTACAGTAGTACATATATATATAGTAAATAATTAGTACATCTGTGTTCATATTTGAATTTCTAAAACAAGTTAAAAAACCTGCTTCCAGCTCAGAATGCCGAGAAAAACAGTTATTACACTGCATTCTGGGAAGCTGAGCAGGGAACATGCAAATGTGCCCACAAATACTTCGCTCTTCAATCCATAAACCATTTTAAACATGGCCTCCTTTAAGCTTATGCCTGCTGCATTACACAGCCTTTATGCAAAGCCAAGGTTGGATTATCATCAGGGCGGGATCCCAGCTTGTGTTGTGGACCTTATGAGTAGGTAGTTCACCACAACAATCATTTACTATATGGTGGGCAAAAGAGTGATAGAAGCCCTCCACCATTCGGTAGTACACACATATATATATATATATATATATATATATATATATATATATATATATATGTATAGTAATTAAATAGATGTGTTGATTTATTTTAAAGTTAATTTTCTTTTCTATGATATAATAAATATAGAACAGGTTCCTGGCAGCTGGCGTGTTAAATGGGGTAATTTTAACAAAGGGTAGATAGTAATTGGGGAACTAATGAAAAAATACCCAACTGCAATTGAAACATTTTTTTTTATATGAAGTTTAAACAAACAGCAAACATAACATTGACACAACCTGAACAGTAGCAAAAATATAAACTTTTAATTTGCAATGTTGAAGCTTCTCGCTCATTCTGTTTTTTTTGGAGATGAACTCTACCAGTGACATTTAGCTTTTTGCCTTTCTTTCGTGCAGCCGATGTTGGTAGTAAGAGATTGCATCCAAAACCCCTTGTCTTGCTTTACAGTCTGGATCCTTTACCACAAATTGATCATCGATTTCATTGATGGACTTCAAATTTTTAGCGAGGAAATCTGTCACAAGTCCTTTGGGTTCTTTATTGTCTGAATCACTGTTTACTGGGTCTGCCTGAATGCTTTGTACTGCCAGTTCTTGCAGGTCTTCATTGGTAAGGCTCTTGCCAGAGGGTTGCAGAAACATCTCAATATCCTGGGCATCAGCATCTCCAGGTCCTGCCATAGAGACCACATCGACAATTTGCTTAGCAATAGGCTCTTCGGGTCCCAAATCCCCAGACAGCTCTGGCAATATCTTCCTCCACACTCCTTACATATATTGATCTGTCACTTCTTTCCATGACAGATCAATGTTGCTTATGGCCTGCATGATGTTATATTTCTTCCAAAATTACATCATGTATTCTTTATTTTGGACGTCTGCTTTGTCAATACACTGGCAGAATGTGCAGCGATAAAACACCTTCAAAGTTGCAATGACTCCCTAAGCCAGAGGCTGGATTAAATAAGTAGTGTTGGGTGGCAGGAGAACTAATTAGACTAGAATGCAGCAGGCTGAGTCAGACAAGTGGGTAGGATGGCTTGGAACGTTATTGATCAAGAAGACAGCTTTGGGTTAATTTTTTTTGCCTAATCGGTAAACCAATTTTCAAAAAAGTCCATGGTGATACAATTTTTTTTTGCCTAATTGGTAAACCAATTTTCAAAAAAGTCCATGGTGATACAAGATTACAAATTAAATTGCCAAATGACAGGTAAACATGATTTTGGAATGGTACACCAGCAATGGTTTTATCCAGAAATCACCACTGTCGTTTCCACCGAGATGTAGAGTTAAATAATCTTTGTCAGCTTTAAATCCTGGTGCTCGCTTTAGTAAGCACAATATGAAGGTACATTTTGGCAGTCTCTTCCAGAAAAGTCCAGTCTCATCAACGTTGAGTTCTGGAGGATAATTCCCACCCTCAATGATGTCTCTTAAAGTCTCTGGAAAGGCTGCAGTAGCCGTAGTATCAGCACTCGCCACTTCCCCGGTCATTTGAATGTTATATCAGATGTTTTTTTCTTGAATTTATTAAAACAACCTTTGCTGACTGAAACGTTTTCAGACGTATTCAGCATTTCTCTTTGAATATGGCTATAGATGCTTCACCATGACGATTGCCTGGCTGAGTGGCATGTTGCATTATTTTTCATCAGTGATCCAGATGGAAAAACGTTACTCCATTTCCTCCAAGGAATATCTTCTGGATCGAGTTATCTTTTTCACAGAAGATTTTGTGCTTGTGATTGCGGAAGACTTTATTTTTTATTTTATCCTTATTTTTCAAAATTGTTCTTATAGTTAAAGTTGCTCTGATCTCCACTTAATGTTCTCCTTTTTATAAATGCCCCAGCACCTGCATCTTAACATCCAGGATTTGTTGGTGTTTAAATTTTTATGGATGTTCCTTACTCTCACTCATTTTATGTAATACTGTACAAAATAAAATACAACTATGTACAACAATCTGTAACTTTCTCTGATTGGTTGATATTTGGAATTTGGCTCTTTCTGTGGCATCCTGGCTGAGACCATTCCTACTCTCTGCTGTGGCTCACTTTCAATTACGTTCTGAAGATCAGAGCATTTAAATGAAGTTCGGCAGGCAAAAAACATTCAGCGTTGTAGCGAATTGTAGCTTTAAACTGGCATCGGCAACAAGACAGCGTTATAGTGAGGCAGAGAGTTAAACAAGGAATTACGGGCAAAAACAGCCCTATATCGAAAGAGTGTTAAAAGGGGTAGTGTTAAGTGGGCTATACCTGTATATATATATATATATATATATATATATATATATATATATATATATATATATATATTTATATTTATATTTATATATTTATTATTATTATTATTATTATTATTATTATTATTATTGTTATTATTATATATATATATATATATATATATATATATATATATATATATATATATATATATATATATATATGCTTCTTGCAGCTTCTGGCTCATTAGGAAGTGTCCATGTAAACTTTTCAGCATTTTATTAGACACTAGCGACTAGCCCGTCAAAAAATTATGGCGATAAATTTGTAAGGCTGGGAATGCTATTTGGCACACAGTGTAAGGTTTTTGTTCGTCTGAGCACCTTCGGTGCTCATTGCATACCTCTCCCCTGGTGTACTTTTGCTCCTCTGAGCACCCTCTGCGCTCATTGTGAGGTCCGCACTGAGCACCTTCGGTGCTCATTGCTAGCCTCTCTGTTCGTGTAATTTTGGTGGTGTGAGCACCTTTGGCGCTCATTACAAGGGCCGTGCTGATTGCCTTTGGAGCTCATTGCGAGCCTCTCCCCTTGTGTACTTTTGCTCCTCTGAGCACTCTCGGCGCTCATTGTGAGCCCCATGCTGAACTGCATAAAAGTAAACTTAGATAGAAAGTATTAGTAGGCTCTGAATTATGTTCCAAAAGCAGTTTGTAAGGGATCTTGCAGAACCTATTATTCTGTCAAAAAACTTAAATATATATATATATACATATTTTTTAAATCTTCTTGTCTAAATAATTGATGCCAAATTTGTGATTTCAGTGCCTCTTTAACAGTTCACTATTATTATAAACTTTTATTTGTATCGCACCAACATATTCCGTAGAGCTGTACAGGGGACAAGAGCAAGGAAAATACAATATTAACAAATTCAGAAATTGAAGGGTCCTGTTTTGAGCTTAAAATCTTTGCAGAAAGTGCATTTCCCCCAAAGCACCCTACAAGACTAGAAACTCCCTACTTACAATCTAAAGACTGTCTGGCCTGCATAGATTTATGTAGCAAACACGCTTTTCCCTACAGGCCTTTGGCACTCTAGTGGGTTGTGCTCCACACAATACCACAGGAGGAGCTCCAGCCTAAAACAAGATGTGTAAGTGTAAGTTTTCTCACAAAATCTCTTGATACATTGAAATATTATTTATACCAACCTTTTGTACTTAATAGTTATAAAAGCTGGACAATTACTGAGGACCTTTAATATTAGGTTAAGAAAAATATACTTTAAAATTGTTAGTTAGATTTAATAATTTTACTCAGGTCAGTGGATAATAGGCCAAAGTCACATACGGCATTCAGATAAGCTTTGTCTTATTTTTAAGTTAACAATTACCCACTTTCATGAAAAGTTTATTTGCCACTTGAACTACTTTACGTCATTTTCCAAACTTTGGTTGCTGTTAATAATTCCCATATGTTCTTCATTCTTTACATAAATCCCTGCTGCCAAAACTCCACGAGGCTAATTTATCACAGGATCAAGTTTCAGAGCGTTCTCAGTATCTTTGCATAATGTACAATTTATCTGTTTTTTACTTTAATTTATTGTCCTTCTTCTTAGTGCAAATGTTCACTTGTGGTTATATTATTATTTAAAGAAAGCATAAATGCAATATTCATAATATATCTATTTCATGCAGTAACATTTCTGCAGGTAATGTTGTTCAGTTGCTGGGTGTCTGTTCGACTTCTGCCCAGAACAAAAACTATGTCATATGGTCATTGGAAAATCTCACAAGCTAGATCCTTGGCATATCCAATTTCTGTTAACATTCTTCTGCAACTTAACCCTGTTTAAAAAAATCTTTAAAAATTGTTTTGGATAACATTATTTGCATGTACTCACTGGCAGTATTACTGTATGTACTCACAGTGCTACTTACACACACACACATGTATATAATACATATTTTTATATATTTATTTATCTTTTTTAATATATATATATGTATAGATGTGGACAGTGATAAAGGAGGGTAATTTGTTATGGTTCGTAGAAGTAAGCTTTTGATTGAACCAGACTTTAACTGCAGAGATGGAAGGAATAGTAGATTTCTTGAAATGTTCAACAAGTGAATGGTATACAGCATTATATGAACACATTGTCAATTAATGTATTGTGATGTCTCATAAATTGGATTCTAGTCTAGAAAGAAGACAATCCTGGGCCACCGAGGCTGAGGCAATCATTTATAATGTGACCAATCTGAGACCAATATTCATCTACTTGAGGGCAGAACCACCAGACAAGGTACAAGTTGTCTATTTATTTATATTATTTCCAGAACATGTTACAGTTTACTTTAGCTATATTAGAAAGAGTAAATCTAAACAGCAAATCATAACCGTGTTTGGTTATATTAACCAAAAAAAGCTACTGGAGACCAAATATCATCCCAATCTTCAATGTCAAGGGACTGTCGCACATCCTTTTCCCAATGTATAGACTTGGTGGCCTGTGCCTTTCAATTAATCATTTGTTACCCCTACAGTGTTGACCCAGAAGGATTGTGTATCTTAAGGCGTGTTTCCCGGACTTGGATTTACACTACAGTCTGTGCTCTCACAAGTAAAAACCCAGATGTTCTGCCATCCTAGCTTCCTTTCCCCAGTATCCCACCCAGGCTGCCCACATACAAAACCCTAGCTTCACAGTTACTCATTGGAAATTAGCCTACTATTGCTCCATTCTAGATATGTGGGCACTCCACTAATCCACCCTATCCACCTGACTGCAGCTTTCAGACTGACCAACAACACTAGCCATGCATGTTTTTATGTTAAATTACTTCACCCTATATGGACTTTACTGGAGACCAAACCTCCCAAGAGATCCCTTCAGTTCTGTGTTGTTTCCCCACGTTGGGTTACAGTCATTGCCCTCTGCATTATGACTTTCTTCATTGTTATATAAATTATAATTGTCAAACAATCTCCCCATAAACCATTCTTATAAGTTTAACTCTAAGGATACCTCCTCTTTATTTTATATACACCTTATGCTGTAGATAATTAGTCTACTGGTAACACTGTCAAATGCTTCTCCAAGTGGCTACACTCATTATATTGATCTTGTAAGCTAAATTACTTAGAACACCAGCCATTGGTTTCTTGACAGTAATAATTTAATAATATGAGTTGCGTTTGTTGGACAGTGAGACCTGTAAACCATTGTGAGCTAGGTATACAGAGAGGCCCATTTAAAACATGAGTTACTTAGTATTTTTCATGCATGCATCCGACATTAAATGTGTTTTGCTAAGAATTGATTAAAATTCATTTTTTTCCCAACTTCAACAGAATAAGGCCGTTGGGACCAACTCAATCAGTTACACTGATCAATCTAACCGAATATAATGTATAAACATATACAAAGTGTTTTAAAATATAATAGAAATGAGTGATTGTGTATATGAATAGACGCACACACATATACATTAAGATTCCAGTTGTAGAACTTCTAAAAGCTAATCAGAGAATGAATTCCCTACATAGGTTATAACCCTAGGATTAAGGAAAATAAACACCAAATGGCAGACATACTGCATTAGAATATGGAATGTTGGGACATATGAAATCATTCATTATCCATTAGAGTTTTTCACATTGAAATTATTTCAGTAGAAAATTGGCCATTTTTTCATACAATGTAAGTCTGGGCACTTATCTAGTGGGTGGAATTTCCTTCCATAAATGCCAGTTCTTTCCCATTTGTTGTACTACTTTGTATTTTGACTGGAAATGGAGTTTGTTATGGGCTTGTCAGATATCTGATAGAATGTCAGCAGGCTTCCTAAAAATGAATTAGGCAACAACCATAACATGTTTCCTTCCTGAGTATTAACAGGACTAAATTGTACGTCTAGTAACAGAAATTATTCTGTCAATTTGTCAGCAACCTCAGACAATATAAAACCGTTTGATAATGCGGAGACGTTATCCTAGGAAAACATTTGCTGCTGATACTGAATCAATTTGTTCAACTAAATTTCTTGCCTTTTGTGGTATTTTTGTATTTTAGAAATATATGCATATCAAATAAATCAACTTAATTTAAATGTGCCTCACTGTGTTGGACATTTATTGCCGTGTCCTTGAGAGAGAAATCTGTACTCTACAGGAACATGCATTTAAGATTAGCTGGTCTAAAAATATTACTTTATAAGACACCTTAAACACTGAAGGATACCGACACACAGGAAACAAGATTTAGGACAATTCTGAGGTCAAATTACATATAAACTGTATTGGTAGATAGTGAATGAGGAAACAGGATGAGTTAGATGGTACTTGGATATTAGTGAAATAGGCTAAACGTTTTCAGCCTTCCATTTGGAAGCCAACTAGTAGATTGAGGACTAACTTTTGGGTGCTATCTATCTATCTATCTATCTATCTATCTATCGATCTATCTATCTATTCATCTATTTATTCATCCATACATCTATTTATCCTCCAATCAATCAATCAATCCATCCATCCATCCATCCATGCATAAATCAATCCATTCATCCATCCATCCATCCATCAATCCATCCATGCTTGAGAGAGAAAACTGTATTCCACAGAAACACGCATTTAAGATTAGATTGCTAAAAATATTACTTTATAAGTTAGTTTAAACTTTGAAGGATATCAACAAACAGGGTAGGAGATTTATGGCAATGCATATAAACATTATTAAAAGATAGTGAATAAAGAGAGGGTATGAGTCAGATGGTACCTGGATTTTAATGAAATAGGAGAAACGTTTTTAGTAGTCTATTTGGAATCCAAGCAGTAGATTGAGGACTACCTTTTGGGTGTCACTATCTATCTATCTATCTATCTATCCATCGATTCATTCATCCATCTATCAATCCACCAATCTATCTATCATCTATTCATCCATCAATCATCCACTATCTATCTATCTATCTATCTATCTATCTATCTATCTATCTATCTATCTATCTATCTATCTATCTATAAGTGTGAACAATATAGGCTTAAAGATATAGTAAAAGCCAGGTATTTTCTGTGTCATGTTTCTCAAAAAATCAATGTTCTTTAACATAAACTGAAAAGTTGTTTATATTGATCTGTACTACTTACATTAATCTTTACTGTTTAAAAGTTATAAAAGCTGGTGCATTACAGTGGCCCTTCAAGAACAACCATACCCTATTATGTTTATTTGTTTAGAAATGAAGAATATTAATTGTGATCATCTGGGGGTATGGGCTATTACTGTTTAGGGCCACCTGCTTTAGACTACGGTTAACTACCCACAAGGACCGTTTGAGTTCTTGATATCTGGCTTTTGTATCAGTCAAGGTCTCTCCATTAGAAATCAGCTCTTCGAGGAGTTTCAGTAACCTTCCTGTGGTAGTTATCAGGACAAGTTACTTGCAGGGTGGAGATAGGATCAGTATTGCAGCCACCAGGAGCAAATAATAGACCATGCCACTTCTATATGTCTCAGCAATGAACTGATTTATTTTTGTAAAGTCAACAATATTTATAGGGGTTAGATACAGAGAGGGGTGTATACAACACAACGATGACAGGGAGTGGTAGACAAACATAGGAGATTGACTCCACATGGGGTCTAATAGTCTGGCATCCTGGCATCCTGTCTGACACCTGTGAACAATAAGCCAACCTCCATATATACCATCTTTCAGGAAAGTGTCCACGGTCTCTAACTCTAATTTCTGTAGGGTCTTGGGAACACAATCCATTTGTACAGTGCTTCCAGGGGGTATCTGAGCTAGCAGCCACTTCCAAGCCACCCTTCCCCCTTTTTCTTCATAACATCTTGGATACCAATGCTCAGGGTCCAAGGTAGCAACACAGCCAAACCCCAGCTCCTTTTACTTCAATAACCAAACCCAAATTGCAGGCATCATTCTTGGGGACACATCCAAAGTCTATGGAACTAGAATCTCATCCAGGGGCATACTGTTCCCCCTTGGCCCCAGGTAGTGGCTCTGGGGTACCCCATCTATGGAGCAGCTCAGGTGTGGGTAAAAAGCACTTCCCCTCTGGCAAAATCTCATTAGGGTCAGTTGTCAAGGCAGGGTTGGGGGAAAAAGAGCAGGACTCAGGATTAGGGTCTCTGGATGGAGACCCTTTCCTGGCTGAGGCTCACCTGGGGTCGGTAGCTCTTTAGGGTAAGTATCCTCAAAGGCTGGTAAGATTGAGATAACCTCTGCAGCTAGGGTACACTGTGTCAGGTACCGGTGGGTAGCTTGCCATATATTAATTTTATTATTATTATTACTTTTATTTGTAATGCGCCAACATATTCCGTAGCGCTATACAGAGAAAAAAAACAAGGAATAATATAATTTTAACAAACTGCAAAAAATGGAGGGCCCTGTTACTTTAATTCTGGGGCTGCGGTGACTGGAGCGATCCCCGTGAGACCTGCTAGCAACTCTGCAGGGTGTGGGAGTGAAGCCTCAACTTGCTCCCTCCACAAGGTCTCAGGGCCAATGCCCTCACCTGATCTCCCACATCTGGATCCACCTGATCCATGCTGGAGAGGAGCTTCAGGGGATGCCCCCTCTCCTGATAGCCTCATGCACCAATCTGGCATCCAACTCTCCATGACTGTCAGCCTTGGCATCTCCACCTGTTTCCTGACTACCTGGATATCCGCAGTCTGTGGTTCAGGACAGGTAACAGTCCATGGGTAGTTCGGCAGACTCTCAGGGCTTGCAACCTCCTCTGGCAACTGTTCAGTCTACAGCTCCTCGCGCTTGGTTAGCGGTTGGAACTTCTCTGGTTGTTGGCCATCTCCCAGTGCCAGGTCGTGCTTAACACTGCTCCCCAGTCTTGCATCTACCAGGGTCTGGACTGTTCTCCCGGCCTATCTATCCTGGTCAGTTCCCAATAGTCCCTTTAATCTTGCCTGTAAAGGTCAGATCTCCAGGCACCTTCTGGTTTCCTTCCTCCACCTTATAGGGGTGTAGCCAACAGTCCATTTTCTCTAGCAGTGTGTCCTTTGCTAGCTCTGCTGGGGAAGTATGGGGGGACTCCAAGTACTTGAGCCAGGTATCATCTGTGTCTGCCTCCTCAAGCAGTTCCTCATACTATTTTTCCAAATCCATTTTATGGACCAAAGGTTTGAGCAACATTTCTTCTTCGGTCCCTTGGTCTAATTCCAGGTCCTTTTGGAGTCGTGCCAATAGGATTCCCCAGCACTCTGCAGTTCCAAGGCCACACTTTGGATCTCCCTGAAGCTCATCCGGGAGCCCTTCCACCAGTCCAAGCATCAGGTCCTCATACTGACATTCTAAGTCAAGCTCCATCCACAGCAGGTCCTCAAGCCAGTCTGCTAGCTCCTCACCCTGCTGAATCCCCAGGGAAGCCATCCGCTGATTCAGAAGAACTTGATCGAACTCTGTGGCAAGCCATTGTCATCGCGGCTTCCTCATACTGGTGATCAGGCTCCTTTTCTTCTGGATCACCTGCAACCTGTGACCAAATATGTAATCAAACCAGTAACAGTCTCCCTTGGGCTTGTAGGTCTGGATAAATTGCTGATAGGTTTCTTCATCTCTGCCAAGCCTGTGGTAGTGACCAGGACAAGTTACTTGCATGGTGGAGATAGGATCAGTTTTACAGCCACCAGGAGCAAATAAGAGAACATACAATATCCATATGTCTCAGCAGTGAAATTATTTCTTTTTGGAAAGTCAACAATATTTATAGGGGTTAGATTCAGACGGGGTGTATACAACACAAAAATGACAGGGAGTGGCAGACAAACACAGGAGATTAACTCCACATGGGGTATAATATTCTTGCATTATAGCATCCTGTCTGGTACCTGTGAACAATAGGCCAATCTCCCAATACAGCTGTCTCCATGTCTAGTGGTCCAGACCTCAAATAGAGTACATTAACTTTATCTGGCAAACAATAGGACAAAACAGATTACAATACAATGGAGTCTGGAACCAAGCAGCCTGTCCTTTATGGTGACTCAATGGGCTAAGATCCAGAAACTGAAAAAGAAGTCCATAACATTAAAATTAATGAATATTAATGACTTTCAATTTATATTTTGATCATTGAGAACCAAATATACAAATAAAGTAACACGATATACTGAGAAAAAATATGTGACATAAGGAAATATAATAATGCACTATAATCAGAATTAAGTATGATTTAAGTAAAATCTCATAAAAGTTATATGTATATTTTTTCTGTTCTACATTTTGATCTCATTGTGTCAACTAAGGATATGTGGCTGTGTTAGTATAACATGAAAGTAAAGTTGACAATATAAAAAATATTTGGTAATAAATGAATAGAGAGCTTTCTGTCCCAGTTCTCATTTTACCTTCAATATTTGTATGTTGGAAGTTGAGGACTTCATCACCAGCCTTTGCCAAAACTAGTACCCCTTCTTCTAACTTAACGGTTAAAGGTGTCTGGTCATTCATGAATACAAAAGAATGAGAATCATTGTTTGGCTCATCCTTTGATGGTTGAAACTGAAAGAGAATACAGACACATCTTCTACAGCCATTTCTGTAGACATCGTATGCAGCCAGATCCAGCCCATTTCCTGCCTGGCAATGAGCATCTCATCAGGTTGCAAAATAAACTATTTAGGTAATTTATGTTTAATATTCATGTTTTAATAATTGGTAACAAGTGTACTTAATCAATGTAATCCTTCTTAATGTAATTGTTATATAAAACGTGTAATACCATGCACCGATGGGAGGGGCTTCACATGCCCAGATGCTGTTAGGAAACAGACAGTGACATGCTGTATGTCTGCTTGCAGCAATATAACACTTGTAGCGTGAAGCCTTCCCCTTTCAATGTGACCTTAGATCACAGCAGTATGCATGAAATAGAACAGCGAGTATATGTGTGTTATCAATGTGATACCTGAACGTGTATTGTTATAAGTTGTTGTAAGGGATGCATGTTCCAAATATTGTGTAGTTGGTAAAGGAAAATAATGTTGATGCCTCTACTAGATCATGGAGGTTTCCATCATATGTAGGTGAAAGTTGTATGTTTGAGAGGGGCATTTACATTTCTCTAGAAATGTAATTGCATCTACTGAACTCTCTATCTGTCATAAAGCTCGGAAGTAGGCTTATTACTGCTTTGTTCATATTGGTGACTCTGAAGAGACTTTATCATGACCAGTAGTCTTTTACGCTAGCAGAAAGACCTCATACAAACCAAACTAGATTGTCGCTGTATTATTTCTCTGTGATAGTGTTGCCATTTGTTTTTTTTTGCTGATAACTCGGACATTTCAAGAGCCGTAGCTCGTAACATAGCTCGCAGGACTTAAGCCTATTAAATTAGCCTCTTAAAGCAACATGCAGGTGACTTGCAGGTTAAGACGCAGCAAGGCCCAAAAAAACCTGTGGATCTTTGCGGCCGCAAATCCTTTGTTCTCTCAAGCCCGTAACTGATACATTCCAATTGAGCTATTAAATTGCATCAAGATCACTGGCGTTCAAACTCGTAACTCTCAAATGGAGCCAAGAAGCCAACGAGTGCTAGAGGGGACCCGCAAGTGGGTAAAGTCCAACTGGTAGCATTTTAAATGCACATATCACCAAACTACTGTACTTTTATTAAAAGTGAAACTGTTGTTAGGTCTTAGAATTAATAGCTCAACATTCGCAAGCTCGCAAATTGGCCCAAAAAATACTTTATTTCATGTTCAATTTTTGTGTTATATCGAACCTGGCAATCAATATGTTAATACATATACTGTAACTCGCATGTGATAGAATATCAAATTTACAGCTTTATGAATATTGCATTATATCTGGAATGTGGGTCCGATCGTAACTCATAATTGAACCCCATAGGACTTTGAAAATCCCACCTCCATTTTTTTATGATGTAATTCTGACATTCTCTTTTGCCATTGGCTCCATCCCAACTCGTAACTACGAGTTACACTGATTGATCACGTTCACGGCCGCACATCCAACAAGCAACAAATGGTTTATGGGTTTGCCTCTCCAGCACGTAACTCGCAGCCTGTTCTAATTTAATAGCTCCATAAATACGCAACTCGCCAAGCTCGCAGCTGTTGAGGGTCTCAACGTTGCAGGTACGAGCTTTGAATTTAATGTGGCTGATTGTTAGTGTAGCTTGTCTTATGCTTGTATGAGCTTGTACAAAAAGTGCACACTGTTTTTTTCCTTTACTAATAGGCCTCCTCTTCTTTCTGCACTTACCTGTTGCTGGTGGTCAATGATGGGTTCCCTTCCTGGAGCTGATCTGACTTTCTCCACATAGAACTGTAGAGGTCACTGTAATGGACGTTAAATCAAGACTACGGCTTTGCCTCTTCTATGTGGTCCATTGGCTGACAGGGACAAGCCTCCAAGAGTGTTTATACATTTAAATCCCTGTATTATACTGTAGGTACTTAATTAAACAAACACAATATTAAACATTATCAAATATCCACCTTTGGATGTAACAAAGAAAACCATGTTTACTGTGACTGTTTAATATCTTATAATGGAGAATGGAACAGCTCAATAATGGAGAAGAATTTTTTTTTCAATCCACAATTCTTGTGACTAAAGGTGATGAAAAGTCAACAGATTCTAAATTGCAAAGAATCTTCAAAAAATCACAAGTAAATGATTGAGATGAATTACTGAGAAAGTCTTTCCAAGTACAAGACACCGAATACAGTTACTCGATAACAGTCTTGGAATAAGTTGCGTATACTTTGAATTCCAAGCTAAGAGAGGTAACACATGTGAACTCTATAAAATCGTGAATGATAAAACACTTGGTTTCTTTTGAACATTTTCTTTCTTTTTCTTTACCAAAATATATTTTCTGTTTCAAATGCTTTACAGTCGCCCCTGAACAAATACACAAATGACGTGACTTGTAATATAAAAACCATGACCAGAGACGGTAGAGTTTTTTTAAATATTATAAGCGAGGTAAAAAAAGAATAATAATGATATAACATACCATATGTTTTTGGCATAACTGTGTTTTATATTTTATTCAGGCTACAATAAAAGCTTTTACAAATAACTTATGTCATTTAGTAAACCCTTTTAAATTAAAAGTCAAATTAGAATCAATTGTAAAATGTGTATGTAAAATACCTTACTGGGTAATAATATATTAATAGAAAAATGGCTGCCAAGCCAAACACTCTTGAAATGTTTTATTGTAACAAAACCGAATTATTTTCTGTATCTGGCTACAATTAAATATATTGTTTTACGGCAGTAAAAAATGGACAAATCTTTCAGCGTTATTACCACTTTCCTTGTGAAAACACTTTCTGCAGATATACTGTAGTTGTTCAATTTTAATATCCGTGAATGGTTAGTTTAGTTTGGAAACGTGAACACCTATAAAGTAATACAATAATATTTAACTTGTTTGGGTGGGTATATAAACTTCTTTAGATGGGTTCACATAATTAATGTCAATCAAATAAAATCTGTTCTTCTGTTATAGACGTGGGTTTATTATTCAATGTGTACAGCACATGTACCATGGTACTGAATGGCTAAATTCTAGGCTCCAATGGAACACAATGTAGAGATAGATTAAATGTTAAATGTATATATTAAATAATTAATTTTATGGAACTAGAAAACTTGCATATTTCAGTAAATACAATTCAGTTGGGTTAGTCATGCTCTATTTTGCCAGTTGTTAACATTTATATAGCATACATAATGTCAACCGAGAAAAGCAGGGATAGACAACACACAGACCCTATAGCATCCATTTTTCTAGGACAAAATTACACAGCTATTTCAATAAATGTGCCTTACATTGCATAAAAAAAAGTCTAAATTATTGAAAATAACTCTATTTGGAATCCAAACTTGACAATTTTAATCTATCCTATAGAGTCAATTACTTGGGTATACACCTTCCAATAAATACCATTATATATATATATATATATATATATATATATATATATGGAACCAAGAGGTCACACCACCCTGAAGCCAAGCAGGGTTGGGTCTGGTCAATACTTGGATGGGACTCCACCTAGGAATATCATGAGCTGTACGCTGTGACCCACTGGAGAAGGAACTGACAAACCACTCCAGTATCTCTGCCATGAATACCAAGTGAATCAGCATGAAGTGTTAGGGTCCATGAGGTCACGGAGAGTCAGACAAAACTGAATAACACACACACACACACACATATCTATATATATATATATATATATATATATATATATATATCTATATATATATATATATATATATATATATATATATATATATAGTAAATAAAAAGCACATCTGTGTTCACATTTGAATGTCTAAAGCAAGTTAAAAAACCTGCTTCCAGCTCAGAGTTCCGAGAAAAACAGTTATTACACTGCATTCTGGGAAGTTGAGCTGGAACACACAAATATGCCCACAAATGCCTCGCTCTTCATTCCGTAGCCATCATCAAACATGGCATCCTTTAAGCTTATGCATGCTGTATTACACAGCTTTAATGCAAAGCCAACGTTGGAATAAACACAAGCTGAGTATCCTATCCATGTACAGCTGTTTCAAATTTACTGGCTATCATCAGCATGGAGCCCTATCTCATCCTGTGTTGTGGAAATTATGATTAGGTAGTTCACCTCAACAATCATTTATAATATATATATATATATATATATATATATATGCACACACAAAATATGTATTATATACAGTAATGCTAAATTCAATTTTAAGGTTAATAGGCTCATATAACTTAACTGAAGTCTAATAGAAAATGTATACCAAGTAGTTGACTGTATAGGATAGATTAAAGAAGGTCAGTTTGGATTCTATATAGCGCTATTTTCATTTATTTTGACTTAGAAAGCAGGAAAAGAGCCTGGTGGCAGGATTAACAATAAATTCATAAAGTACCAAGAAGCAGCATGGGGCAAAACAACTGAACACTGTTGTTCTACTGTTTGCACCAAAGGGCACATCATCATAAGAGCAACAGCAGTTGTGGTACATAAGGCTTATTTTCCTATTTTTTCATTTTGTAAAAAATACTCCATTGCAGGTGTAATTAAAACAATATATTAAAAATTAAGTAGAAATGTGGCATGTAGACTGCTTTATTAGGAAACAATGGCGTACCTCCTTACAAATGATGCACACAATAACTTGTTTTTGTTGTATTTTGTTTAAAAAATGGACAATTATGAAAAACAAAATTGACATTAATTAGTTGGTTCTAATTTGGCCTCATTGGGATAAACTATCGATGTAACTCAACAGTGAAAATAAAAAGAAGATGTAAAGACAACTGAGTACATGAAAACATTTATTTGGGCTTGTTGATCAGTGATGGATTGAGATACAACTATTTTTTCTGTCTTCATATATTATACAAGATTTGCCATGTAGCTTTCAGTGGAAGAGCAAATGTAGACAACAAAACTTTCAGAATATTTACCGTGAAACATTAAAAAGAAGATCCTTTTTATACAAAAAAGAGGTGATTATCTCATGGTAATGAATCTATCCACCTCGGGGGTTGCATGATAACTATATTCTTTCAGTTACACATATAAATAATTTAGGCAATAATGCTTTGATTCTTCCAAGCTGTCAGTTAATGTTAGCTTCCTTTAGAGATGAAGTTTTCACAGTAATCTTCCTTTAGAATGCTAATTTCCTTCAACCACAGATCTCTTGCATTGATTGTTGTCATTTCATTCTACTTGACATGCAGGAATTATGTTGTATATTCATTATTTATAGTCAGGACAGAAATGAAAGCATTGTCAGAGTTTATCAAACAGTAAAATAAATTGAAAATATAAGCACCTTTTCAAATCATTTTGATTTCACGGAAATGTGAAAAGATTTATTTGTTATGGATGGAAACAGAACTCTCTCCAGATCAGTCTTTAGAGATTTTACAATGCATCAAAATAGTATATATTGACAGCTGATGCTTTATTTTGTATCTGTTTTTTTTTCCAGCTACAACAATATGGTTGTCATTTTTGACGATATCCGAACCACCTCAAATAAGCTAAGGATATATATTATTTCATGATACAATAGAATAGTATTATGCTTATAACTACATTAATCCTTTAAAATGTTATAATAATAGGAATAGTCCTCTGTAATGCAAGAATTGTGCTGCTAACCTTGGGAATAGTACTGTAGGAACTCAACTTTTTTCTGTTTGCCTTCCTCTGGATCAATTAACAATTAATAATAAATAGTCCACATATTAAAAAGATCAATAGAGATCTAAAAAGGTTGAACTTGATGGACTAACTCTTTATTCATCCTCAAATCCTATACTATTAATAATGATTTAACAACTAATTAATTAATAACTAATCTGCATATTGCAGATCAGAGGAGATCTTAACAGGTTGAACTTGATGGACTGAAAGTCTTTTTTCAACCTTAATTACTATGGGCCTCATTCTATTACCGGCCTTAGGAGATGCGGGCCGCAAGGACCGGCCGCAAGCTATTCTGCCTATTCTATTCCCCTCCGGCCGGGGATTCCGGCAGGCTTGCGGCCGGCGCCTTGCTATCCATTGCGGCCGCACGCGCCGCAGGAAAGCCTTTGATCTAAAACGGCTGCAAGAGTTTCGGCCGCAAGAAAAGCCCGGTTGCTATTCTATTGCTCCGGGAACCATCTCTGCAAGGCTAAAAGCGAGCCGCAGCTTACTTGCAGGAAAAAGGTCCCGCTAGCACTAATTAAGCACATTATAAAGCCAAAATAAAGCCATCCTGCACTCTGAGGAGACTATAAAGTGATTGTAGGTGTTAGCAAAAATAGCACTCAAATCCGTAAAAAAAATATTTTTTAATTTATGTCAAAAATCCATGTAAAAAGTCCAGAGTGCTTGGAGCACCTCAGACCCGCCCACGCTGCGGCCGGAAAATAAACAGTTAATGTAAACTCGGATTTGGGCTGATGTGCAAGCTTGAGAGTGGGTTACTATTAATCCCCGTGTCCCCCAATATGATCCCTAGCATTTACAGAGCTTTACAGTGCTGTCTTGAATTTATTTTTGACTTTAAAGATTTCTGAGCTTACTGCCGGTTGCAAGATATACGGCCGGTCGTAAGAGGAGATCCTTGCGGGGCCGTTTAATAGAATTGCGAAGTAACGGAACCCCCGCAAGGAATCGCAGCCTTGCAGCCATTTTACGGCCGATAATAGAATGAGGCCCTATGTAACTATGTAGGATAAGTGTCATTAAAGATTATTATATTAAAGTGAGAGAAGTGGGGGGAAAGGACCAACATATTGTAGGTCCTAGTAAAAGGTTTCTAGTCTTTGCTTCTATTATAATCTCACTGGCAGTTAGTTAATATAATCCCAAGGTAACCAACACAACTTATTTAGTAGTTGTGTTTATAATGACAATTAGTAAAATGTCAGGATTGGTGGGTCAATAACTGAAGGTCTGGCCAGTAAGTTATTTTTCCCAGTAGGCTGATGCATTTTGACGCTGATCTCGACAAAGCCCCAGTCTAGATCAGTGGTTTCCAAACCGGTCCTCAAGGCACCCCAGACAGGTCAGGTATTCGATTTAACAGTGTGAATACAGGTTAAGCAATTAATATTCAACAGGAGCCTCTAATTTTCTCACCTGTGTTCACACAGTTAAATCGAAAATCTGGTCTGTCTGGGGTATCTTGAGGACCTGATTGGAAACCACTGGACTAGATACTAGTATGGAGTATTGCTCTGATAGAAAAGGCAATAAACTAGTTTGCAACATTTGCCAGCATAAACTCTGAATGAATTGACTACCCCCATGTCTTATTGAAAGTCTAAGTCATCGTCAAAGTAAAGCAAGACATCATGATACACCTTGACACCAATCTTGACAGAAAATTGTACAAAGTCTTAGTCTAGATAGTAGTAGGGAGCATTGGTGTGGTAGAAAAGTCTACAGCATATTATAAAACATTTGCCAGCATGAACTCAATGAACTACAACAGTGAAAGTCTTAGTAATCTCCAAAGTAAAGGAAGACATCCTTTGTTGTGTCTTGATCAATAACTGTGATGCAGGTGTCAACAGCCTCTTGTATTAATTAAGTGCTATTTGTCAGGTCATGTATCTACTAATTAAGTAATTATCCAACTCTCCTGCTATCCCATGTAATCTTATTTATTGGCATTTACTAAGCTATCACAGAAGATGTGATGGAGAGGGATATGTACTGAGATGATTTTAGTTGTGATTGGGTGTGAAGGGCTGTGGTGATAATGATGGGAATTTTCCGCCAAAGGCAAAATAGATCATATTGAATATCATTATGCACATCAGAACCACTGTGATGCCTAGTAAATATTCCTCTTCATAAAAATACCTGTGATAGCTTAGTAAGTATCCCTAAAATATTTCTGTCCTAAGCAAATGCAATTGTGATGAACCTACAGACATAAAGTTTCATATTTACTCAAGTGTGTGCTCATTGTATGGACTGATATATATTGAAGAATGGAAAAAATAGCCCTCACAGTTTGTCTATTACAGAGAAAATATTCTAAAACAAAATTGTTCTTTCTTTGAATAGATAAAATAACAATACGCAATGAATCATCACCATGAGTTTCTCAGTAAAACACTTAAAATTATGAGTGATCTATAAAGATTTTTTTAATTACAATCCCTTTGTTACAGTGGAACTATGGGATACATCTCAGTATTTGAGCCATTATAATAGCTATAATTAATGTTGTTGTTCTGCATTTAGTCAAGAGGTTTCTTCATAATTTATCTTATCTAGTAACTATATAAGAACAAATTAATCAAAATCTATTATTGTGGCTCAAATATTGAGACAAGTTCCCAAAATATAGAAATATATTCGAAGTGTATATATATATTGAGAAAGCAGTTCTGTAAAACACGTCTGGGACAGTCCTATGACCGTATCAAGGACTAGCTGAACTCAGGATAGCATCATAGGATCTCCCTGAATGGAAAAGGTTCTTGGAAAAAGACCCAGAGTTTGCTAACTAACGATAGACGTAGACTCAAGAACAAAGAAAAAGCAGTCAAGAGATGATTTATAAATAATAACCATAAATCATTTAGTTCAGGTTAATGTTACATAGTTACATAGTTACATAGTTACATAGTATTTAAGGTTGAAAAAAGACTTTCAGTCCATCAAGTTCAACCTTTTAAGATCTCCTTTGATCTGCAATATGCTGATTAACTATTAATTCATTAGTTGTTAATTAATTATTAATCAATTATTTATTTTTTTTTTATTTTTTTTATTATTATTAATTAGTCCAGAGGAAGGCAAATAGAAAAAAAAAAAAAAAAACAGACTTAGCCAATTGTCTAAAGGGGAAATGTTAAATTTGGATCATTACTGTCTCTCTAATTATCCATGATAACCCTGAATACCCTTTTTAATTAGAAATAAATCTAGTCCCCTTTTAAAGTTATCTATCGAATCCGCTGTCACCACCTCCTCTGGTAGAGAATTCCACAGATTAACCACCCTTACTGTGAAGAACCCTTTTCTTTCTTTGAGGTGGAATCTTTTTACTTCTAACCTCAAGGGATGTCCTCTTGTCAGTTGAAAACCTCTTGGCACAAAAAGCTCCCCCGACAAATCTTTATACTGACCCTGGATGTATTTATATAAGGTAATCATATCTCCTCTTAGACGCCTTTTTTCTAGAGAAAATAAGTTTAATTTGGTTAGTCTTTCTTCATAACTTAGCCCCTCCATTCCCCTTATTAGTTTTGTTGCCCTTCTCTGTACCTTTTACCAGCTCTAAAATGTCCTTTTTTTGAAGTGGTGCCCAAAATTGTACTCCATATTCCAAATGAGGGCGTACTAGAGATTTGTATAGTGGCAGAATTATATTTGCTTCCCTGGCTTCTATACCGTATAATGTTTTCTATTTAATGTTTTCTATTTAAGCATAAAAGTTTCCAGACTATTGGCTGACAGTACTAAAATGTTTCAATTCGGTGGGTTTCATTTCGACGCAGTAAGCCTGATCAACACTCATTCAACCACTATGCAGATGATCACTATTGTAACAAACAGTCACTGGGGTTCCAAATACTAAAAAATTAAAGCATAGAATTGGAATTCTTTGGATAGTTTAGAAGCAAACTGGTGCCATATAGCAATGACTGCATCACCAGTTGGATATATTCTTGGTCAGGTTTCAATACAGTAGTACTAACCAGCAGCAAGGTCCGCTTGAGCAAGCTTCTCAGTCTTTGTTCTTACCTTTTGGTCCTGAACCCACAAACTACTTGCAAAATTAAAACATTTTAAGGTTCATGACTTTGTCCTTCTTTTGGGCACTGTTTCACAATGGATGAACAATGATGACATTCAAGACTTGTTTGAGGCTGAAAGGCCCACATTGGACACGCCAAACTAGAAGAAAAATAGGTACAGAAAGAGAAAAATCCTAATGTGTAACACTGTAAACAGTTAACAAATGTAATATTAAAATAAAATATCACACACAAAAGACTCCTCCAAACATTTTAGGCCATTGCATTGGAGATTGACGACCCTTATTACAGGGACTTAAGTGAGGACGGGGAGGCTTATTTTAGCAAGTGCCTGTGCGTGTTTGAGGCATATGCCATCTTTACACCACATTCTTTAGTGAGACATAATAATACTTTGCTTTAATATAACATTTAAAAAATGTCAGTATCATGCTAATAGGTTTTTACACTTTCAATGTTTCTTCCAGTATCTGAGGATTTTCTACTGAGTCTTTAAAAGAAGATTGGAGTGTGAGCTCATAAGGTATGCTACATTTATATTTATATATGGGAGGGGGCTGTCAGGAACGACATGTGGGACTCCAATTTTAAAGTAAAATGGAACTGCATTCCGGATAGGTAGGTCTTTATGGTTTGGTCGTTAAATCGGAGTCTGGAGTCGCAGTGAGAGGCAAAAGCAAGGATGACTGGGAGATCATAGGGGGGAATGATCTTATGGGAGGCAGTAAAGATGCTGAACTGGCGTTAGGCTCTGTCATATGTTTTAATGGTGCTAGATGATAGGCCGGATTTGATGTTAGATTTTGCGGAGAATAGAAGGACCTTTATATCGAAGGTCCTTCTATTCTCCGCAAGTAGTCATAGATCTTTGGACTACTCCTTGATCCAAAGGTCAGGTGGTTTGCAAAGAAGTAGTCTCTGTTCCATTGTACTCCATGAAGATGGCATAAGGAGGGATGAATAGGAAGTTGTTTAAATGCATCCTTGAAGTCGGTCTTAGATAGCCAGGACTTAGGCCCTAACTTCTGAATGTAGGGGATGGCATTGTGTATTGGATGGAGAACTCATTGACGTGTATTAGAGAGGTAATGCTAGGTGTAGAAGAATGATAAGGAGCTGATAAATTGATCGCTAACCTCTTTTTCTGAGAGTACATTTTGGTATCTAAAACTATCGTATTAATTCTCCAGATCAGGAAGGGGGGGAATTGAAGGGACCCAGTAGATAGTTGTGATTGATCTCGCAGAGGAGAAGTAAATCCACTACCTCAGGTTCCTTAGTTCAGGACTGGAGATTAACGCAAGCAACGGAAACCTGAGGCAATGTCATGATCCCTTTGTGAAAGCCTTTGGAAAATCCAGAAATTATGGGTGGAGATATAGTGAGCTAGAGAGACTAGGTTGAGGGGGTATAGTCATTTGTGCATTACCTGGGGGCACACTGATCTGGCATGTGCCTTGTGGCAAAGAGGACAAGCACGGAGAAGGCGGCAGCTTCCAAAAAAACAGCCTTTAGAATTAAAGTTGTTATAGATCGGGGTGGACCCCAGGAAATGCAATGGACATCCTAGTGGGCCTTTAGATAGTCTAGGAGTTGGAAGGGGATTGAGAGAGAGAGAATGGGGGAACACTGGACGGTCCGGGGATGGGAGAGGAAGGGTTAGAGCAGAAATTAGAGGTGTGTAATGGGGATTGGCAATGAAGACAGAGCAAAGCTTTTATGCCTATGAAGAGGGGGCAAAATAGTTGAATTGTAGGATCGCAGCAGCTGCTTTGGCGGAAAAGGAGTAGTAGCAGGAGCCGCCATGTTTTTTAGATAGGTCTACTATGTTATAGAGATAATAATCTAGTTCTTGAAATCTATTCGGAAAGGCCCAGCAAGTGATATCTCTGTAGATGCTGAATGCCAGGACAAATTCGGTGACGGAAAGTTTCCTATTAGGCCTGGGGTTTTTAGTTTCGATAGTGGCTGAGACGTCAACCTGGGTCATGGTCTTGTTTTCTGAGGACTCGTAGGATGGTATGAGGAGGAGGGCTAGGTTGAAATTTTTCCTGTCTATGATGCCTCGTTTGATGCACTGGTACAAAGTGTGTCAGCATTGTGGCTGGAGGAATGTTTGATCACTCGCTTTGAGCCGCAGAACGTGAAGTTGACGGAATTGCTGCATCAGGTCTGTTGGTTTCAAATCTTGCCATTCTGTTTTCAAGAGAATTAATAGAGTTGAGAGCATTCTTTGCATGACTAATAGTTGTTCAGTTGGTTGTGGGGCCGTATTTTGGGTGCTATGGAGCAGGCAATACAATTTAGCTTTCCAAGCTAAGGCCTGGAAAGGGATGCCTCATGCGGTTAGTTCTTGGCAGAGGCGAGGTATGGTCCATGCTCTGAGGGAGGTGTTGCTTCCTGCTAGTGATACAGGTCGGATGGGTGAAGATGCTGCCTGTGAGGTCACGCTTACTGCGTCTGAGTGCGCCTGGTCAGACATGATGTAGTCAGAAATAGGACATTTTTTTTTTGTAACAAATAGGGTTATAGGAGTCAGGTGAAGTGAGATGGTGAGGGGGTAAGCTTGTAGATGACAAAGTTAATTGGTGGAACTACGGGATGGAGCATAGAGGTTGAGTATGTCTGTATATATTTTGTTAAATGCTATGAGTGGTGGCAATATGTGTATACAGTTGCAAGCAAATGTATGTGAACCCTTTGGAATGATATGGATTTATGCACAAATTGGTCATAAAATGTGATCTGATCTTCATCTAAGTCACAACAATAGACAATCACACTCTGCTTAAACTAATAACACACAAATAATTAAATGTTACCATGTTGTTATTGAACACACCATGTAAACATTCACAGTGCAGGTGGAAAAAGTATGTGAACCCCTAGACTAATGACATCTCCAAAAGCTAATTGGAGTGAGGTGTCAGCCAACTGGAGTCCAATCATTGAGATGAGATTGGAGGTGTTGGTTACAGCTGCCCTGTCCTATAAAAAACAAACACCAGTTCTGGGTTTGCTTTTCACAAGAAGCATTGCCTGATGTAAATGATGCCTCACACAAAAGAGCTCTCAGAAGACCTACGATTAAGAATTGTTGACTTTCATAAAGCTGGAAAGGGTTATAAAAGTATCTCCAAAAGCCTTGCTGTTCATCAGTCCACGGTAAGACAAATTGTCTATAAATGGAGAAAGTTCAGCACTGCTGCTACTCTCCCTAGGAGTGGCCGTCCTGTAAAGATGACTGCAAGAGCACAGCGCAGACTGCTCAATGAGGTGAAGAAGAATCCTAGAGTGTCAGCTAAAGACTTACAAAAGTCTCTGGCATATGCTAACATCCCTGTTAGCGAATCTACGATATGTAAAACACTAAACAAGAATGGATTTCATGGGAGGATACCACAGAAGAGGCCACTGCTATCCAAGCAAAACATTCCTGCACGTTTACCGTTTGCACAAGAGCACCTGGATGTTCCACAGCAGTACTGGCAAAATGTTCTGTGGACAGATGAAACTAAAGTTGAGTTGTTTGGAAGAAACACACAACACTTTGTGTGGAGAAAAAGAGTCACAGCACACCAACATCAAAACCTCATCCCAACTGTGAAGTACGGTGGTGGGGGCATCATGGTTTGGGGCTGCATTGCTGCGTCAGGGCCTGGACGGATTGCTATCATCGAAGGAAAAATGAATTCCCAAGTTTATGAAGACATTTTGCAGGAGAACTTAAGGCCATCTGTCCACCAGCTGAATCTCAACAGAAGATGGGTGTTACAACAGGACAACGACCCAAAGCATAGAAGTAAACCAACAACAGAATGGGTTAAACAGAAGAAAATACGCCTTCTGAAGTGGCCCAGTCAGAGTCCTGACCTCAAGTCGATTGAGATGTTGTGGCATGACCTCAAAAAAACGATTCACACCAGACATCCCAAGAATATTGCTGAACTGAAACAATTCTGTAAAGAGAAATGGTCAAGAATTACTCCTGACCGTTGTGCACATCTGATCTGCAACTACAGGAAACGTTTGGTTGTAGTTAATGCTGCCAAAGGAGGTTCAACCAGTTATTAAATCCAAGGGTTCACATACTTTTTCCACCTGCACTGTGAATGTTTACATGGTGTGTTGAATAAAAACATGGCAACATTTAATACTTTGTGTGTTATTTGTTTAAGCAGACTGTGATTGTCTATTGTTGTGACTTAGATGAAGATCAGATCAAATTTTTTGACCAATTTGTGCAGAAATCCATATCATTCCAAAGGGTTCACATACTTTTGCTTGCAACTGTGTATATATATATATATATATATATATATATATATAATTTTTTTTTTGTGTGGAGCGTAATTATAGTAGTTAACATGGGTTTGTGGTGTGATGGGGGGCGCGGTTTGTGCAGCGGTATCTCAGAGGGGACAATGTATTTTGCTGCGGGGGGTATGCTGTTGTGTGGTAGATCGCCGTAGTAGGGGGGTGACAAAACAGTTTATGACTTTCTGTGGAGTGCTGGCTTGGGTGGGTGGGGATACCTCGTTTGACTAGAGGTATGTGGTGAAGGGGGGGTAGGGAGGTGAAGAATAGTGTTAAAGTGGTATGTGGTGGGGTCACTTGAGGTGGGTAGGGGTAGGGCAGGAATCTGAGTGTTAGATTTGGAATACGTGGAGCTTGTGATTCATAGTAAGATGTGGTTGTGAAATTGTGACTAGCTCTGGTGAGGGAGGGAGGCATGGCTTATGGTGCAATGCCTCGGTGGACACCCTGTAGCTGGTTGCGTGGGGTGTGGTTGAAGAAAACGGGAGACGTTTTAAGTTTGTTGGTGATGTTAGGGGGAGAGCTGGAGAGTTGTAAGTGGGATGACTTTATGAGAGCTACTGTAGTGGGAGTGTCGCTGGACTGGTGGTAGTAGGTGTGACCGGGGTGTGTCATTTTTGTGGAGATGGGGAGGGGGTTGCAGTATGTAGGATGGAGGGGCTGTGAGGGGAAGTTAGTATGTTGATTGGTGGAGAGGGATCGTTTTCATGTATGTTAGGGAGTGAGGGGAATGCAGGAGCGAAATAGAGCTTACCAGGCAGTTTTTGGACATGTTGTGTTCGTGTCTTGGGACGAGTGGAAGAGACTAAGGGATGTTGTTCACTGACGGGATTCCATGCAGGGTAAAAAACCTGCAAAATGTCCCTGTTTGTCGGGCGGAACATAAGGAATGTGTGGGAGGAGTGGGTTAAATAGGTGGCAGGCTCCTCCCGCAACCTCAGGTACAACCTTACATATATATATATATATATATATATAAATATATATATATATATATATATATATATAAATATATATATATATATATATATATATATATTGTGACGGAGGACCCCCAGAGATCGGTATGAAGGTGCAGTGTAGTGCAGACCAGAAGGGAGAGGGTTAATTCTAACCTTAAATAGCTCACTGAGATGCATGAGAGTGTGTCTGCCCAAGAGATAAGTCTGAGCTGGGTAAGAGAGAGCCAAAGTCTGAGACAGCTGTGAGTGTACACAGAGAGAGAGGCAGTAAGAGAGACTGCCTAAAGCATAAAGCCACACTGAGAAGAGAGAGTTCAGTGTGGCCTTTAAAATACAGTCAGCAGGATTGAGAGACACCGAGAAGAGAGTGTTCAGTGTGGCCTGGAATATACCGACAGAAGGATTGAGAGACACTAAGAAGAGAATGTTCATGTGACCTGGAATATACTGACAAACCCCTACAAAAGTGTACCAGGTTATGGGACTGTTTGTTGGACTAAAGCCGCTTGAGAGCAGTGAAGTCTGCAGTTTGAGTTTCAAAAGAAGCTGTAGTCTGAAAGTGTTTTGTTGCCAAGGCCCGGACGCTGTTCACCCAGGAAGTGAGGAAGTGCAGAGTCCCAGAGAAGTGTGGGACTACAGTTTCGCGGTGAGTAAACTGGAAGAAGACAGTGAATTTGGTTATTTTGTTTGCTGGTGGTTACTCATTAATACAGTAATTAAACTATATAAAAGCCTCCGGAACTTTCCTCCCTTAAGAGAATTGGCAGTGCCTTGCACAATATATATATATATATATATATATATATTTATTTATATATATTTATAGAGCCTTCAGTTTTGTAATTATGTATATCAAGTGCTCTAACCTAGGGCACTGCCGTAAATTGGCTGCTGGAAAGTTTTTCCTTAGATAACACTTTAATGTAAATCTTTTGCTCCCCACATTATGGCACTCAGCCCACATCCATAAATTCTTGCCTAGTCCACAAGAGTTTTCAGTGTAGGAGGTACCCAAACCAATCTTTACGGAAGAGAAACAGCTCTAGGAGCCAATTGGAAATCAAAATGTCATGCCCTGAGTATTTCTTCCATTTAAATCACCCATAAACATTTTACCCGTGCAAGGGGGGGTTCTGAAAGAACCCACCTGGCACCTAAAATGATCCCCTTTCCACTGTGCGGGTTCATCTAATTAACCGCTATTGCGGGTCCTTTAAAGGCATCTAATCAATTAACCATTCCATGGGGCTACTATAAGAACCCCCGCACCACCTAATATTAATCCCTTGTACCGATCATTTAAATGTTAACCCCTCGCAACCCGCATGTCCTTGAAAAAGTTAACCCCTTCTAAAACGTTAACCCCTGCTGCGGGTGCACTATAAGTACCCCAACGGCACCTAATAACAAGCCCCTATCATTCATGGGCGTATATACAGGGGTTAAAGATTTATGGGCCAGGGTAGTTGGACAGAGACAGTCTACTGTTTAACTGCTGCTACACCAATTAGCAAAGGCTTTAAAAGCCTTTACGAGTGTTCTTTGGTAATTGTAATATTTTCTTTAGGTTTTGTAGTTAGGGCACCGCCCTAGCTTGAGAGTGATCCCAAAATTCTTTTTAGCGTAGTGTTTGGGTGTAAAAGTGTAACTGAGTAACTCGTAATTTTTTGTCAGTGCAAAAATCAATGGAGATTTTTGCATTGTTTTTCTGCTTTGTAGTGCAGCTCACAAGTAGCAGTGACTCGTAGCAGTTCTCTCACAGTGCTTTAGGGCTGGGTAATTAACATAGCTAGGTAGGATTTACATAAGGCCCCATGGTCAGGGGTTTGCTGTATTATTAACAAAAATAGTATAGTCTAATACATTGATTAGTTAGAAATAATAGACTACCTCCATTTTTGAGGAATAATGAAATAATTTGGTGAAAAAAAGAATGACATAGTGTTCCCCATGTGGCTTAATAGCTTTTAATAATCTTATATTATTTGGTACCCAATTGTATGTCTTTCTACTGTTTGACTTCTTTTAATGAATAAATATTAAAGGTAATGTTTTATAATACAAATGTATATAAAGAGTTGTTGGTGCGGAGACTCTATGTGTTTGCCAAAATTATGAAGGGCATTTAATTGTTTCAACACTTACTAATCCTAAGTAAAAAATCTAATTTAAAACATTTTACAGTAAAAATTAGATAAAGGTTTTCATGTTTTATTTTATAATAACAATGTACTAGAAATTGAAGCATTTCTCTTTTGCTTGGCTATTTTTCTGATTTCTTTTTAAAGATTTGTGCTGTCTTGTCTGGACTTCACACAATAAAAGAAAATTTCATGTTTTTTTTTAAACTAGAATTTAGTTAAAGTTCATCACTTTTATATATGGAGCCTTGAAAAGGTCCTACTATTTACGTATATATCCAGGTTGAGTACAAAGGAACGGAGTCATTCAATAGGGTTACAGACGACCGTTCTACAGCAGCAAAGGAAATGTTTTTTTTAAGAGACTATTATTGTATATATCAGTAAAAGCATTTCTCAAAAGGATTACACTTTTTTTAATAGAGGGATATGTATGTGTTAGGAGAAATTTTTATTTTTTTACTAGAGACAGAAATGCCATTTTCTAAAGTTTATATGGGTACTGGAATGTTCTTCTTATTTTTATAACAGTACGAAAATATTTATGTAATAAAAAATATGATTAAAGTGACACCATTGAGGTTCCAAATATGGTATTAATTAAAACGACAAGTACTTTATCCAATGTATGTTATTAAAAATTAATTTTACTACCAGAAAGTTGGCAATCACAAGAGATGGAAGGTTTCTGAGTTTTCCTGGATATATAATATACACTATTCTGGCACTTTGATCGAGCAACATAGTTACAGGAGTCTTTAATACTTTTCAAAATTTTACTATAGTATTGGCCAATGTTACAATAATAATAATACAAAACAAATCATAGAAGATAAAAGGCCTAGCTTCCACAGAACTTCTACATTTACTGAAAGACAGTTCCCTCACTATCTAGCTCCCATGCAGCTAAACCTGGGTGGAGCAAAACAAAGCAAAGAGTCCAATAGGTTGTTTACCATCACTGGCCTGTATCCTTCAGAAGTCCAGGTCTTTACAGGGCTCCAATCTGCAAAACTCTGCCCTTTACAGCCTCACACAGATTGCAGGCCATAAACAGCCTCAAACAGACTGTAGTCCACAAAGACAGCCACACCCACATCCCAGAAGCAGTCTTAATGTATGTCTGATCAAGTGCATCTAATCAACTGCTCAAGGAAGTTAACTCTTTCAGACCTCCCGGGAAAGGAAGCTTTTTTAAAGTCTGTTGCTCACACACACCCCTTGTATCACTCAATCATATTATGTATCAATTTACTTTTATGTACTTTATTGGATTAATAAGTACTTATACTTCCTTAACTCAAGCATATAGTACCTACTTGGGTTTGCTTTCTGCAGCTCACAAAGATACAGATATTGTAGTACTGGCTGTGCAGTGTCTCATACTAGCCAATCAATGTTAATGTTTCAGCATCATGCTGCAACAAACTGCTAAGACATGGTCACTGATTGGCTAGTATGACACACTGCATAGCAATTACTACGGAATATGTGTTTTCATGAGCTGAAGAGGGCAGACCAAAGTAAAAAGCAAGCTTATAACAACTTCGTAATAAAATCACATATAATAGTTGTCAAACTACGAATCGTCGTCACGCTTTGCGAGCACGCGGTTACAAACACCCACACAAGCGGCACTTTACCAAAATACATCTAACACTCAATCACTATATACGGACTTACACAAAAAAATACGAACCGCAGAACTTAGAACGGAAAATTTACGGACTTAACATACTAAAATACGAGATGCGGGACTTAGGAAAAAAAACGACCTCGCAAAAATACGACCTTAACAGCCGAACCGCGCGCACCTGAAAACATTAAAAACACAAATACACACAAAAATTACATAAAAAGCTTACCCACAGCAAGGGGGGCACCCAAGACCTCTGCAAGTGAAGTCCAAATTCCTGAGTTTAGACACACGAAAATACCCTAAGCGAGAGAAAAAAAGGCCGCCACAAAAAACGAAAAAGAGGCTACAGAACCCTAAAGACGCAAAACACCATCAAGCACATACGGCTTTTCAAAAAAGCCGTACGAGGTACAGGATAAACTATTAGCAAGGAGGCTAAATCATCCACACCCGCCTACCACATACACATTCGCAGCCATTTTAAATACACACAAAAAATACATAAAAAGCTTACCCACAGCAAGGGGGGGCACAGAGGACCTCTGCAAGTGAAGTTACAACTCAATTTAAATCCAAATTCAGGAGTTTAGACATACGAAAATCCCCTAAGCGACAGCAAAAAAGGCCACATAAAAAAACGAAAACAAGGCTACAGGACCCTAAACACGCAAAACACCACAAAGCACATACTGCTTTTCAAAAAAGCCGTATGTCATACAAGATAAACTCTTAACAAGGACGCTACATCATACACAGCCGCGTACCACATACACATTCGCCGCCATTTTACAACACTAACATACACAATACGGAAGTACACAGCTACCCTAAGGGCTTTACTTCGCGCACGCAGCCTATTTACACTACACACTGCACACATTGTTGACACTTACACCTCAGCTCCACAACAGTGCAAATCTACATTGTATGCTGCAGGAACATCAAAACAGATTGTCAGCTCTTCAGCATAATGCTTCCTGTATATACTACTTCCAAATAGGTAATGTATATTAATTTATTAATTTATTATTTCATTAGCATACAAAAACAAATATACACAAAAACAAAAAAACACTCTCACAATAAACACAAAACCCATTCACTGCGTGACTCATAACGAGTGCCAACGCTGCTCATAGCACACAAAGCCTTGCAATGGGCGCAAAAAGCAGATCACCGCTGACAAAACAATAACAGCAAAAGCGCCTATCAGAAAAAAAAATACAGCAACCCACAGCCTCGCAATGAGCGCCGAAGGCGCTCAGCACGAGGCTCGCATTGAGCGCCAAAGGATCTTGGGCCACCCAAAAAAATGTCTGCCCAAACAGCATTCCCTGCCTTACTATTTTATTGCACCATCATTTTTTTCGTCGCTAGTAAGTTACGTAAAAGTAAATATATACACAAGTAAAATATATATACCTAGTAAAATCTGGAAACCTTCCATATTCAATAAAGTTCCAATTAAGTCAATATTGTTTTGTTTAACTAAACATGATAGTGGGCAAAATGTTATAAGAAAGGGAAAATAATTAAATGCATCCTTTACATTTTGCAAAGTATATAGGAGATTATTATTCGCTGCAGGCTTCCATCTTGATTTCTTGCTGTTGTCTGTTACTTCCTGAGGTGGGTGTGTCCTTGTAGACTAACAAGCTTCCAATTAGTGCTGCTGGGAGCATTGGTGTCAGCCACTTTCCCACCGTGCAGACACATCCTTCCTGTGTACTCAGTCTCCTCCCTTTTGAAAACAAATGGCAGATTCCATAGCAGCATAAAAGCATATAAATAGTAATAAATTATAGGCTTTATTAGTTTTTATTGACTCTAAAAACATATTGCGCATTTTCAAAGGAATTTTCCTCAACAGAGTAATTTTAAAAATATGACCATAATGATCCTTTAAAATTATTCAACAGACCATAGCCATCGAAGACTGGTGGTCTCTTAATTTTCCTATAACTTTTCTAAATTAGATACAATTGTGTAATAATAATAATAATAATAATAATAATAATAATAAACTGATGATTTTCCATTTTTCAACATTCAAATAAATCATGTATTTCTGCCTCTTGATGCAGATATGATCTTAGTTCACAACTCCCTTTGCTATGTTATAATTTACCTTTCCTTTTTATCTGCTCCCCAGCAGGGGCGACCAGCAGCTACTTGGTTGCACACGGATTGCTTGCTTAGACTTTCGTTCATTTGTTCATAGGGTTAGGGTTAGAAGTAGGGGTTAGGAGATTGATGTTAGGGTTTAGGGTTAGGTTTCAGGGTTAGAGTTAGGGGATAAAGTTAGGGCTAAGTGTTAGTGGTTAGAGTTAAGGGTTAGGGGTTAGGGTTAGCGTTTAGAGTTAAGGTTTAGGTTATCTTACAGGGATTAAGGTTATGTTTAAGGGTTAGGGGGTAGGGTTAGAGGTTAGGGTTAGAGTTTAAGGTTAGGGTTAAGGTTAGGGGTAGGGTTAGGAGTTATGGTTATATCTAACACTTACAGTAAGAAGAAATTGAAGAAGATCTTGACAAAACAACCTTTGCCACACTGCTGGCAGGGAGATAAAAGGAAAGATCCCAAGACTTGACAAAAAAAATCACAAAAACATAATTTCTATATATTGTTTTTTTTCTGAACTTTATTTCTTTATATTTACCTTTTATAACATTAGTTCAGTCTTATATACAAAGATTTTGTCTAAAAGTCAAAACACAATTAGTACTAATTAATTTTAATGAAAAAATAGTATATTTTGACAGTGTCTCATGGAACCTGGATTCTAGATTTGATTAATGCATGTACTAACAGGCTGTATTAATTGTGTATTCTGTTCAGCCTCCAACTAACCAACATCATCTAGTTGCTCACTAAGGCCCCTATTCAATTGCAGTTGCCTTCATATCTGCCGTAAATCTGCGGCCCTGAAATTTGCAACAGTTACAGAACGATTCAATTGATCAAGCCCACAGCCCTGGCCGAAAGCCTAAACCAGTAAGTAGAATTTCAGAGCATGATCATGATCAGTTAAGCAAGGCCGTAACTACTGAGTTAGAAACAGCCAATAGTAAATGAGACCGTCATCATGACATCAGTAAAGCATGGAGGTTAAACGTCAATCAATTAGCGTTTAGAGGTCTGATATGCGATCAGACTCGCAATCTGGCAATGTATAAAATAATAAAAATGAATGCCAATACTGCTCTAGTCCAGGTGGGTGGCCTGATATGTATTAACTCCTTGATTCCCGAGATTGATATAACACGGAAATGAAAAGTTAAAAAAATATATTTTATTGCAGATTTGCGAGCTTGAGACTGTTGTGCAATTAATTCTAAAGTCTTTTGTCACTTTCCCTGTCTTTTAAAGTACAGTATTACTATTAATTGTCCTGTCTTTTACAGTGCTACGATCAGGTGGTTAACCCCCTTGCGAGTCCTATCTGGTACTTGTATGATTTTCATCTATATTTGCCATTTAAAGGTGTGAAAAGAATTGCGGGCTTGAGGTATTGTAGCAATTGAATAGCGATTTGCAATTGTACCTTTTACGGGCTTGAAAGATCAAAGGTTTAGATGGGTTTGGAGTTACGATTTTGGCAACCTCAGGGATTTTCGGCCTTTAACCCACAAATCGTTTGTGGGTAGCTAAAACATGCCAATTGAGTAGCAAATTCGTTTTTGGGCTACATAATGGGCTCCAGTAACTAACAATTGCTCAGTTGAATAGGGGTCCAAATCTTTACTCATGTAACTAAGTTTTATTTTTTATTATATATACTATGATGTGAGATAACAAGGGTGTAATAATGTTGAGTAAGAAAGTATTATATCTCTATGCAAATTATATTGTTTAATTTCACCAATAGCAAAGCATGTAGAAACATAGGCTAGTAATTTATAGAGGAAACTGTAAAATGGCCCTATATTCTGTCACTGGACTTTTTTATGAAACAGGAATTTTTTGTTTTTCAAGATTTCTGAAAACTGTAAAAGATGTTATCAGACAAGTTTTGGTGCAGTAATGTTGAGTAAGAAAGTGCTATATTTCCAATACTAGTTCTATGTTGGATATATTGTTCTTTTTCCCCAACTACAAAGCATGTAGTGTTATAGCCTAGGGCCCTCATTCAATTGCAATTTGGCCAATTGAATAGGGGTCTAAATAAGCACATAACATATTTTTTTAAAGAAGTTTTTAGTTAGTGAAAACCTTGCTTTTGGATAAGATGCTTACTAACTAAAAACTTCTTTAACAAAATATGCTTATGTGCCTGTTTAGAGCCCTATTCAATTGGCCAAATCGCAATTGAATGAGGCCCTTGGGGCCTCATTCTATTATCGGCCGCAGCCGTTGCGGGGCCGCAAGGACCGGCCGCAAGCTATTCGGCTATTCTATTCCCTTACGGCCGGGGATTCCGGCAGGCTTGCGGCCGGTGCCTTGCTATCTCTTGCGGCCGCTCGCGCCGGAGGAAAGCCTTTGATCTAAAACGGCCGCAAGAGATTTGCAATTTAATTGCTCCGGGAAACCTCTCTGCAAGGCTAAAAACGAGCCGCAGCTTACTTGCAGGAAAGAGGTCCCGCTAGCACCAATTAAGCACATAAAATAGCTCAAATAAAGCCATCCTGCACTTTGAGAAGACTATAAAGGGATTTTAGGTGTTAGAAAAAATAGCACATAATTATCCTGTACTCAAATCCGTAAAATATTTAATTTTTAATATCCGTAAAATATACATGTAAAAAGTCCAGAGTGCTTGGAGCACCTCAGACACACCCACGCCGCAGCCGGAAAATAAACAGTTAATTTGAACTCGGGTTTGGTCAGATGTGCAAGCTTGAGAGTGGGTTCCTTTTAATCCTCATGTCCCCCAATATGATCCCTAGCATTTACAGAGCTGTACAGTGCAGGCTTGAATTTATTTTTCAGTTTTTATATTTCACAGATTACGGCCGGTTCCAAGATATGCGGCCGGCCGTAAAAGGAGATCCTTGCGGGGCCGTATAATAGAATCGCGAGTTAACTGAACCCCCGCAAGGAATCGTAGCCTTACGGCCGATTTACGGCCGATAATAGAATGAGGCCCTTGGTGTTTAATAGGCACGTGGGTTCGAATTGTCACATTTGTTTTTGTTCAATTGTAATTTATATTTTGGTTTCAAGATAAAACACCAAATGTATATAAACAATAAAGGGGTGGGACAAATGTGGTAATAGTCTTTATATAATTATTTAAGCTAAATAAAACATACTGGTGTTAAAGATTCTAATGCCATTTCATAGTCAATTTAGTAAACTGCACCAATCATGATGAATAATTAATATAAAAATCAATATAATCAGGTTGACAGATACAGCCTAACAGCCTTATTAAATTGCAATTGGCTAATTGAATAGGGCTCTATATAAGCACAGAGCATATTTTTTTTACAGAAGTTTTCAGTTAGTGAAGACCTTGCTTTTGGATATAAGAGACCTATTCATTTGGCCAAATCGCAATTTAATAAGGCTGTAAATCTTATAATCAATGCATTTTCTTGTGAGATGTATCGTAGGCTCTATAAGCACTATCAAAAAATGTCAGTATCAAAGTCAATTTTTGATTAAACAATCTACTGTGGAGTACATGTAATGATCTCAGTTTCCCTTTCTTGAATTTTTCTTAAATCTGTTAGTTTTTATTGACTGTGTTGTATATAGATATGCTAAAGCTCATTCACCATTTTTTCAACAGAATGGTATCTTGAACTGATAATAATCTCCATTAACTTGAATGGAAAAAGTAATGAAACGTTTTTTACTTAACCAACTAATACAATGAAGGATTAGGTTTAGCACATGTGATTATATTATTAAAAAAAAAATAAAAAAGTTGAAGCATATTTTTTAAAAATCTATTTTTTTGTGTGTCAATATTTGCTTTGTAATACTCTGTGAATCACATGCCCATAACAATTATGTCAAAGACATCATTAATTACAAGGGACAGTATCTTTCCTGCTCCAAACAATTGATCCTGATTCGGTTACACTCCTTTTCCTGATTGGCACGCATATAAAGCTGCATTACTCTCCTAAGAAATGAATGGACAATAGTATACTTTCATTCTATAAAAGAGAGATAAAAGTGAAAAAAACAGATACGGTCCTTTCAAAGATACAGCTCAGATGACTGATTAGAATAGCACACAATAATTAAATAACAGATGCTATCTAATAAGATCTTACAGTGATGTAAGGAACAGTGACCTAATTATTAAAGAGGTTGCTCAACCAGCATGTTCAGCAAGCTCTGCAAATGAAATTCCCAGACGTAGTGTTATTTTAAGGATAAACTGGCGTGCTTATAATATACATTCTTTATAACTGAAATATAGTAAAATGTGTTAGGCCATCCCAAAAACAGTTTAAAATCTAATTAAAGGAACATATTTATTCATGTTGCAAAATAAAAATGTTCCATGCCCATGAATAAAAAAAATAAAAAAAGAAAAATATATATAAATATGCAATACTAAGTAACGTGAATAGTAGAATACTAATAGTAATGACTATTATATAAATCACTATGATCCCCAAATGATATCTCCTCTCTCGAACGTGCAAAGAACTGCAACCCCAAAGCTAATTATAGCCCTATCATAAACTAAGTAGATCTCTAACATAAAGAATATAAACCTTGTAAACTATATAGTGTAAAATGAGAAACTAATCAAAATAAAGTCCTGACTGGCATATAAAATATATATAATTAATTAACCAATACACTGTTAGGTTACATAGGGCCTCATTCTATTATCGGCCGTAAATCGTCCGTAAGGCTGCGATTCCTTGCGGGGGTTCTGTTACCTCGTGATTCTATTATACGGCCCGCAAGGATCTCCCCTTACGGCCGGCCGCATATCTTGGAACCGGCCGTAAGCTCCAAAATTTTTAATGTCAAAAATAAATTCAAGACAGCACTGTAAAGCTCTGTAAATGCTAGGGATCATATTGGGGGACATGAGGATTAATAGTAACCCCCTCTCAAGCTTGCACATCAGCCCAAATCCGATATTTCAACTCATCCGAGTTTACATTAACTGTTTATTTTCCGGCCGCAGCGTGGCCAGGTCTGAGGTGCTCCAAGCACTCTGGACTTTTTACATGCATATTTGACATATATAATAAAACTTTTTTTTATGGATTATTCTCCTCAAAGTGCAGGATGGCTTTATTTTGGCTATTTTACGTGCTTAATTGGTGCTAGCGGGACCTTTTTGCTGCAAGTAAGCTGCGGCTCGCTTTTAGCCTTGCAGAGAGGGTTCCCGGAGCAATAGAATAGCAACCGGGCTTTTCTTGCGGCCGAAACTCTTGCGGACGTTTTAGATCAAAGGCTTTCCTCCGGCGCGTGCGGCCGCAAGAGATAGCAAGGCGCCAGCCGTAAGCCTGCCGGAATCCCCGGCTGGAGGGGAATAGAATAGCCGAATAGCTTGCGGCCGGTCCTTGCGGCCCCGCAGCGCCTACGGCCGCTAATAGAATGAGGCCCATAGCGTCTGTGAATAGTATTTTTTCATCACTACTTGTTAAGTTCTGTGCAGGAGTACTTCTTTATATTTAATACTAAGAATAGGTGTCTATTATAGCAGTCTGAGTGCATACTTTCAACCATAAAGAGTATAATAACTGGAATCCTACTTAAGTTACCTTCCTATAATGGGAAAAACCATCAGCGGGACTGGGACTGCCCAGCTTTTCCGCAAAACGTACCCAATAAATGAATATGACCAGTTACTACTCTGACCCAGTTCTGAAACCAGAGATCAGGGACATTAAACACGTCCAAAGGTGTGAGAGAAGGGTGATGAAAGTGTCAAGAAAACTCTGTACATATGCAATACGTGAAGACATTGTGTTATCAGCACCAAGAGGGGGTTTGTCATCCAGGATCAGGCAGACAGAAAGCAACAAAATGGAAAGTCCAGTGATTGGTTCCCCAATGTGTGTTCAATTAGTTATTCATAATGCTATAAAAAGTACATATGATTGTGTGAGATCTTTCAATAAGCATATGTGTTAGGAAACATATTTAGGGCTATATTCCCGGCTGTTTTTCGACCTGAAGCTTTCTTTGAATTACTAGTACACACCTATTTTCAGCAATGTTTCATTTCACCTCTTGAGCTGGCGAGGTACATAGCATTCCTCTCCAGAAGCAAAAATCTTTTAATTTCATGGCTGTGGTCTCCATCTGAAGAGATATTGGAGTCCAGGAAAATAAAATCTGTCACTGCTTCCAATTCTTCCCCATATATTTTCCAGGAACTGACATTGCTGTTTGCCATAATCTTTTGTCTTTTTAACGTTCAGCAGCAGGCCAGCTTTTGCACTCTCTTCTTGTACTCTCATCAATAGGCCCATTAGTTCATCTTCACTTTCAGCCATTAAAGTAGTATCATCTACGTATCTGGAGTTGTTGATTGTTGTCCCAGCAATATTGATTTGTTTGGATTCATCCAGACCAACCTTATATATATGCTTATAAGCTGAATAAATAAGATGACAATAAACAACCTTGTTGCCATCCTTTTCCTGACCTTGAACCCCTTGTTTTGGTTCCATATTCAGTTTTAACAATGGCTTCTTGGTTCACATATAGATTCCTCGGGAGGCAGATGAGATGATTTGTTATCCCTATCTTATTAAGAAAGTCAAAGGCTTTAGAATATTCTATAAGCAGTAAATATTTTTCTGGAACCCTTTTCTTTCTTTTTTTTTTAGTGTACATTGGCAATTTGGTCTCTTGTGCCTCTGAGCAACTGGTAGTTCTTGGTCTATATATTGTTGGAGCCGAGCTTCCCGAATCCTATGCATTATCTTGCTGGGATGTGATTTTTTTAGGTGTTTAAACAGTTCAGCGTGGATTCCATAAACTCCTACATCCTTGTTATCAGCCAAGCTTCCCCGGGCCATCTCACTTCACTCTCAAAGTCTGTTAACATTCTTTCAGTAAAGATCTTATGTGTATTTTAGTAATGGTAGTTTTGTGGTATACTGTGTGACCTGGTCTATAAAGATGTAATCAAGTTATAGTTTGCAAAGACAGACCTCATATGGAGCTGAGACAATGCTCCAATACATTTTAAAACAATGGGAGAGTTCAGCATTGAAGGCTTTGGGTGGAGAGATGCAAATAAACAGCTACTAACCATTCAGATATTATGCAATTTCTCTGAGAATCTGCAACAGCTTGTAAAGGATGGGAAGAGTATCAGCTTAAAATTTTTTGAAAAAACACCTATTTTCAAAGTAGTTTTTTTCCAACAAAAGACCATCTTTTATTTAAATCACAATACACCGAAAGGTTATTTATTATTATTATTATTATTATTATTATTATTATTATTATTATTACTTTTATTTGTAACGCGCCAACATATTCCGTATCGCTATACAGAGGAAAAGAACAAGGAAAAATATACATTTTAACAAACTGCAAAAAATTTGTGTTCCCTGTTTTGAGCTTAGAATCTTTGTAGAAAGTGTTTTTTTTCCCCAAAGCACTCTACAAGATTGAAAACTCTCTAATCTAGAGGAGATGGAAGAGGCAGATAAGAAATAGCAAGGGTCAGGAAGAAAGTGAAGTTTCATTAGGTAGGAGGGTATGCAAAGTTAGAATGTTTTTTTCATATAGAAGGAAAAGGAAAGCATCTGAGAAAGTAATTTGGTAAGTGATCCTAGTATGTAATATCTTATCTGGGCCTAGTGGTCAGATAGTATAATCTGCGAGTGGGAGGTGAGGGGCCTGTGTTAGGAGGTATGTCCCAAGAAGCCAGCAGAAGAAAGAGAGAGAGGCGAGAGGAAGTGGGATTTGGACTTGCAGAAGTGTTTCTGCTTATGACTATTTAGTGTGATATCTATTATTTCAGTATTATGAAATCTAGTCTATAGTTGTTGCCCAAATGATAGGGGTCTCTGTGGGTGTAGGAAGACTCCCTGCAGCATAGGGGCTGCCGAGACTCATAACCCAATGATATCTGCAGATGAGGATTTTTAAACAAAACTGAGAAGCTCCCACTATCTACTTTTAGACCCTATCATTTAATGCATGCAGTATCAGCATCCTGGACTAGTGACCAAAAACATTTCTTATTACTCTGGACAATTATTAAAGAGGCACTGTAGTGGTAAAACACAAACTCAATTTATATAAAGATATGAATTATTACTAATTTTAATATGTTTGCATCAACGTAGCTGCCATGTTGACCGTTCAGTCTCCTTATATCCATTACAGTCCATCACTATGTAAAGTGGGTAAGCAGCAAGCATTGAATCTCTTGAGGTTCCCCATATAACATTGTATAAAGCAAACATAGAATGGCCAACAACTTCCTATTGGGCTACACAGTCTTTTGATGCTGGTACCTACAATAGACGCTATACCACACAATCAAGTGGACTAGCAAGAAGCTGCTGTCCATGCTATCTTTGCATTAGGAGATGTAATATGTATATTCACAGCTTGTTGTTTACCCAACATAACCCAATGATATATCATGTAGAGTGTGAAGAGGGAGAGAGGACAAAATAACATCCCCCTAGAAACAATCATATTAAGAAAAGTATTAACTCATTGTTCTATATTATTGGATTAAATAAGCTTTCCTTATTCTTAATATAATGTATACTTTTAAAGGACCATGACTTGTTTTACCACTACAATGTCCTCTTAATATTTCTAGAGTTCTTCTACTAATTATGATAATAATTTATATTTCTCTTCTACTACTATATATTACCGTATTTTTCGCTGTATAAGACGCACTTTTTCTTCCCCAAAACTGGGGGGGGGGGGGGGGATGTTGGGGCGTCTTATACGACGAATATACCTTTTAAAACTGCCTCTTTCTGCCCTCTTGATCCTCTCCCCCTCCTGATTCCCCCCCATTGGCGCTTCCTACAGCACCAGCAGCATGCCTCTAAACTGCATCGAGCCGGCCGGTGCATCCTAGTGACGTCACACACGTGACGCAAGGGAAGGCTGCAGTACAGGAGGAGTGCTAGTAGGTAGTGCTGTGCGATGGGGTGAGATCAAGATGGGCCAAGGGATGATCATGGATGGGCAGAGGGAAAAAGAAAGGGGAGGATCAGGAGGGTCAGGGAGGGTCAAAAGCTCCTGGATGCTCCCAAATGCTCCAAAATGTGTATGTGTATATGTATATGTATATGTGTATGTGTGTATGTGTATGTGTATGTATATGTGTATGTGTATGTGTATGTATATGTGTATGTATATGTTACATGGTTACATAGTATTTGAAAAAAGAATTTCAGTCCATCAAGTTCAACCTTTTAAGATCTCCTCTGATCTGCAATATGCAGATTAACTATTAATTCATTAGTTGTTAATTAATTATTAATCAATTATTTAATGTTTTTATTTTATTTATTATTAATTAGTCCAGAGGAAGGCAAATAGAAAACAAAAACACAAGTGAGACTTAGCCAATTGTCTCAAAGGGAAATGTAAAAAATTTGGATCAATACTCCCTCTCTAATTATCCATGATAACCCTGAATTCCCTTTTTAATTATAAATAAATCTAGTCCCCTTTTAAAGTTATCTATCGAATCCGCTGTCACCACCTCCTCTGGTAGAGAATTCCACAGATTATCCACCCTTACTGTGAAGAACCCTGTTCTTTCTTTAAGGTGGAATCTTTTTACTTCTAACCTCAAGGGATGTCCTCTTGTCAGTTGAAAACCTCTTGGCACAAAAAGCTCCCTTGACAAATCTTTATACTGACCCTGGAAGTATTTATATAATGTAATCATATCTCCTCTTAGACGCCTTTTTTCTAGAGAAAATAAGTTTAATTTGGTTAGTCTTTATTCATAACTTAGCCCCTCCATTCCCCTTATTAGTTTTGTTGCCCTTCTATGTACCTTTTCCATCTCTAAAATGTCCTTTTTATGAAGTGGTGCCCAAAATTGTACTCCATATCCAAATGAGGGCGTACTAGAGATTTGTATAGTGGCAGAATTATATTTGCTTCCCTGGCTTCTATACCCTTCTTAATACATGCTAATATTGTATTTGCCTTTGCAGCTACTGCTTGGCTTTGAGCACTGTTACCTAGGTGGTTGTCCACAAGCACTCCCATGTGTATGTGTGTGTGTGTATGTGTATGTGTATGTATATGTGTATGTGTATGTATGTATGTATTTATATATATATATATATATATATATATATATATATATATATATATATATATATATATATATTTGTGTGTGATGTAGGTGTGTATATGTGTGTGAAGTGCATTTGTGTTTGATTCAGAATTTTTTTTTCTTGTTTTCCTCCTCTAAAAACTCGGTGCATCTTATCTGCAGGTGCGTCTTATATGGCGAAAAATACGGTATATAGTACTTATTAATATTATGATATTTACTATAAAAAAAACTATTATCTGCTTTTTTATTTCTATTATAAATTTAAAAATCTTTAAGACACTTTGAGAGAAAATCTGTATATATATATATATATATATATATATATATATATATATATTGACAAGCTTTCGAGAGGTTCAACCAGTGGCGTAACTAGTGAAAGTAAGCCCGGATGACCCCCTCTGGGGTCCCCTTACGGTGCTATATGTGTATGCATACAGTATATGTTTGTGTATATGCATACATAGTATATGTATATATGTTTCCTATACTATGTTGTGTTGAATTCCCCTATATGTATTTACCTGATGGTGTCAGATGCTGTCCCCACTCTCTCTGCATCTGTGTGTACTTGCAAACTGAGGGTTCCATCTCATGTCAGTATTGCTTCAGTCTTGATAAAGAGAGATTGAGCCTCTCGAAAGCTCCTCAATATAAATAAGCTGTTACAAATACAAAAGGTATACTGCAATATTCATTAGTGATCTATATATAAATATATATATATATATATATATATATATATATATATATATATATATATATATATATATATATATATATATATATTAATAATTACTAAATTACTAGATCACTGTACATTCACAGCTGGTTCACTCTTCAATTTTATATATATATATGTATATATATATATATATATATATATATATATATATATAATCTTAAGGAATGTTTTATTAATGTAGCTGATAATATACTTGAGGACTGCTTTTGATTACATGAGTGTGTAAATAAGCAATGATCCACTTTCCCTTGCAATAGATTTCAATTTGTTCCCTGGATCTTCAAAATTACACATCTTAATGATGTATGACTTGCATGCCAGGAACATGGTGACTTAAATGACATTTCTTACCATATTAAAGTAACACCATATAGTGGTTGTAAGGTGTGATAATGAAACACGTTGTTGCTAGAAAGTGTAAGATTCTGTAATTATTTTTGTACAATGCATGGGAAAAAAATCAGCTCCACTGACATGAGACCAGTGGTAGAATATGGAATGCAAATGTTTACGGGACGAGAAGGACTCTAGAAGGGCTGTGAGTTATTGTTTTAGACCTATTAACATAATAGCTACACTTGAGAGCAACCTATTTTAGCTCAATAGAGTGATCAAGCTCCTAAATACCAGGCAATTATACCCTGAACAAGAGAAACAGCCTTGAATGTGTCTCATTAGTGAGGTGTAGCTGAACTCAGTAAAGTATAGTCTGGATTCCCCATTACCCTTAGGTAGACTAAGCCATTTGAATAAACAAAAATACAAACAAAATAAAAGTGCTCAATTAGAGTACTAAATAACCTTAATAGGTTAGTTCTATGAACATGAAAACCCACTCTGAGAGCAACCTCTTTTATCGCACTTGTCTCCTTTACATGGAGAAATATCCTGTAGTATATCAGTCTTGTCTCACTTAATGTCATTCATTCAGTCTTTATGGAACAAACCTTCATAGGTGTTGTTTGTTCGCAGATTGAGTGCCTCTGACCCTAAATATGATAGGAGGCTCCAGATGTGGACTCCTTGCTCACTGTGCCTTAGGGAGCACAGCAACACCTCGCTGATGAGGCCCAATGAAGGCTGTAACATATGGATTGCTGTTGCTTCTGGTCAGGGTGGCATTGTCTGGTATTTTAGGCCTAGATCACTCTATTGAGTGAGACCAGACTGATATACAGTGGGGTAGGGTGGTGGGGGGGGGGGGGGGGGATATTTGATCTTCTGATGATTTTGAATGTTTGTCAACTGACAAAGAAATGATCAGACTATGATTTTAATGGTCGGTGTATTTTAACAGTGAGAGACAGAATAACAAACAAAAAAACTAAAAAACAAGAAAAACGTTTATAAATTATTTATAAATTAATTTGCAGGACAATGAGGGAAATGAGTATTTGACCCCTTCGACTTAGTACTTGGTGGCAAAACCCCTGTTGGCAATCACAGAGGTCAGACGTTTCTTGTAGTTGGCCACCAGGTTTGCACACACCTCAGGAGGGATTTTGTCCCTCTCCTCTTTGTAGATCCTCTCCAAGTCATTAAGGTTTTGAGGCTGATGTTTGGCAACTTGAACCTTCAGCACCCTCTACAGATTTTCTATGGGATTAAGGTTTGGAGACTGGCTAGGCCACTCCTGGACCTTAATGTGCTTCTTCTTGAGCCACCCCTTTGTTGCCTTGGCTGTGTGTTTTGGGTCATTGTTATGCTGGAATACCCATCCACGACCCATTTTCAATGCTCTGGCTGATTGAAGGAGGTTCTCATCCAAGATTTGATGGTACATGGCCCCGTCCATCGTCCCTTTGATGCAGTGCGGTTGTCCTGTCCCCTTAGCAGGAAAACACCCCCAAAGAATAATGTTTCAGCCTCCATGTTTGATGGTGGGGATGGTGTTCTTGGGGTTATAGGCAGCATTCCTCCTCCTCCAAACATGGCGAGTTGAATTGATGTCAAAGAGCTTGATTTTTGTCTCATTTGACCACAACACTTTCACCCAGTTCTCCTCTGAATCATTCAGATGTTCATTGGCAAACGTCAGAGGGGCCTGTACATGTGCTTTCTTGAGCAGGGGGACCTTGCGGGCGCTGCAGGATTTCAGTCCTTCACGGCGTAGTGTGTTACGAATTGTTTTCTTGGTGACTATGATCCCAGCTGTCTTGAGATCATTAACAAGATCCTCCCGTGTAGTTCTGGGCTGATTTCTCACCGTTCTCATGATCATTAAAACTCCACAAGGTGAGATCTTGCATGGAGCATCAGACCGAGGGAGACTGGCAGGTACTTTGTGTTTTTTCCATTTGAGAATAATCTCACCAACTGTTGTCACCTTCTCACCAAGCTGCTTGGCGATGGTCTGGTAGCACATTCCAGCCTTGTGTAGGTCTACAATCCTGTCCCTGACATCCTTGGACAGCTCTTTGGCCTTGGTCATGGTGGAGAGTTTGGAATCTGATTGATTGATTGCTTTTATGGACATGTGTCTTTTATACAGGTAATGAGCTAAGATTAGGAGCACATCCTTTAAGAGAGTGCTCATAATCTCAGCTCGTTACCTGTATAAAAGACACCCGAGAGCCAGAAATCTTTCTGATTGATAGGGGATCAAATAATTATTTCACTCACTGACCAGCAAATTAATTTATTACTTTTTTGACATGGGTTTTTCTGGTTTGTGTTTTTGTTATTCTGTCTCTCACTGTTAAAATACACAATTATAGACTGATCATTTCTTTGTCAGTGGACAAACATTCAAATTCATCAGGGTATCAAATACTTTTCCCCCCACTGTACTACAAGATATTTCTCCCTGTGAAGGGCACAAGTGAGCTAAAATATTCTGCTGATAAGGTAACTAGACCTATAGAACAAACTTACCTAGGTGTTGTTTGTTCTCAGATTGAGTGCCTCTCGCTCTTGTTTTGTTTCTGCAATTGACCCTTTGTGGTTTTCTCACCCTAAGGGTGATAAGGGGCTCCGGACGTGGGCTCACTGTGCGTTAGGGAGTATAACTACATCCAAGAGAGGCCGAAACATATATCTGGAGTTTGCTGTTTTGTATTTTGGTGCTGGATCCCTCTTATGGGTTATACTACAGGATATTTTGCCCAGTGAAGGGAACAAGTGAGCTAAAAGAGGCTGCTCTCAGAGTGGGTAACCAGACCTATAGAGCAAACCTGCTTAGGTATTGTTCATTCTTAGATTGAGCTCCTCTGACTCTTGTTTTGCTCAATTTAATTGTTTTAGATTGCACCAGGAATACTGTATAGGCACGCAAGTCTTAGAAAGATTTACAAATTTAACGGCCGCCATGGTTTTCAAGCGCGTAAATCGCGAACCGTAGGAAGAGCCCAAAAAAATGACAATTACTTACAACCTCACACACAGCACAGGGGGAGAGGCAGGGAGCCTGTGAGACAGTTTGAAATGTAATTTAAGGTTTAATTGCCGTTTTTCGGATATCAAAAATTGGCTAAGCGGGGAAGAAAATGGCGTCTGTAAAAACATAAATCTAAAAACGAGACCCAAGGCAGTAACACTTATGCGCTCATTGCGAGGCTCGCAAGACTTGCACAGGGATAGAGAGGAGAAAGACACAGACAAGGGAGAGAGGGGGAAAAGAGACACAAGGGAGGGAAAAAAAGGCCAGGGAGAAGGGGGAAAATATGGAAGGGAGAGGGGGCATACAGATACGGAGGCAGATATTGGGGAGAGGCTTGCAATGAGCGCCAAATGGGCTCATTGCAAGCCAGGAAAGTGGCGAGTTGGCCAAGGACTGCAATGAGCGTCAAAGCCACTTATTGCGGGGCTTTCTGTGCTCATCGCGAGGACCGTAACATACACAATGGGAGAGGCTCCCAATAAATATTGTGTGGCAAACAGCATTGCCAGATTACACATTTTATTGACGTCATTTTTGACGGGCAATTCCGTAGTAAAATATAATTCCTTTATAGGAAGGAAACCTAAGTGTAAAAAACGAGAGTGTAGCTATTATACATTACTCTGAATGCTTGTACTTTCCCTTGAAAAGAGGAAATAACAAAGGACAATTTATATTTTTTCACCTACTAGAAAATATAACCTTTGACCCAAGCACAAAACAAGCTGTTGTGAAGTAACCACATTAGATACAGATATAGGTTAAACAGGAAAAAGAAAACCAAACAAAAAAGCCCTAAGAACTTCCTGCAAGCCACTTATGTATTGACTGATATATTGAAGTTATTATGACTGAAGCAACACATTTATTTGCAAGTAAATTTCTTTTAGGAATGATAAAAATGAAGATTTGATTAACTCTAGAGCTAAGCAAAAAACTATATAAAATCACATTTCCCATTTTTGCTTACACTTTTTTTCTCAACATGGAATCCCTGATAAGATATCTGCTCCACGTGGGGGCTGTAGGGTTGATGATATTTCTAAATCCCCTATGGTCTTGTCACATTTTATTTTATTTTGAACCCAACAGTCCATATTTAGATGGCAATGCTCAATTTTATGGTAACTGAGAGAAATTCTAAAATCCTAACAGAAAACATACATCCACTCCAAAGTAATTAAAACTGACTTTAGCCATGTGCGCTATCCTAGTGACCGTTCAAATTCTCTCCTGCCCTGACATTAGTCTGTTTGCTGCCAGTCGTGATCTTTCTCCTGATCTCCGATAACCTTTTAACCTTAGCCTTCACCCTTATTTGACTCATAAATACATTTTGCCTGTGAGACATGGATCCTGGTTTAAATACATTGTAAAAGTATCGATAACTTTGTCCAGTGAAACCATGTCCTGCTCAGCAACGATCAACATAAAAGGTTGCCTATGCCAGAAATCATGAGCCCTTCAAATGTACAAAAGAGCAACTCCATGGTGCTCACAGGAGTTGTCTCATGTTCATAAAAGGTAAGATGGTCAGGATGTCCATGGACACATTTTGCTTGCCCCTACACCCACATCATGTAAATAAGTCTTCTCACCTATTCATTTTGTGACCTGTGCACAAGAGGCTCTATACAAGATTACAAGCAGATCTTAATTTCTCACGGAGAGTAGCTTTCGTGGCAGCTTCCATGTTAAGACAAGGACATCGCTGGCTGATTATTCAATTGACTTTGCACTGGACGACCCGATAAAGCCTTTGCGACATTATATTTTCTCAAGTATTGTAACTTTCCTGAAGATCTAGATGAAATCATCCACCTAAATCTAATCTTAGACCACAGGAGAAGATAGTGGATGGTTCCATGGTTTCAGACAACCATCTGTGTTCTAGCACCTGCTACCACCCTCCCCTTTCTGAGATGTAGGAGAGTAGAATGAGGCTTACGCCTGTTTTTTGTCAAGACAGTACACTTTCTTGAACAATGCCAGGGCTCAGAGGAAACTACCCTTAACAAAAGAAACAGCAAGCCCCAAAATTATTTTTGTTTTAGCCTCTCTGTGGCCTCGTGAGTAAAGTGTAGCTTCACTCCCAAGTCCCAATGAGTAAGGAGTCCACATGTGGAGCCCCATTTCATCCTTAGGTGCTCAATCTGAAAACAAAAAGGTTTGCTCTATTGGCCTGATAACCTACTCAGGGAGCAGCACTCTTTTTGTTTATTCTAATGACCATTGGGGCTCTTTCTCCTGTTTAGGGTAGAGTCACCTGGTATTTGTGGCCTGGACCACTCTTTTGAGTGAGACCAGACTGATATACTACAGGATATTTCTCCCTGTGAATGGCACAAGTGAGCTAAAAAAGGCTGCTCAGAATGTGTTATCATGTACATAAAAGTAATTTTTTGTTTGCACCACAGTGCAAAAAAGTTGAGTATCAGGGCAAATCTGTCCCTGCAGTATGTTTTGGTAAAACATTGTCTATTCTGGGTTTCTCTTATGACTCTTCTAAAAATTTCCAGACCTCCCAGCCTGCTATTCCCAGTAGAGGATGTCTTTCAGGTGTTTTAACTCCCCAGTTACCCTAGGACTGTGCCACTGATCTAATGGGAACCATGTCTCCATGAGGCCATAGTTATCTGTTATCCATCATTAACATCGTTATCATAATTGTAACAGCTTATGTGTACACTCTGAGCATGTTGTGAGTGAGTCAATGAGCAATTACCAAGCAGCCATCCCACCTGTGGGAACTGAAAAATAATGCTTATTTGCTAATGAGCTCAATCAAAGTTCACACTTGTGGCCAAAGGTAATACTAGGATACAGTGACTTGCGAAAGTATTCACCCCCCTTGGCATTTTTCATGTTTTGTTTCCTCACAACCTGGAATTGACAGGGATTGTTTGAGTATTTGCATCGTTTAATTTACAGAACATGCCCACAAGTTTGAAGAGGTTTTTTTTTTTGTTATTATTGTGAAGCAAACAACAAATTGGACAAAATAACAGAAAAAGTCAATGTGCATAACTATTCACCCCCTATAGTCAATACTTTCTAAGTCGATTTGGATAAGTGTCTATGAACTTGCCACATCTTACCACTGGGATTTTTGCCAAATTCCTCTTTGCAAAACTGCTCCAGCTCCTTCAAGTTGGATGGTTTGGGCTTGTGGACAGCAATCTTTAAATCTGACCACAGATTTTCTATTGGATTGAGGTCTGGGCTTTGACTAGGCCATTCCAACACATTTACATGTTTCCCCTTAAACCACTCAAGTGCTGCTTTAGGAGTGTATTTGGGGTCTGCTGGAAGGTGAACCTCCGTCCTAGCCTCAAATCACTCACAGAGTGGTACAGGTTTTGCTCCATCTTTCCATCTTTCCCTCAACTCTGACCAGTTTCCCAGTCCCAGCTGCTGAAAAACATCCCCACAGAATGATGCTGCCACCACCATGTTTCACTGTGGGGATGGTGTTCTTTGGGTGATGTGATGTGTTGGATTTGCGCCAGATATAGCGTTTTCTTTTATGGCTGAAAAGTAAAATTTTAGTCTCATCAGACCAGAGCACCTTCCTTCATACATTTTGGGAGTCTCCCACATGCCTTTTCACAAACTCAAAACGTGCCATTTTTTTTTTTGCTGAAAGTAATGGCTTTCTTCTGGCCACTCTGTCATAAAGCCCAACTCTATGGAGCGTACGTCTTATTGTCGTCCTATGTACAGATACTCCCGTCTCTGCTGTGGAACTCTGCAGCTCCTCCAGGGTTACCTTAGGTCTCTGTGCTGACTCTCTGATTAATGCCCTCCTTGCCCGGTCTGTGAGCGGCCATCTCTTGGCAGGTTTGCTGTTTTGCCATGTTCTTTCCTTTTTGTTATGATAGATTTGATGGTGCTCCTGGGGATCATCAAAGATTTGGATATTTTTTTATAACCTAACCCTGACTTGTCCTTCTCAACAACATTGTCCCTTACTTGTTTGGAGAGTTCCTTGGTCTTCATGGCAGTGTTTGGTTAATGGTGCCTCTTGCTTAGGTGTCTATATATAATGACAGATCATGTGACACTTAGATTGCACACAGGTGGACATCATTTCACTAATTATGTGACTTCTGAAGGTAAGTAGTTGCACCAGAGCTTTTTATGGGCTTCATAACAAAGGGGGTGAATACATACACACATGCCTATTTTCTGTTTTATGTATATATTTTTCTCATTTCACTTCACCAACTTAGACTACTGTGTTCTGATCCATCACATAAAATTCAGATTAACAAAACATTGAACTTAAGGCTGTAATGTAACAAAATAGGTAAAAAGTCTAGGGGGGGGGGGGGGGGATACTTTTGAAAGGCACTGTATGTAGGTCTTGTAATATAGCTGTAGCGTAAAAAAATGGCCCAGATATGAGAATCTCCAATAGTAATGATCTTTCGCTAGGCGAGTTTGACACTTATTTTTCACTCATGGGCCACCTTTCCATAAAAGGGCTAGTTTTGGCAGGTTAATAGATGCCCACAAGCATCAAGGAAGTGTTCCTCTTTATAGTTGGTTTGACTAACGTACAGTATTTGACTTGGTTTGGGTGTCCTTGTAGTAGGTAGTGTGCAGCTTTTTCTGTATGACACAGTTCACGGTAGTATCTTCAAGTTATATGGATACAAAGTACACAGCACTTTCGACATGTCTAGTGACAGGGAACAATAGGGTAGACCAGATAAGCTATTTACATGCCGATTAAACAGTACGGTTCACTTATTGTACTCTGGGTGAGCTTTAAAAGAAGGCGATAAAATCTAATTGACAACTAACCAGATATGCAACATAAAATACTAAATTTGGCAATAATCTTTGCATTGTATGTTGAGAATCGATTAATTCTTCTCTGATTAGTACTCTATGTGAGCATACGCAGGACAGCTGTATTGGCCGGCGCGGAAGCAGCCCAGGCACGCGGAGCCTGGGCGCTGCGGATTGGCTGGGCGGAGGAGGAGGGACTTAAGCCCGTTTCGCGGGCGTCCTCCACACTCAGCGACGGCCATTGATCTCATCTGAGATCTGCTCGCTGCGCTCTCTGCAATTAGGGTAATAAAAGTGAAATAAGGGGGCCCCCGATCCCTCTTTTACCTACTCTCCCCCCTTTTTAAGTTGCCATGGGCACTCTTAGTAGCCCCCCTCTCCCTCATATAGCTAGTGTTTCTGTCTTTGGTGGAGATGCTACTGGGTTCAATTCTCCCCTGTCACTTGGTCCTGTTAATAGGGCCCCAGGCTCTTATCTTTGCCTTTTATTCCCCACAGCAGCATTCCCTACTCTATAGGTCCCAGGGGAAGGTGTCACATTTGTCTCAAGTGGGGTGGCAGCTTAATATGGACCCTGGGGAGTTAGAGGCCTTGCTGACCATGGTCAGAACTAGGGCATTGAGCCATGGGGTTAGGTGGGTCCAGGACAGAATGGGCTTGGGCCATCTAGGGGGGGAGGTTGATGCCACTGAGGAACAGGCCCGGCCTGCAGTGACCGGTAGCCTAGGTCAGGTAGACAGGCCTTATAGCCTAGGTAGTCTGGCAGAGCAGCGTGCTACCTCTGATCTGAGCAATAGGGCTAGGAGCAGCGTGGAGGGCACGGATATGGTCCTTGAGAGTTAGGAGCTTATCCCCCCCACCGCTGAGAGCGTGGTGCCACCGGGAAGCGCGGGCGAGGGCCTAGCCATCCGGCCGCCACCCAGCGTCTTGTCCCATGGCCCACAGCAGAACAAAAGGTCCAGGCGACGCCCCTAGTCAGCATCGAGGCTCCAAGGGGAGCAGAAAAAGTACAATGAGCCCTAAAAAAAAAAAAAAAAAGCTCCTGCAGGTTCTCACCGGTTGGCCCCTGCGGTCCCCTCTGCCGAACCCACTGCCAGTGCTGCAGGTGTTTTGCAGGGACGACGCAATGCCAAAGGAGAGGCCGAGAAGAGAAAAGAGATCACCAGAGGAAGAAGAGACCAGGTGATCGAAGAGATGGCCGCAGACGACAGTCCGGTGGTCATTGACGAGGTTCCAGTAGCGGCCAAGGTGGCACGGCAGACGCGCCCCACCAAGGTCCAGAAGCCAGCGGACAGGTACAGTCCCTTGATTTTCTTCTCGACACCAGACAAGAGACGGAAATCCCCTGACAAGAGAGCTAGGCCACAGCGCATTTCACCCATCCCTGACATCATTACAGATACAGGGACGCCCATAGGGACCCAGGGGCAGGACAGGGGTATGGATAGCATCGACCGCCATAGGTCGCTGAGCTGGAGGGAATCGTTATGCCATAGCATGGCCGCAGAGTGCTCCTTCTGGGGGAGTTGGCAGAGTGGCGCAGTGAGATTGTGCCCCATAACCAGGAGATTGATGGATCAAAAAGGTCCCCTGCTACATTTGGCAAACAGACCATGCGGTCACTAGCGAGGGATAGACGCAGGAGTTCTAGTGATTGTTCCTCATGCTTTCCCAGAGCCAGAGGCAGATCCAGGTTTCGGAGCAGATGGTCTTGCGCCTACAGCTGTGATAGCACAAGGTGAAAGGAGGCATCGGGGGTCGAGACACGCAGGTACCCCTGCTTGTCCAGAGCGGCAGGTGGCCCCCAGGCTGGCAGCAGCCCTGGGGCAAGGAGAGGCAGGTGAGAAGCTTGGAAATGCGGGGAGGTGGGGGTAGCGTTTTGCAATGGGTAGCACACATCGAGTCAGGTTGCCACAGGATAACCCATTACCTCGACAATTTCCTTTGGTAGGTCTCGCCACATGCGACTTCATACTTAGGTACTTCAGGTGTGTCATTTTTTTTTTCTGTAGTGGGGGAGGGGGGGTTGTAATGTATTTTTTTTATTTTCTGTAATGTTCCTTTTTTTATTTTTTGTGACTTAGGTTTTTATTTCTGTAATGTACATTTTTTATTTTGGGTGATTTTTGTTTTTTTTATTTTATGTAATGTATATTTTTGATTCTTGATGACTTTAGTTTTTTTGATTTCTGTAATTACAGTGGTGGGGAGGGGGTTATTAGGGGGTAGGTATGTAGGTAGGTAGTGTAGGTGTTAATAGGTTAGTGTAGAGGGTGTTTAGTTGATATTTAATGTTTTATTGGGGGGGTATAGTGCAGTGTAGTGTTTGTACTTAGTGTCATGATGGTCCTTGAGAGTTCCTGATTGACCAGACTTTGGAAGGGACAGGAGTCTATTTCTATACCTCATACGCATGAGATTAAAACAGGTGAGGACCTGATTCATAAATGTGTTTATGTGTACCTATAAAAAGGGGTCCCTGGTGTTCCAGTGGTTAGGATTCAGTGCTTTTGATTTGGATTCGATTCCAGTCAGGGAACAAAGAGGTCATACCACCTTGAAGCCTGGTCAGTATTTGGATAGGAGACCACCTAGGAATACCAGGAAATGTATGCTGTGGCCCACTGGAGAAGCAACTGGCAACCCACTCCAGTATCTCTGCCATGAATACGAAGCGGATCAGCATGGTATGTTGCGGTCCATGAGGTCACGGAGAGTTGGACACGACTGAACATCACAAAAACATTGAAATCTAAGTGACCGGCATCAGGAGTTTGTGCACTTTCTCTATTCCCTCCATTTTTATCCTGTAACTAGCGATTTGCCTGTCAAAAATGACGGCATAACATTTTCAAGCCTCGCAATGCAGTTGTTTGCCACACAATGCTAGGCTCTCTCGCCAAGCGCAGCAAAGTCAGGCAATGCGAGCCTCACTATGCACGGATTCTGTCTCTCTCCTTCCCTTGTTCTGTGTCCCCTCCCTCCCTCTTCTCTCTCCTCTCTGCAAGCCTTGAAATCAGCGCATTCAGCACCCATTGCAGGCCTCATAATGAGCGCCCTTGGTGCCCATTGTGGGCCTCCGTCACAAATGACTTAATAATATTTAATTTTTCTTTCTCCCCCCGTGTCTCTTCCGCCACTCCCTCCCCATGTCTCTTCCCCCTCTCTCACTCCTGTATCTCTTTCCCCCGACTCTCTCTCCTGTATCTCTTTCCCCCTCTCTCACCCCTTTGTCTCTTTCCCCCCAATCCCTCCCCTGTGTCTCTTCCCCCCCTCTCCCTGCCGTGATTCTTTTCCCTAATCTCTCACCCACCTGTCTCTTTCCCCCCTCTCGCTCCCCTGTGTCTCTTTCCCGTCTCCATCCCCTGTGTCTCTACCCCTCCCTCCCCTGTCTCTCTTTGACCCCCCTCTCGCTCATTTGCCGTTTACGGGTGTGAAAACATTTGCGGTGTTGGGGACATTGAATTGTCGATTTGCAGGCCAGGCTGTTAGTTACAGATTTATTGGTCGCCATTTTTTTTCCAAGCCCGTAACTCGAAGCTGATCGGAAGACGCAAAAAAACGCAAATTGAATAGAAAATTAGCTTGTAATCTCACTTAGGGGCTCCTTGCCTCTCCCCCTACACCCATCGCGGCCCTCCCCCCTCTACCTTGTGGGCAAGGCTGCAATGGGGGCAGGGGGAGAGATAGGGAGCCCTTAAGTGAGATTGCAAGCTAATTTGCTATTCTATTGGCGTCTTTTTGCGGCCTCTGAACGGCTTTGAGTAACATGCTTGAAAAAAAAAAAAATGGCAACGATTAAACCTGTGAGGCCCATCACCATTTTTTTTCAAGCCCGTTAATTAAATTTAACCGTCAACATTTTTTTTCAATTCAGTAACACGGAAGCTGTTTGGAGGCTGCGAAAAGACGTCAATTGAATAGCAAATTAGCATACAACCTCATTTATGGGCTACCGGCCTCTCCCCCTGCGCCCATTGCAGCCCTCGCCTGTCCCCCTGGGCCTGTTGCAGGCCTTGCAATGAGCGCCTTCGTCGCTCATTGCGAGCCTCTCCTCCCCTCTATATTGCTAGTCTCACTGCTCATTGCAGGCCTCGGCAAACCCGCAACTTGCAGGCCTTGTGATATGCTCCTTCAGCTTTCATAGCGGGCCTCGCAATGAGCTTTATTAGCAAGCCTCTCCCCCCTCTACCTTCCGGGCCTATATAGTTACACAATAGTGATGTCGCGAACATCAAATTTTCGGTTCGCGAACAGCGGACCCAAACTTCCATCAAATGTTGGCGAACGGGCGAACCCGGCGAACCGCCATAGACTTCAATGGGCAGGCGAATTTCAAAACCCACAGGGACTCTTTCTGGCCACAATAGTGATGGGAAAGTTGTTTCAAGGGGACTAACACCTGGACTGTGGCATGCCGGAGGGGGATCCATGGCAAAACTCCCACGGAAAATTACATAGTTGATGCAGAGTCTGGTTTTAAGCCATAAAGGGCATAAATCACCTAATATTCCTAAATTGTTTGGAATAACATGCTTTAAAACATCAGGTATGATGTTGTATCGATCAGGTAGTGTAAGGGTTACACCCGCTTCACAGTAACAGACCAATCTCCCCGTTTAATGCACCGCAAACAACCGCAAACAGTCCCTTTGCACAACCGCAAACTTCCCATTTGCACAAGGTTGGATACCAAGCTAGCCATGTCCCGTTCCTTGTCCTCACTGATGTCATTGAAGGTCTCTTCCTCCACCCAGCCACCAAGGGTCCCCGAAAGGTGACAACAAGCCCCCTGGGACGCCCGCTGTGTTTGGCCTTCCACCTCCTCAAAGCCACCTTCCTCCTCTGACTCCTCTTCTTCAGACTCCCAGAGTCTGGGGGCTTCCACTGCCCAGCATGGAAGATTATACACAGGTCAGAGTCTGGGGGCTTCCACTGCCCAGCATGGAAGATTATACATAGGTCAGAGTCTGGGGGCTACCACTGCACAGCATGGAAGATTATACACAGGTCAGAGTCTGGGGGCTTCCACTGCACAGCATGGAAGGTTATACACAGGTCACAGTCTGGGGGCTTCCACTGCCCAGCATGGAAGATTATACACAGGTCAGAGTCTGGGGGCTTCCACTGCCCAGCATGGAAGATTATACACAGGTCAGAGTCTGGGGGCTTACACTGCACAGCATGGAAGATTATACACAGGTCAGAGTCTGGGGGCTTCCACTGCACAGCATGGAAGATTATACACAGGTCAGAGTCTGGGGGCTTCCACTATTCAATCTATTAAAGTCAAAAAAAGTGTTGTTTTATGTCACTGAGCACAATATAAGCTGTGAGCCTGACACAGGCAGGCAACTGAAATTAGATTACTGGAAAAAAATGGTTGTTTTCAATGTATGTTACACCACCAGGTATGAGTAGTGAAAATAAGCACAATACAAGCTGTTAGGTGTTAGCCTGTCACACACACGCTGGCAGGCAGGCATAGATTACACAAAAAAAATAATAAAATAAAATAAATGATGTTCAAAGTTTCCTCAATGATAAAGTATAGGGGGCGAACCGAAAAGCGCATGTGTTCGCCGTTCGCTACTGACGCGAACATGCGAAAATCGCGGTGAATAGTTCTCCGGCGAACTGTTCGGGACATCACTGTTACACAACTAATTTGACGGCAAAAACATTTGCAAGACAATAGCAGCTTTGCAAGCGTTTTTGCGAGTATAATGTGATTGAGGCTCAAGTCTAACAATTTTTTTAAGTTGTCTGTTTAAATTTTTTTTTATTTGAATAACATTAAAACCTATGTAGTAGACAAAAATATTTCTTGAATTTATGTTGCCAAATGAGTCAAACTGCAAAGCTTAACAAGTAAGGGAGAAAGGACCATTTCATAAATATAGTTTTTTTATATTCCACCTAATTTAAGCATATTTTTGTCCATTATGTCTTAAAGTTTTTTTGTTTCATAAACTTAATGTCATGACATGATAAGGAGTGACAGCAATGTGTAACTATGAAATTGCGTACTTAATCATATATATTATCAAAGCCTCTAATCTTTAGAGGTTTATAAGCAGCACTTATTATTGTTGATTTATTTTCTGTAATGTCTCACAAGTCATTGACTTTATATATAATTTCATAAAGAATAATGAAATAAGAAAATAAATAAATGAGTAAAAAAGCAAATTACTAGAAAAAAAAATTCTAAAAAGAGCACAGTAGCACATCAGTTATATGTTTCATTTTGTATGAAATTATCATTAATATATTTTATAAGAAATGATGCATGGAAAGCTATCCATGTGTAATTTAATGTGCTCTAGCAATAAATATGCTGCACATATGATGGATAAGGACAATTATGATTTTTGTTGTTGCGATAAATCTTACTGTACTGCAGGGAAATTCACCAGCCATCCTACCTAATATAACATATATTTTGCCTATCTGGGCCAACTTAAAATGTGAAATATTACATTTATTTTCAATTACAGACATCAAACACACCTGTAAAAAATTTGTTGTGTTAAATATGTATAATGATCAGTTTAAAAATAAATAATTATTTTTTTAAAGAATTTAAATGATTGCCTTCCAATGCATAGTTGACTTTTTAGATAAATATTGCATAAATCATTAGTTACACGTAATCATTCGTTAATAAAATTGGTCGACTGTATTCCTGTCACCTTTTGGTTTTGGAATTATTTCAATGCATAAACTCTTTCTAAATCTGCTAAACACATAATACCTCCCAAACTCTGTAAAATTTCCATTTGACAACCTTTAAAAAATAACTGGATCCTGCCATGACAGAAAACTGGAATAATTGCTGCTCTTGATTGAAAACAGACTGTAATACCCTCAATGGGTTCAGTTTATATAATATTATGTGCGATCTTGTAGGGAAAGTGACCTTTAACGTTCTTTTGGTCAAATTCTTTTAAGCAATAGCTGCCTTTGTTTGATGTGGCATTGCTATTACTGAACATTTTAATACACAAACTTCAAAATTAGTTCCAACAAATCTTGTGTTTTGATTGGAGCTGCTTCGGCTCTACAACACTCGAAAAGCTGTATTTCACTTCCTGGCACTGTCGGACAGGTTGCAAATCATATCCCTGGTAATTATCAGGCAGTTGCTGGATTTTGGCATGCCAGGCAGGGGGTCATTCATGGGAAAGTGGAAGAGTATAAATGGAACTGGATCTTTTTTGGACTCGACTGGTTCAGACTGCTAATTCTGTATTGGGAATGGTGCCAGAACATTGTCCCATTTTTTTGGACTGCGTCAATGAACACTTTGTTTCTTTGAGCTGTAATGAGATAAAAACAAAGTATAGTTATGGAGACAGGGAGCTCATTAATCTTCTTCAAAGGCAGATTAAACAAACTAAAAATACAACTAGTGAATAAATATCAAAAAATGGTATCTCTTTGTTATATGATTATTTAATTTTTTTGCAGTCATGTCAAGCTAAACAAAGTTGGTTAGAATTAGTTTAATTTTAGTGCATTAAGTCAATAAAGAAGTGAAATAAAAACTAAGCATTTTATTTTTAATAATATTTTTATTGGGAGGATCTGTACATAATTCTATAAGATTAATTAATCATAAATCTGCGTATTGCAGAACAGAGGAGATCTAAAAAGATTGAACTTGATGGACTAAAGTCTTTTTTCAACCTAAATTACTATGTAACTCGTCAAATATGTAAGATATGAAAGTGCACTTTTTTATTTCAATAAACAACATAATTGCCAACATTTCCAAACTATTTCTAAGAACATGATTCTGCTGAATATTAATAACACACTGCCCAGATTGGCCACGTTCATTACACAGAGTGGAAAAAATGGCAGCTCTTTTGTATTTTATCGATTGTTTTATTACCTGTTTAATATTTTTTTAAGTTAACAAAATGTGGTTTTAGGAAAATAGCGAGAGGAAATGCTCTAGTTTTTTTCTAAATTACTTTATTATTAAATATGAAATATAATACAGAAACCTCATCTCTAAAAATTGAACTGGAGAAAGACTCAGAAATTGGATTTTTTTTAAATAAAAGTTGGTGGTTGAGAACTAATAAAATGCCTTAGATTCAGGCTATTCAACTCGCAGCCCAAGACCTGCTGGCACTTCTCTGGCTTCTAGTCAGTAGTGGCGTTATCAGTAGTATCCAGAAAATTCCACCAGCCATCATATAGAAGCCAACCATAGTATGGTAAAAGAGCTGGCAATTTGGGTTTATTTAGAGGATCAATGTAATACCCTAAGAACAGAATTAATACAATTCCTTTTAAATTCATTAAAATAACATCACTCAAGAGACTACAAATCTCAAATCGATCCCTGGTTGGAAAATGTTTTAGAGGCTTCAACGAAACAGGTACACTGAGACATAAATTATGGAATGCCCTAAAATTGCTCATATATAGGAAGAAATATACTCTACCTAAAAAAACAGAGGAAGCATTACTAGGACTTCCCATTCCAAAACTCCCTATGGAATCGCAATTCAAAAAATTGGAAAACTAATATTCCCATATTTGAAGAAGTTAAGAGAAAAATTCAATACATATACATGAATATGAAAATTATAAAAAATGGGCATCATGCTGGGACACATGGACTCTAAAATTAGTCTGAAACTAAAAAATTATGCATTATGGAGAGCAATACAAAGTTTCATATTCCCCCTCTTTCCCACCCCCTCACGTCTTTTCTTTCATTTCATATATTAATATTGTTTTGTTTTTGCTTAATAAGCCTTTATGATTAATCAAAATCAAGAAGGAAAGAAAAAAAGGAAAATAAGGGAAAGGTATAAGACACATAGAGAAGTGTATTATACCATTATACTGTAATAAACTTACATACTTGTATAATTATATTTTGTGTACTTTCCTTGTTTTTCAATAAAAAAATATTTCAATAAAAAAAATACCATCACTCATTATTAAAGTTACTTTAACAGTTCAGACTCTGCTGCTGGGGGTCTCTGGCTCTATAAGGTCAGATGGGGGGTAGTTTTAAGTGGTCGATCATTGTCTTAATAAAATTCCTATTATTTATGATAGTCGTATTGAATTTTAAATTCCATTTCAAATATTAGAATATTTGTCTCCACCCTGCTAAGAACATTAAGGGAAGTGTCAGAGTTTAGTTCAGAGACAGACCTACTGGATTTTAAGAACAATCATATATGAAAAAAAATAAACTATCATTCATAGGTTGTAAAACTTTGTTACCAGTGGAGATCTCTTACATAACAAGTCTCTGGCCAATGGAGATCATTATATTGTTGGCACACATTTTGGATCTATCCTGTAATAGTTATGGCACGGGTCCGCAGCTTCAGTGAGGCGACCAACCGCTAGATGGCGCTGCCAATATTTTGCAGCCCTGATGATATGTGAGAGAAGTTCTAAGCTTAGAATGGTAGCCTAACACTTAAATTAACCCTAACCTTCACCCTAATCCTCACCCTAACCCTAACAGTTTACCTAAGCTTTGACTCTATGATATGGCACTGGAATATCGGCAGCGCCATATAGCGGTTGGTCACCACACTGCAGCGGCGGACTGGTGCCGTAACCATAACAGGAAAGGACCCACATTTGTGTCCTTAATTTAGCAGTTACATGGTAGACAAAGCCATCTCACTCATTAACCTCATAGTAAGGAGTGCAAAATTAGATACTGAAGGTCTGTACACTCGACAATATTGATTGTTGTGTGCTGTAGTATGTACATATTTTTTTATCCATCCTTCCATCCAAGAAACCAAACAGATCCAGGAACATTATAAAACAACTAGCGACTTGGCCATGGCAATGCTGTTTGCCACCGAATGTAAAGCTTTTTCTCCTCTGAGGACCTTTAGCGCTCATTGCGAGCCTCGCTCTGAGCGCCTTTGGCGATCATTGGGAGCCTCTCCTCTCGTGTACTTTTGTTCCTCTAAGCACCTTCGGCACTCATTGCGAGTCCCGCGCTGAGCGCCTTTGGCACTCACCGTGTTGCTCGCAATGAGCGCTTTCGATGCTCATTGCGATCCTCTCCTCTTGTGTACTTTTGCTCCTCTGAGCACCTTTGGCGCTCATTGCAAGCCTCTCCCTTCATGTCCTTCAAGTTGTGTGGTTTGCAATGATCATCTTCGGCGCTCATCGCAAAGACAGATTTATAAGTACAGTGTTAAATATAGAATTTTTCTAATGCAGTCTAAATTATAAAATGTTTTCAGGTCTCAGAGCATAATAAAGTGATTTAAATATGTAACTGCTTTGAGAGTCCTATCACTGGCAGCTAATGAGCAGTAATCCAGCTATATAAGTGCAGTGTAAAATGTTACATTGTTGTAGAGCAATATAAAGTATACATTTTTATTTTCCATTAGTAATTACTAATTATTAAATTAATGTACGTTAATAATTAATTAGGAATAATTAAATGTATTAGGAAGTGTGAAGCATTAATGTATTCATAAATTAACAGCAGTGTAAAATATGCTGTTTAGCTTTTATTATTTTTTATATATATTGTTTTTTAATAAAAAAAATGTAATTAATTAATTAATATACTTTACCTATTTCTAATTACCATATCCATCAATCAATATCCTGAAGAGCTAACAATCTGTTTTGATTTTCCTGCAGCCTACAATGTATATTAAGACTGTTGCTACCTTGAGGAGAAAGTGTCAGCAATGTGTCAAGTGTGCAGTGTAAGTAGGCTGCGTGCGCGAGGCCAAACCGTTTGTTTAGTTGGGTAAAGCGCCATTTTAGATTCGTAATGTTATTAGTTGCAAGTTAGTATTGTAAAATGGTGGCGATTGTGTTACGTGTCTCGTTAGCATTTTCCATCCTTTCTAATAGAGTATTTTGTACTTTGTACGTTCCTGGGTAAAAGTCGTGCATGCCTGGTGATCTTTTGCGCGGTTCGGGGTCGTCCTGCTGATCTTTTGCGCGGTTCGGGGTCGTGTAGCCTCGTTTTCATTTTTTTCGGCCATCATTTTTTTTCTCGCTTAGCCGATTTTCGAGTGACGAAATTCTGCAAATTCAGTTAAAATTTGCGTGGAACCTCACTCCCAGATGTCCAGGCTGTCCCCCCATGCTATGTGTGATGTTTTTATTTTTTTGTGTTTTTCTTGTTTTTCGATTTGCGCGGTTCGGCCGTTAACCTGTTATTTTTGAGACCTCGTAATTTGTTTTTTTCTGTCCCATGCCTCACAATTAGTTTTTTCTAAGTCGTGCGTTTCCCAACTGCTTGTAGTCTAAGTCCCACGTAGTTCGATGCCTGAACTGCTTGCCTCGCATTGCTGCCTTACAGCAGATTCCGCCAATTCTAAACGGCTATGTATAAGCACACAGCATATTTTTGACAGAAGTTTTTAGTTAGTGAAGACCTTGCAGGGGATGAGCGCCTTTGGTGTTCATCGCCTAAGTGCTCCGAGTTCGGAAGACTTCTGTGGTTCAACGGCTCGACTCGCTATGCGATGCTCGCAAACGTGACGACGAATCGCAGTTTGACAATTATAATATGTGATGTTATATTGGCCTGAAAATAATCAAGTTAGTTACAGCGGGTGCTTAGAGGACCACAAGTTCTTGGTAGATGAGTCAGGAATTTCTAAACACTAAAAGTTCCTCCACTTGAGACCACTGGGCTTTCAATAGTCATGTTTATCCCCTATTCACAAATTCTAAATGATCGTCTAAAACGTAAAACCTACTACCATCCAGTTGTATGAATAGGTTCCCACCACTTCTCTCCAATACAACTTCTTGCAGCGGCTGCTACCATGGCTGTAGGACCTGGGGGGATAGGGACAAATCCAACCCAGATTTTTCTATGTTTGTATAGATGTATAAATAAACTATTTTACAGCCTGTGTATACAATGAAATATATCCCCCCAAAATTATTCTGGCTCCTACACCCCTGAATTCAACTCCCTCTACAATAACTGATAGTGAGCCCTTATCTAACAGGAATGCTAAATATGAACAGAACCAAAAGAACTTAAGTATTATAGTGCACAGAAAGCCCTTTTTACAGGTATCAAGGTGTGGTAATGAACATAACCTTATGGTATCATATTCAGATATCACAATGCAAATAAGAATAAGCTTCTAATCCATTAATAAATGCATTATGATGATCAAAGTAAACCTGGACCAAGAACCCAGACCAATAACCCATTTCTGGTGCTTCCTTTATGTCTGCTGTTCTCCTTTTTGTGAGGTTCTCATGGAATTATCTTGGAATTCTCACTAGATTGACATGGCTTCCTTTTAGGTTAATTTAAGTATAGTGATTGACACAGATGATTTTGTACAAAGTGAATAGTGATACGGATTTTAAATATTTGATCAAATTCATGCATTTATATTTGATTTAATAGGTTATTAAAAACAACTAAACCAAAAGGATTCAGAGACTGAGGTTCAAAATAAAATATCTACAATTTTAGGGACAGTGTACAAAAAAAATGTGTATAATTTAGATCCATAACTTAAACTTTTGTAAAATGTCAACTTAGATTGGACCCAAAAACGTCCATTTAGCCGTACCAAAATAAACCTGTATAAACAAAAAAAACATATATATTTTTTTTATTTTAATTTAAATATCTGCCATGTACCAATAGTGCACTTGGCTTTACTGACACCTGTATAGTGGAGCAAACTATTAAAACCCAACACCCAAGTTAATTTTAAATCTAAATTTTGACTGCCATATAGATGTAAGTTTATAATATATATGAATATTATAGTAATTAATAATGCATCTAAATTATTTCACAACATGCTTAAAATGGTCAATCAATGGATCTTAAAGTGACATTGTAACATTTTTAATCCCTTCTAAAGCAGTTTATTCATAAAGCAATATGTATGCTATCCCATTGGGGTAGGACTTTATAGTTTTGCTCACCTTTTCCTGCTTTAAGCTTGCCCCTGCATGGCTTCCATGTTCTTGTTTCCTGCCATTGTCTGCACCACTGCTAACAGTGAGGACAAATGGTTATCTGTATGTGTGGAGGGCAGGAGGTACACAGGGGGTGTTTGAGGTGAACTAAAGAAAATTTGGTCTGCAACCAGCATGCCCATCTGGTTTTCTGTTGGTCTCTTAGTGTGAACCATACAAATTCATGTAAAAACAACTTAATGACATAAATTAACTTTGGAATTAACCCCTAAGAAAAGTATTTGACTTTCTTCATCGATTGGCAACAAGCATTTTCCTATATTCGAGAAGAGAAAATAGGCAAATTTATGATGGAACTGTGTCAGTTAAATATATTAATAACATAATATCAATAAAGGAAAAAAATAAAATAAAATAGATTTGATCTCTTTGTGAGAGAGAGAGAGACAGAAGGAGAGAAAGCGAGAGAGAGTGAGGGAGAGAGAGGAAGAGAAAGGGGAAGACATAGAGAGGCGAGAAATAGAGAAGGAAAGTGAGGGAGAGAGATATTGAGAATGAGACGGAGGGAGAGAGAGAGAGAGAATCGAAGAGAGGGAGATATATTGGGAGAGAGAGAGAGAGAGAAGTGAGGGTGAGAGAAGGGGTGATAGAGAGAGAGAGAAAATGAAAGAGAGGGTAAGGGAGGGAGAGAAAGAAAGTGAGAGAGATACATGAGAGTGAGAGAGAGGGGGAGACTGAGACAGAGAAGGAGAGAGGGAGAGAGTAAGGGAGGGAGAGAGAGCGAGAGAACGAGAGAGTAAGGGAAGGAGAGAGAGATAGAGTAAGGAAGGGAGAGAGAGGGAGAGAGAGAGAGAGAGAGAGAGAGGAACCAAGAGATGGATACAGAGACACAGAGGCATACAGACAGGGCTAAATAGGGAAAAATAAGCGCAGGCTTAGGCCATCTAGGGCAGGGGGGTACCACAGAAATTTTCCATATCTGGTTTTACCATGGACTGTATTGTGCAAAACAGCAAATGGTGCATCGGAACCAGGTTCCACAAAAAGGGACTACCAGAATAAATGAAAAATAAAAAATAAAATCATAGTGTATATATATGTATATATATATATATATATATATATAAAGAATAAAAATAATAATAACATAGTAATAATAGAGGTTAATTATATACATTGTAACATTTTATTACTGTTTATATTAGGCCTCTAAAGGTCATACAGCCTTAGTAAATTGGGGCTACATGTTAAAATGTTGCCCGTATTGTAGCAAGTAGGACTTAAGGCTATTAAATTAGCCTCCTAAACCTACCCGCTGATGACTTGCGGTTTAAAACGCAGGATGGCCGAAAAAATGCCTATGGGATGTGGAACGTGGAACCTTGCAGCTCGCAAGCCCTTTGATCTGTCAAGCTCGTAACCCTTACGTTCTAATCTAGCTATTAAATTGCAACAAATCCTCACGGACGTACTGGCTTCCAAACCCGCAACTGGCAAATGTGTGCCAGAATCTAGCAGGTTCCAAATAGGATCCGCAAAGGCTTTAAAGGCCCTTACGTATGCTGCCAGAGAAGCAAAAGAGACCCCCTCGGCCCTCAAATCTCCCTCTGGCCCCTAAACCTCCCCCTGCTCCCAAAATAAATCCCAGTTAAACAGTTAACCCCTGTCACGGAAGTACTCCAAGTACCCCATCGGAACACCTAAACATAACCCCCAATGCTGGGGGTGCCCATTGGGACCCCCGAAGTGCCCCTACATAGACCCTTGCTGTGGGGGTTCCGATCGGGACCCCTCCAGCATCTAGAATTCTAAATTCCCGCTCACAGAACCTAAAATTAACCTCTCCACTCATGGGGGTCTATATAGACCCTCATGAAACTATAATTAACCCCATCAGTCCAATTGGGGTCTATATAGACCCCTATAGGATACTATTAACCCCTACATTAACACTATAAGTGCCATGAGGTTCCCTACCTCTCCCCCTGTGGTGTGTGAGGTTTTGAGATAATTTGGTAGCCAATTAGAGTCTTTTGACGACCCCCGAGTTACGGGCTTGAAAAAAATGTCGGCTGTTAAAACCGTAATTTATTCAAAGTTGTGCTGGCCTTTTCTAAGTCTTGCGAGCCTTGCGATAAGGGCCTTTGGCCTACGGCTTTTAACATAGCGTGACGTAACTTTTAACATAGCGTGGCGGTCAAACTCGCAATTACGACAACTATATATGTAATAGGACATGTAGTCATATTTCACTGCAGTGCAACAGAACTACCAATTGCGTATCAAGATATGCTCAAATTAGGCAAAAATTAGTTAAACATACATGTAAAGATGAAAGTGGCCTATAAACATTATGGTGGCTAAAATAATTAGCTACTGTCAACTTTTCCTTTAATTAACATTTTTTGATGTCATGAAAAATCTTATCTTATTTTAAATATATTTATATATTGTTCCTTGCACTAAATGTTAAATGAGATCAAAATGTAAAATAAAAATGTTATGAAAGAGAAGAGGACGTGAACAACTATATAACAGATCAATTTTATATGTAAAACAAAGGAACTCGTTGTATTAAATATAGCTGAAAAATTGTAGAGCGGCTCCATTTATTCAGTCTACTAGCCATGGGAACTGGTCGAAGCCTGTAAATACCTGTCAGCAGAATTAAACATTAATGGTCTTTCTGAAAACATTACCATCTGTTTTCAAGTACCAATTTCTTGTGAGAACACTTTAGCAGGAACAGCACTTTAATATTAAAATAATATTTGCAATTAATTGCAGATAAATGCAAGCACTTTTTCAGCTAACCAAAGCAATTGTACTATAATTAAACATATGTTTGAATAATTGAACATGTATTTAAATAATTCCATATGAACAATGCGGTATTACTATAATCGGGATATATGTCGTATTATATGTGAGAACAGACTTCAGAAACGGAAATAATAAAATAATAGATTTTTGGTAAACAATATTATGAGCATCATTTGTATGTCAGAACCCAGTAATTTTGTCCTCTTGGAATGTGTATGTGTGCTCAAAAAATAGACCTATGATAATCATATGAATTTTATTATATTTTGTTTTCTGTTACTCTGTATTTAATTCCCTGGGTATCTATTTACTGTTATGTACTTTAATTTATTAAGAAGTGCTTATAAGCTTTTTGCAGCAAAGCATTACCATAAGAACAATTGTATTTAAACTAGTATATAAATAAAGAAACGTGTATGGAAAAAAGTGCTTTACTTTTTAAAATTGTTGATATGTTTATTGAGTTATTAGTGTTTGATGTTAGTGGTTTTAGGATGCTTCTAAGTTGACCATGCAGAATACCTAATAAGCTGTACTTGCCTAATTAGAGTCAGGTTGTGGAAGAAATGTTACAAGTCCAGTATTAAATCTCTATTAACTATATTGTTCTTTTTCATCCATCGCAAAGCATGAAGAGTAAGCCTAGTGGTTAAATGGACACTGGCACCCCAACAGGAAGTTGATTTAATTTAAAAAAGCATTAAAAACTGTCTATACATTGTACTAGCTTTTTTTTCTCTATGTAAATCATTTCTATGATACCTATCATTACTTTTGATGTGCCTTTATGCTGATGAGCGGTTCAAAATAGGATAGGAGAAGTGGATCTTATTGCTGGATAACATTGGAGTTATTGTTTTGAACGCATTTTCTAAATAGAACATCAAATTAACTACTTGGTGTTCTGGGACAGCTCAGAATAATGCAATACAAACAATTCGGAAATTCAAAAAAATAATTTTCTTTAGTAAAAATGGCTAATACAATGTATAGCTAAGAATAATCTAAAAAAAATAACAACCTGATTTTGGGGTGACGGACTCCCCTTAAATGATTGAATTGGGCAGTTGCCTCCAAAACCTGCATACATGAGTCTATATCCTAATAGAAATAATAATAAAAAAAAGAAATGGAAACAGAAAAGAGAAGAAAGAAGATTCAAACTAATAGCCCACAGTTCTAAAACGTGCTTATATCCAAAAATCTACATCTCTATATGAAAAGTAGTAAGTAAAGAAATACAAAATAAAATAAAAAATAAACAGTCAAAATCTGATCCTCATTATCTATGTGGTTACCTGTGGGAGGACTTCAGTAAATTTCAATATCAAAGTCAATTCTTGCTCTGCACCATCTGAGTGTAGAAAAAACTTTCCCACAAGCTTTAATAAACTCTGTACAATGGTGCAACACACACATGGCAACGTTGGTGTCTCATAAATGTATTCTTCCATACCAGAATATCACGGGTTATTATTCTCGTTCACCACCATAGTGGACCTCGAAGTTATCCTACTCCCCATCAATAACTAAAAACAAAAACATCTATTCTCGATACTTTACTGAAACTCAGCAATTCTTATAACTACTATAATGGTTTATCATTATATATTTATTTATCTAATTATCTTCTTACTATCAATCTTTCTGTTGAATACATCACTTTCAAATTATACATTGACATAGGACATTTTACAGGCAACTGTATTTCTCTCAACATTTTCCCTTAACATTAATGCCTTAATCACTCTCACATGTTGCTTCACAAATTCACATCTCAATACTCTATTGGAGAATGCAATTATTGCACTCTAATTAATACTGAAAGCACTCTGATAGCACATAGACCTCATCACCCAATCACCATAACAATTAAATCCAAATATATCTGCACATGCTCACTATGTCAAGCCAGCCTCTGACCCATTTACACCCATCTTATGATGTACCCTTTTTGCAAACTGGTGTTCTTATCTCATTGATGAATCAACTGCTTTCAGATAATTGTAAGGACCCCAGTCTATTCCAAGGAATGCTGCAAGTAATGGGAATATTGAGTCTTGCTGTGGAATTTAGAGAAGGTCTAGATCCAAAGACATGAGTAGGCAACGAGCAAGAATAGTAGGTCGAGTCTGCAGCCACCAAGAATGGTAGTAAAAAGGAGACAAGAACACAAGTACAGGATATTAGTTTAGATTCAGATGTAATCTACTTTTCTTTTTTGAAGTAGAGTGATGAAAGCAGAGGCTTATCTAGTGGTTCTGGTTCCATAATGGAGTTGGAGACATATTTGGTAGTCCATCTTTGTGGATGTAGAGCACGTTTGTTGAACAAAGCTGCTATATAAAAGTAATAAATAAATAATATTGCAAACTCATTAGTTTGTCGATGATCAGACAGAATACCTCTGTTCTTAGACACACCATTTTGCCAGTTGAGCATTGGTCATTCTGATCGGAGGGAAGGAAAGTGAGAAAAGTCTTGTATTCATAGGAATTTTACCATATGCTGTAGAAACCCTATATGGGACACTGGAATTCAAATTTAAAATATGCTTTTTGGAAGAACTGTAACTGAAGATGAACAAAATGAATATAGTGGAATCCTCCATGGTGGTTTATGTCTATTTCTTTCTATAAATGGGAAATGATTAAGCTGGTTCAATTCATATGTGGCATTACATAGTTACAATACTTTCAATGGGAATAAATGAAAACTTATGAGACTGGAAGTCCCCTCTCTATTGAGAAAGCAAATTTACAATCCAAGGAATCGCTGCCTCAAGAACAGAATAATCTCTTATGGTAGTTAATAAACAATATGAATTAATTTGACAATTATAAATTCTAGGAGTTCAAAAAAAACATTGTACAATTGAAACTCCACAAAAAAATTAATTTAAGAGCATAACTCAAATGACTACATCAAGTTCGAAAGTTTTTGCTGAACAGCAGGCATTTTATATTCTCCTTTTCATGGAATTATTTGACATTTCATGCTCACGTGGCACTTCATCAGGGAAGATTTACAAACAATTGCAAGCTGGGAATTAATAAAACAATAATGTTACTCATCATCACCAGTACGAGTGACACAAATGGCACAGAAATCAGTTTATTACGCCTTTAGAAACTTTACCACAGACTACCATTTATGAGGTGTAAAATTCCATGTCTAGTACAAGTATCTTCTTTATAGCTATTTTGCAGTTGAAATTTTCCTACCAACATATAAAAGGCATCATCAAATTGAAAGAAATATAAGTTTTTCTTTGATTTAGCTGAAACAATTATGTGTTTTGTGTTGCACACATAAAAATTCCGCAATTAAGTGCAGAAGTTTGGCTTTTCATTTGTGTTGGCAGCAAGAGCAGATGTTTATATTTTGCAATAAAAAAACTGGTTGGCTGGTTTTAACTGAAGACACTTTGGATTAATTATTTTTGACAATTGTGAAATAAAAAAAAATTGTACATGAGAATAGACTTTTGTACCTGAAAGTTTAATTTTCTCAAGTTAATGCATCCAAAAAAGTTGCATTTGAGTTGTTCAGGTATAGGTTATAGAGCTCCATCACATATATAGTTGTGAGCATGCGGGCTATTGCTAACGCTCCAGGCTCGCATAGCAAGCCTGCGTCCCTCGCTGGCATGGAGCGCCAAAGGCGCTCCTTGCCAGCAACTGCGGACCTCACAAAATTTACAGAGTTACGAAACAAAAATAGGAGACGCGTTACGACCCATTACGACCTCGCAAAAACCGTCCAAATCCTGCACACATGAAAACATGAAAAACACAATAAATACACACAACAAATACATAAAAAGCTTACCTACAGCAAGGGGGGGGCACCCAGGACCTCGAAAACTGAAATTAGACCTCAATTTAACTTCAAATAAAAGAGTTTAGACACCCGAAAATCCCATAAGCGAGAGAAAAAATGGCCGCCGAAAAAAACGAAAACGAGGCTACAGCAGTCTAAAGACGCAAAACACCACCAAACACCTACGGATTTTCCGAAAAAGACGTACGAGATCTGAAAACAAAGACGCAACCAGCGCGACCTGAAAAACATTAGAAACACAATAAATACACCCAACAAACACATAAAAAGCTTACGCACAGCAAGGGGGGCACCCAGGACCTCTGCAAGTGAAGTTACACTTTGATTTAAGTCCAAATTTCGGAGTTTAGACACCTGAAAATCACCTAAGCGAGAGGAAAAATGGCCGCTGAACAAAACGAAAACGAGGCTAAAGGACCCTAAACACGCAAAACACCACCAAACACCTACGACATCCAAAAACAAGGACGCTAAATCAGCCGCATACCACACATTAGCCGCCATTTTAGAACACTAACTTATACAATCCGTAAGTACACATCTACCCTAACGGATTTGCCTCGCTCACGCACACTATTACACTATACACATTCATGACGCTTACACAGCAGCTCCACAGCACTGATGCTGCAGCAACATGAAAACAGATTGCCAGCTCTTCAACACAATGCTTCCTGCAAATATTACTTCACAATAGGTAAAGTATATTAATTTCTTATTTTCAGCGCAAGGCTCGCAATGAGCGCCAAAGGATCTTAAAACACCAACAAAATGTATTTTGCACGCAAACAACATTACCTTACAATCTTATTGCCGTCATTTTTTGACGGGCAAGTCTCTAGTGTTGTAATACTACTCAGATGTAGGTTACTTAGCACTACATTCCATGAGACATTCTAGTTTTAACTTTTGAAAAACATACATTAAAAAATGTAATAAGTCTATGGTTTGCCAGTGTTTCCACCAAACCTCTCCCCATTAAAGGTGACCATTTGATAAAGAGTCAATATCACATGAGACTTGATAATCTAACACAAGTAACCAAAAGAATAGTTTAAAAAGTTCACTAATAAGATATTTAACAATCTAAAGTGAATGCTTGCGAATGCAAGAAGTTCACCAAGGAAAATGTCAGAAGAATTATTAACAGTAAATGAGAAATAAGATTTGATAGGCATCATTGAAACATGGTGCGATGACTCTGAGGACTGGGCAGTTAATTAGGAAGATTATAGCCTATTTTGGAGAGATGGAGGCAATGGTAGAGAAGGGAGGAGGAGGAAGGGTATATCTTCAAGATAAAGCTGAATTAAGGCCTCTAGTCAGAGGTTATATTTATAATGCAACTAGTTACAATGTTGAAGCCTTGTGGGTTGAAATAAGTAGTGGAGTAAGAAATCCTAAGAAATGTTGGTATTAATTTGCAATAAACCCCCAAATATAAATGATAATGAGTAACTGCAATTACTGCTTTGGCTTGGAAATGCAGCTAAGCATGGTCAAGTTCTAATAATGGGATATTTTAACTATCCTGAAATAATGGCGAAAAAAATGGAAACATGGCTACACGACCCCTAACCACGCAAAACAACGCCAGGCACATAAGACTTTTACCCAGGAACGTACAAGGTACAAAATAAACTATTAGGAAGGGCGGAAAATGATCCACAACCTCGTAACACATAGACAATCGCCGCCATTTTACAACACTAACTTGCAACTAATAACATTACCATTCTAAAATGGCGATTTACACAACTAAACAAACGGTTTGGCCTCGAGCACGCAGCCTATTCATACTGCACACTTGACACATTGCTGACACTTACACCTCAGGTCAGCAACAGTCCAGCTGCAGGAAAATCACAACAGATTGTTATCTCTTCAGGATATTAATTGCAAATAGGTAAAGTATATTAATGTATTATTTTATTAATTAATTTATTATCATTAATAAAAAAATATATAAAAAAAACAAAGCAGGGGAGAGGATTGCAATGAGCACCAAAGCCGCTCAGCGCGGGACTCACGATGAGTGCCGAGGGTACTCAGAGGAGCAAAAGTACAAAAGGGGAGAGGCTTGCGATTAGCGCTGAAGGTGCTCAGCGCTGAGCTTCCATTGAGCGCCGAAGGTGCTCAGATGACCAAAAGTACGTGCATTACCCGCCTTATAATTTTATTGCCATCATTTTTGACGGGCAAGTCGCTAGTGGAAGGTTAAATAAATAATTATTTAATGTACATATTTTTATTATAATTTTGTCTGTAAAAAATTATCATATAATTTAGAAAGTATAAAAATGTTTGTGTAGAAAATGCATAGGTACTGTAAATCAGATTACAATTGCTTTATCTTTAGATTATTAATTGTCAATTATCGTCTCAAACAAATCAACGGCGGAATCACAGAACATTTTTCCATTTTACTGTGCACTTCCTTCTTTTCAGAGTGAAATTGTTTAATGCTTCCTTGAGGTTATTTGTGTTAATAATAATAATAATAATAATAATTGTAGCGGAACCCATCACTGTTTTACCCTGTTTTATGATTATTATGGTTAAAATATGATCCTACTATATGTATGTTGGTTGATGCTCTGCAGAATATTGTCCCAGACATTTGCAGCTACTTGGCATGGGTGATAATCCTGTTACAGCGACTCCGCATAAGATAAAGGAAGTCTATTGTATACAGTGGTTTCATTCTCAGATAAGAACAAAGAAGTGTAATTGAATCAATGTCTGATTGTATCAAAGTTGCCAGGGAGGTGTGACCCACCTATTGTTCTCTTTATGTGTATTGTGCGGCCAAATATGGGCATGTGTATTACCTGTGGCCAAAGAGATGTATATATATTTCTGTAAAGGTAAATAAAGTCAGTATTCATTTGACTCCCAAATTGTGTGTCGTCCAATATGGGAGGTCGGGAATGGTGAGACTGTAGTGCTTCTTGGGTATTTTACCGTATACCAGCGGAGATATTGGACTGCGTGTTTCAGCTCCGTTACATTGGCTGGCAGTGGTGGGATGGCGTCCTAGTAAGAGGAAAAGCAGCACGGAGACACCGGTAACGTTTGGAGTTACAAATTGAGGGCAACGCTCGTATCCGTACAGCGCCCCTGGCTACAGCAGGATGGAACCGGCTAGTTTTCAGACAGCGTTTCATGAGGAGGAGGAGGAGGCGGCCGCGGACTACAGGGATGCAGACAGAAAGGAACTCTGGTATGATGCCCTGGAAGATGCCCAATGGCGGCGAGGTGAGAGTCTCCCCAGTGATGAGCAGCGGCTACAGAAGCGTGTGGCGATGCGGATGTATCTATTGGGAGAGCAGCCCCTGGATGAGTGGGTGACAAGACTAGAGACCCTGGTATGGCGAGAGCTCTGGCTAGACAACGCATACCAGGCCCTCTGGTGGCATACCGTTCGACTTACCCCCTGGACGTCTGAACACGACTTACCGGAGGGGAATGATTATGATGGCCCGGGATTATTATGGGATGCCTTGGAGGACGATATTGATCTTGGCAGCACGGAGGGGTCTAGGTTTTGGGACATCTACGACTACCGGATGGGCATGTATGTCTGGGATGACGAAGGCGAGGTGAGCAAAGACATGACCCACCTGGTAACGAGAGAGTGGGAGCTGGAGCAGGACTACCAACACCTGCTCAGCTTCGTGCAGCCCCAACCTACTCGACAAGCAGAACCAGACTTCATTGACTGGTCCTGGGATGACCTCCAGATGGCAGGTAGAGATGGGACCGAGGTCTCTCTACCGGCCCTACAGGGGGTAGAAAGTGTCGTCCTTCCCCCCCAGCGGCAGTGTGAACCCCAGGGGGCAGAAGGTGTCGTCCTTGCCGACCAGCGGCAGTGTGAACCCCAGGGGGCAGAAGGTGTCGTCCTTCCCCCCCAGCGGCAGTGTGAACCCCAGGGGGCAGAAGGTGTCGTCCTTCTCCCCCAGCGGCAGTGTGAACCCCAGGGGGCAGAAGGTGTCGTCCTTCCCCCCCAGCGGCAGTGTGAACCCCAGGGGGCAGAAGGTGTCGTCCTTCCCACCCAGCGGCAGTGTGAACCACAGGGGGCAGAAGGTGTCGTCCTTCCCCCCCAGCGGCAGTGTGAACCCCAGGGGGCAGAAGGTGTCGTCCTTCCCCCCCAGCGGCAGTGTGAACCACAGGGAGCCGAAGGTGTCGTCCTTCCTCCCCAGCGGCAGTGTGTACCCCAGGGAGCTGAAGGTGTTGTCCTTCCTCCCCAGCGGCAGTGTGTACCCCAGGGAGCTGAAGGTGTCGTCCTTCCTCCCCAGCAGCAGTGTGTACCCCAGGGTGCCGAAGGTGTCGTCCTTTCTCCCCAGCGGCAGTGTGTACCCCAGGGAGCTGAAGGTGTCGTCCTTCCTCCCCAGCAACAGTGTGAACCCCAGGGGGCAGAAGGTGTCGTCCTTTCCCCCCAGCGGCAGTGTGAACCCCAGGGGGCAGAAGGTGTCGTCCTTCCCCCTCAGCGGCAGTGTGAACCCCAGGGGGCAGAAGGTGTCGTCCTTTCCCCCCAGCGGCATTGTGTACCCCAGGGAGCAGAAGGTGTCGACCTTCCTCCACAGCGGCAGTGGGTACCCCAGGAGGCCAAAGGTGTCGTCCTTCCCCCCCAGCGACAGTTTACCCTACAAAGGGTAGACACCAATCTCCCAGACGGCGCAGATGGGACCGTGGTCTCTGCGCCCGCAGCCTGTCCAGATCCCCAACTACCCTCACTGGGACAACCGGAGGAGAGGGTAAGTACAAATTTCCCTCCCCAGCTAACTTCTAATGTGGCCCCAGGGTTAACAGAGGAAATGTTAACCCCCACTGACCCCCACGTTTCCCTGGCTACTGAGCCGGAATATGTTCCAAGTTCCCCAGCAGAAGAGCTGACAGCGGGGCAGAGTGCAGTCGGCCTCTGCCCTCCCTTTGTCCCTTGTACAGAGCAGGAGGTCCTGCAGGTTATACCAGCAGAAGAGCTGGCATCAGGGCAGAGTGCCGCTGGCCTCTGCCCCTCAAGTCCCCTCAGCGTGTTGCACCATCACCCCAGTGAAATATCCAGGTGCCTGGTTAGACTTCCCCCCAAAGGGGAGATGTGTGACGAAGTGCCCTTCGCCACTTTGGCTTGGAGAGGACTGTTTGCCAGCCTCCTGCTCTGTGACTATGGCCCTGGTACATATTGCCCTTTGGAACCAATGGTCGGCCATACCAGAGTGTATGTCACTCATTCTGGCCCTTTACATACAGGGGGGTCATTCTGTACTTGCCCTGTGTGAACCATGATACCACAGATAACTATGCCATGAAGCCCATTCATATAATGAAAGACTATGGGAAAGACTTTAGCTACATGGCAATTGAACTGTGTGAATAGGATCTGAGCGCTATTCGGTAGTTTTGTGCGCTCAGATCCCAGCAATCTGGTGATATGGGAAATGTGAGTAAATGTGAATTACAGTAATGCTGATGGGTTGTCAAACTAGAGAATTGACCAACAAATACTTTTGTCCGGACATCCCCAGGCCGATCCGTTGGGATCAGACCGTGTATGCCGGCTTATGGTCACGGGGGAGGTGTGTAGTGGAACCCATCACTGTTTTACCCTGTATATATATTTCTGTAAAGGTAAATAAAGTCAGTATTCATTTGACTCCCAAATTGTGTGTCGTCCAATATGGGATGTCGGGAATGGTGAGACTGTAGTGCTTCTTGGGTATTTTACCGTATACCAGCGGAGATATTGGACTGCGTGTTTCAGCTCTGTTACAATAATAATAATAATAATAATAATAATAAAAAATCATAGTTGTCTATGATATGACCTAAAGTACAATCAATTAATTCTATCAATTGCATTTAACATTATTTACATGTACACTGTGAAAACAGTGTCTGGGATTTTGTATATATTTGTCTCTACTGTGAGTGTCATAAAAGACTCATTCAATTGTTAGTAAGATATAAAAAATTAATATTTGAATATAAATAATTCAATGTAGTTTTTACAATTTACATGTCAACTTTAATATTTCAGGTTTATGTATATCTGCTTTTCTCTACACCTATCAGGTATCCAGGGACATGGCTCCTGCAAAACAATAATCCAGTCAAATTTACTGACACATAACAGGAGAGTTTGCCTGTAGCACTCTAATGCTAACATGACACAGTTTGCCTTAGCCTGCCTCACTACCTAATGTGAACACACTACACTAGCCTTAACATCCTCCCATATATCCCTATAAATCCATCTATACAAACCCCTTCCCATGACAGAGATGGGATTAAATAATACAAATAAATAATGCAGGGCATTCATGACCCCTTTGCCTAACCTGCTACCCCCTAAGAGCCTGTGTATCCCCTGATACTCATCACAACTGCTGGGGGACTCTTGGGCCACCTCACCCATTCCTTGTATAATCCCATTACCATGGGAATTTAGGACCCTAGGGTAATCCCATGGCACCAAAAATTCACCTGTTACCATGGGAGTCCCTATTCACCCCCATTGTATACTATAAACATGGGGGTCCTTGTGAACACTCATGGTACATAAACCTAACCTCGTACCAAGGAGGTACCTAAGGACCCCCATGGCACCCTAACTACTACCATAAGGGTCCTTATGGACACCCATGGACTGTATTCCCGCATGGAGGACCTCAAGGACCCCATAGCCCCTGACCCAACTTCCTTAACAAATAATTAGATCAAATACATCAAATAAAAAATACATTTATAAAAATACATTTTTAATTACCATCCCTTGGACAATCTTCTTCAGCCCTGGAAAAGTGGCTACATCCAAAATCTGTACTTTTCTATCATTATTAAAGACCTTTGGCTACTTTCTTTGGCCCATGGAACCACATTAAAAAATCCTAACAATCTCCCCCACTGATGAATGCCTGTCTAACATGCTATCATTCTCTTCTCTGATTGCCTGTTTCAATAGCAAGAGAAGGGTAACACTACAATAAAACCATATTCTGATTTGAGGACCTAAATCAGAGTAGGGAAACATAGAGCCCTCTGAATGGTTAAAGGCTAATCAGTCGGAATATTTCAATCCATGCATTCTAATTGGGTGAAATCGTAACCAATTAGAAAAGGGTCGGTAGCTTTCAGAAAAGTCATGGTAGCATTCTCTGATTGTTTACCGAGTAACCAATTCAAACACTGATTGGCTGAACTATAACACATGGGGAATATGGTCCATAGGAGTCCATAAGGGACACCTATGGTAGTAGTTTGGTTGACATGAGGGTCCATAGGTTTAGGTTTAGGTACCATGGGTAGTCCAGAAGGCCCCCCATTGTTAGTGGATAGTAAAGTATGGGGTCCATAGGAACCTCCATGATATAAGTATTAATGCCAGGTGCCATGGATGATCATAAGGACCCCCATTGTTGTTGTTAGAATCCCCATAGGGGGCCATATGGAGCCTCATAGAGTAAAGGGGCCTCCCACACCAATGGCATCCTACTGTTAAGGGAGTTTCCAAGGGATAACAAGGCTTATAGGGCGTAGCGGGTACTTAGGGGGTCCTCGGGGTATAACATGCTGAGAGGGTGTAGTGGGTCATACAAATAATTATCATAAACCCCCAGGATTTTTTTTTTTTACCACTGATATCAGGTGGTAGTAGCTCCTTAGTTGAGTTAGATTTCAGTAATCAAGGATTTTTGGAGGCCTTTTCTGCCTTTATGGGTGTGTGAAGGTACCTGGAGATTCTTTGAAAATTACGAGCACTCAGAGAGACTTCCAGGTAAACTTCATGAGAGCTTTGATATCATTCCGGAAGCTATGTGATAGTAAATTTTAAAAAGCCTTTGGGACAGTAAATCGGGATTGCATATTTTGGAGGTGAGATTTAACAGTGTGATGTGATCAGTGTGGCTATCCAAGTAAGCATTTCTGGAGAGATAAGCAGATCTACTATAATGTTCAATTATAAATTTTAAAACTACATTGTTTTTTAATCTCTTATTAAATAAATATATTAAATTATTATTTGCCCAATACAGATGCTCTTTTAGGTGAGAAGTAAATTTTATAGGCATATATATTTAGATATATTTCAGATACAGTTTGTAGAATTAATGTATTACCTTATTAATTATTTACTGTGTGTATTGTAAACGTGTGATGGATGAGATAAAGTGTAATTGCTCATAGGGTAAGGAAAACCATCCTACCTAATGTTTTCTTTTCTTCTCGATTAGTTTAAGTTCAAATAGTTATCAAATAAATACGTCTCCTGAAGGTAACAGACTTTAAAATATTAACAATAAACAAGCCAGATGTTTTCACACCATATCCTCTTTCATACTTTTGGCCACTAAATAACATTTCTCACTTCCTGCTTTTAGCAGAATTACACTTTACACAAAATTGGACTTCTCATATCTAGGTATAGTACATTGATTTGTGTTATGACTTAATCCCACTTGGGTCTCTTGGCTCGAGTTGTTTTAGTTCCCTATCGAGCCAGATGTTGATTACATCACTTTTTCCCTTGATGGTTTTTAAATCAGAGCCTTTTTGTTGTGATTTTATTGTGGTTGCACGTCGCATAGTGATCTAAATGCCTCATCTCTATGCCTATATGTTTAATTGGGCTCTAATGTTTCACTGTTCATATGTTCCATTCTGGAAAATGACTTCAGCAGACAGAAGAGCAGTCACCTGCAAATCTTGACAGCGTTAAGATATCTTTACAGTTTCTCACTGGTTGTGATCTTCAGATGACCTTTTACAGCAGCAAGTGGCATTACTAAGGATTGAGACGCCTTACTAATGCATGAGTATGTGGGGGCAGTCACGGGGTCCCAGTCTAATTCATTACCATGTGTAAATACTTCACAGAGTGCATTCCATTTGAGCAATAAGGTACTATAACTATAACTACTTTTTTTCTATATTTTTTTGAACATTTAAACATGATAATAAAAAATAAATAAAATAAACACAACATTTATATTTTTTGCAACTTTTATATTAATGTATTCATTATTGTATGCTCCATTTTGCTTTTGCACTGGCAGATGTAACTGTTATTTCACTATTGTGCAAACAGACCCTTCCTGTGTCTCCTCCCAATATAAGAAGTCGTGCAGCTGAATCCAAAATCGTAGATTCTTCAGCAGTATAATTCTATAAAAAAAAAGATAAAACATTAGACGCTCTACTGTTTTTTTATTAGAGTTTAAAAACTTGTTTCATAGATTTAAATGTCATAAATACACATGTAGCATTGATAGAAAGTAAAAATATTTATTATGTTACATAAATGTTTTGTTTTTTTTAATTAAAGGGTCACAGCAGACGATCCAGTTATGCAAAGAAAGCAAAGTACAAATAAAACATGAATACCTGCAGTTGTAAAATTCATTAAAAAAATGTAATGTAGAAATTAAAAAACAGCTTTGAATTTACTCAGCTTAAGCTATTCTCTCATTAGGCAATTGTTGTTTTATTTTCAGAATATAATTACCTGATTACAGGATAAATGCCTTTCTTTTGCATATAGTTTATGTGGTATCAATAGAGGCTGGTACTTCACAGATTGACACCCCAGTAGCCATATGCAAATTAGGCTAATAATCCAGAGAGGATTTATCAATAAACTGGATTTTCCGGTTGCGTCCGATGGTAGATATGAGTAGCGCCTGCACAGTAGGCATCATACAGATGTTACTCATACTACAAACTATTATAGTGCTTGATTTTGTAAAAGAGGACAGAAATAGCTGTTCTGCAACATGCTCCGATCACTTTCCATTCCCCCTTCTTTCCTTGTTTTGTAAGAAAAATTACCATCCCCACATTACATGCTAGAACCTTCTTGTGATCTGTAGCTCCTTCTGCATAGACTAGAGATAAGAACTGAAAAGAACACATTGATACATAACAAGAGATATGAGTGTATTTATGTAAAAATATAAATATAATTGTTAAAAAAAATAAAGACACTTAGTTCACATTCTTACATTTTCTCAATTCTCAACTAAGGCACCTATTCAATTCATACCCACACATATATATATATATATATATATATATATATATATATATATATATATATATATATATATATATATAGCTATGCCACATCACCCATACTCCCAGGGGCATAGGAATTAAGGGGATGGGAGGAGGGACAAATCCCCCCCAGTTTATATGAATAGGGAACACAAAAAAAAATAGCAAAATCAAACTTAATCATGCATTACCAAATTGGAGCAGAATGTCTTTCCCATGAAAGCTTTGACTCATAATTTATCATATAGATATATATATATATATATATATATATATATATATATATATATATATACATACCCCGTTTAGCGTGGTATATGCGTTCCTGCATGCAGGAGCGCTATCCGAAAACTGCTCTAAACAGGTCATTTTATCAGCCATATGAAAAAAAAAGCCGGCTATATGGGGATGTAAATCTTGAAATGCAATATCAAAAAAACAAAACAAAATTAAACTTAATCATGCATTACCAGATTTGGCCACTAGGAGTATGTCTGTCTTTGCCATGAAAGCTTTGACCCATAATTTATCTTATATATATATAAATATAAATATACATAAATAAATGTTTTTGTTTTTTTGGGGGGCACTGTAGCAATGATGCCCCTGCTTCCTGCACTGTGATGAATAATCCCCCCCAGATTTTTTGGGTCTCCTACGCCCATGCATACACCCCATATCCACACACTAAACCTGTACATTAAAAAAATATATAATACATACATATTTATTTTTTATCATATACATACACATAATATTTTAATTTATGATGGAGTGAGGAAGGTAGAGGAGGAGCTGGGTACTACTCCAGGTGCTGCACTAACACTGCAGGGTCCATGCCTCCCCAGCAACACTTCCTCATTGTAGGAGAAGGTGTGGTGGCAAGGGTGGTGGTGTGGGGGGGGGGGGGGGGGCTGTGCTCAAACAGAAGAGATAGGTGCTGCATTTATTATTTTACTTTATAGAAAGCACTCCTTAGTGGAAACCTATTGGCTAAAATGTTAACATAATCATGCCTGTGCACAGAGTAGATGATCATAGCCTATGTAATGGTGATCCTTTCTAACCATGTGGCTAACTACGATTATATAGTCAATAAACATCTTTTCTGTGGACATGTATGGCTATGGGAAATGCCATTGAGAAGAGATAGTCCCAATTTCTTTATTATTTCCCTTACTGATTAATCTTTGTTTTTGTTTTATTTTAGGAAAATTTTACATCCGTTAAAGCATTGTGTTCATCTGCAAACAGTGCTTTCAAATACTTTCAGTAAACTCTAAACACAGTGTCTTTCAAATAGCCATTCCACCAATGACATCCCCCAGCAGAATGCCATACATAAATACATATATCATGTTTTAATACCCATGGCTGTTGTTAAGTTTAAAATTTACCAATGCATAAATGACTGTGGACTTGCATAGTCCTACAATACTATGTTAATTAAACCCATCATTAAAACATGTAGTAGTTAAGCATGTCATCCTCTTAAAACATAAGAGTAGATACTTTTGTCTGATGTAAGCAACAGACATTATGTCTTCCATAATTATTAATGGGTATGTGAGCCCAGGTCTAGTTCCCCCATCACCCTTAGGGTGAAAAAAATTAAACAAAAAGAGTCAGAGGCTCTCAATCTGAGAATGAACAAAAACCTAAGTATATTTTATCTATAGGTTTGGATACCTAATCAGAGAGCAGCCTCTTTTAGCTCACTTAAATTGCCTGGTATTTCAGGGCTGGATCACTCTTTTGATTGAGACCAGACTGATATACTACATGATATTTCTCTCTGTCAAGGGAACAAGTGAGCTAAAGGAGGCTGCTCTTTGAGTAGGTCACCTGACCAATAGGACAAACCTACTTAGATGTTGTCCCTCCTCAGTTTGAGCTCCTCTACTTTGTTTTTGTGATATCAGTGTGTCTAACAATATCATACAGAGAGGGTGATAGTGCTGGCCAAGTGAATGTGGTCACAGCTAAGCATTCCTTGTGAGATCCCCCATCATTACTCTTGGTCATAGCAAGTGATTTCCCATGAGAGATACAGCATGGTTTGCAGTGCTTGTAGATGAACATCAGGTAATTTGATTTATTAATACAATAACAGGTTAAAGCACTGTACTATACATACAGATATTGCTCGATTTTTCTCCCTTCTGTCTTTTTTTAGATTATGACCATAATTTTTTTTTCTTTTGAACACACTGTATATATGTAATTGATTTGGTTTACAAAATCGCGGAATAAATGCATATGTTGAATTGGGCAGATGAAGACACAATGTATGTGCTATGCACATTACTGTACTTCTATTGTATCAAATTATGAATGATGATATTTTTATTCATCTGATTATGGTTATTGTGGTTTATTGGCAACAAATAGATGCAATGCATCATATTATACTGTATTACCTTTAAACCTTTCAATTTTTGCCCATTTTCCACAAAGCCTCTTGTCCTCTTGGAATTCGCGCACACTACACATATGATAATTAATTGTGTATATAGTAAACTCTATACTTGTATCAGGTTAACTGAGGAGGTTTAGCACTTTTTGTAGTCGTTTCCCAGGATCTATTGTATGTCATGTATTGTAGTGTGCCAATGTTTGTTCATAGATTGTAGCATTAGGAGTTCTTAGTTATGTATAATGTGGAAAGAGTATCTTGCTGTCTTGCCCACACTGGGTGGATGTTTAAAGGGTAGTGGGGCATGAACATCTGCTATACCAGTTAGGTAATTGTTGGAGTTAACTTTTACTTACAGACCTCTATAGTATTTGGAAACTGACTAATACCAGCCATTAATTTCTATACAGTCTTTTTGGTAATATACAGCATTAGCCTATTTCTGTCAAGATTGAGTATATAATAAGTCACTCAGTGAAAGGATTTACTAATTAACTCATTATTGATATTTGATGGAATATTGTTGATTAACTACATAAATTGTTTGGTCACTGTATAAGGGCTTATTTCCAAGAATGTTGGGCATATATTAATTATGTGAACATAGGTTTACATTATACTATATCCACTTGGACTTCATTTGTTACACTTAGGGGATCCTGGGAAAGTCGACACTTTTTATTTGTGCGTTTATAATTAGATTTTACTATAAGATCAATAAAGGTTACGTTTAATAATTAATCTTGGCTTATTGTTCCACAATTAAAACATTGCTGTTCTTTGTAGTATACTGTGCTTTCTCTTCTACTTTGGTATAATTCTAATTATACTACTAGCAATATCCTACATGTAGGAGTAATAGTGGTTATTGGGGGTTCTTTTATGGTGTTTTGGCTCAATAGTTAATGTTCCCATATTTATACTGATTCAAACATATAAATTAAATGACATTTTTTAACATTTTACATTTGTGCCTATAGAACTGTAAGGTATTAATTTCTAAAGCACTTACAGACTTTTATTCTTTTTTTTAGAACTGTTCTAACTGTTTAACTGTTTTTGCAGGTGTCAGCAAGGCTTTTAAAAGCATTTACGGGTGCTCTTCAGTCCATGTAAATAGTTTTTCTAAAAATCCAAAAACTTATGAGCACAGTAAAATAAGAATTGAATAGCCTTTGAGTGAAAATCAATGGAAAAGCATCTCATAATATTATGAATATGGGTTGTTCTAAAGCATTTTATGGGGCTGACTAACAGGCATAAAAAAGATTTAACTGAACATTAAATTTTTTTAGCAATTATGAGTTACTTTGCAAGAGGGCTCAAAATGCCTAAAATATAACTCTCAGTCAAGTTTTTTTACATAAGCATAAAAATACAGAGAACTATGATGTGAAAGGATATAACAATAATGTGCAAATTAAAAAAAAAAAAAAAGTTTAAAATAAATAAATATAGAGTTTGCATTTTTAACGGTTTTACGTTAATGGCAGTAGCCATTTTGCCTTTTTTAACAGAATTAGACACCAGGAAAGAATGGAGGAATCGTGGATTCAGATGACATTTGTATTCAGTTCTGTTGAAGGACAGACACTTTGAATAGCCATTGACAATAGAACTACACTATGTATTAATTATTATCCTTTATTTAGAACACGCCAACATATTCTGCAGTGCAATACAGGGGTAAGGTACAGGTATAAACAATAACCCCACAATGAAAAATATTGGAATACCGTGTTATTGAGATTTCAATCAGATATACACAGTGCTTTCCCTAGAGCACCTCAAAAGATTGAAACTCGCAAGCTTACATTCTAAAGGGTGTGGGTGAGGTACAGGAGAGTGAAAGATGCATAGTGAATGAAGAGGCTAAAGATGGTAGGCTTTTTGAATAAATGTGTTTTTAAAGAAATTTTGAAGGATTTGAGGCAGGAATATAGTCTGATGGAGCGAGGTAAGGAGTTTCAAAGAATAGGGGCAGCATGAGAACATTCTTGAAGATGGGAGTGAGAGTAGGTGATGAGAGAGGAGGAGAGAAGAAAGGCCATTAGCAGAGCGAAGAGGGTGAGAGTGTATTTTGGGATGAGAGCAGAGATGTCGGAGGGTGCACTATTGTGGAGGGCATTATATGTTAGGGTCATGATTTTGAAATGTATTCTAGCAGGTATGGGAAGCCAGTGGAGTGCCTGACAGAGAGGTGCTGCAGACACTGATCTTTTAGTATAGTAGATGAGTCTAGCGGATGCATTCAAAATGTATTGGAGTGGAGACAGATGGGAGATAGGAAGGCCTGCAAGGAGAGAGTTGCCGTAATCGAGGCGAGATATGATGAGAGAGTGAATAAGAATTTTTGTTGCGTCTTGTGTAAGGTTGTGGCGTATTTTGCATATGTTTTTTAGGTGAAAGTGACAAGATTTTGTGAGTGATTGAATGTGAGGAGTGAAAGAGAGGGAAGGGTCCAGTAGGACCCCAAGACAGCGGGTCTGGGTGGTGGGAGTGATCATGGCATTGTCAACAGTGAGAGATAAGTGAGGAGTGGGAGCTGAGGAAGAGGGTGGAAAGATAAGGAGCTCTGTGTCTTTTTGACATGTTGAGTTTGAGTTGACGGGCAGACATCCTTGAGGGTTTGCTCGAGAGGCAATTGGCAACATGAGCTAGCAGAGAGGGGGATAGTTCAGGTGCAGAGACTTAGATTTGGTTGTCATCAGCATATAGATGATACTGAAATCCAAAAGATTGTATAAGGGCAACAAGGGAGGGTGTATAGATGTAGAAAAGGAGGGGGCCTAGGACTGAGCCTTGGAGTACACCGACAGTTAGAGGGCGAGGAAATAATGAGGCGCCAGAGAAAGAGACACTAAATGTTCGATTTTCTAGATAAGATGTGAACCAGGAGAGAGCAGTGTCACGGATGCAAAGAGAGTGGAAAATTTGTATAAGAAGAGGATGATCAACTGTGTCAAAAGCAGAGCGATCCAGGAGAATTAGGATAGAGAAATGAACATTTGATTTGGCGTTGAGCAGGTCACTAGTAACTTTTGTGAGAGCTGTCTCTTTGGAGTGTTGGGGCTGGAAGCCAGACTGGAAAGGATCAAGGAGGAAGTTGGAGGAAATGAATTGTGTAAGGTGATTATAAACAACACTCTGAAGTAGTTTAGAAGCCAAGGGAAGTAGAGTTATCGGGTGGTTATTAGGTGGAGAATCTGGATCAGATGGGGGTTTCTTAAGGATGGGTGTAATTGTGGCTTGTTTCAAAGGTGATGGAAACTTGCTAGTGTCTAAGGAAATGTTGAATAGACGTGTGAGAGCTGGGATAAGTGTGGTAGAGGGGGGGGGGGGGGTCCGCTGTGATGGAATATGATCATGTGGACAAGTTGTGAGACAGGAGGTTGATAGAAGATTAGCAACTTTATCCTCAGTTACAGGGTTAAAGGAGTTTATAATGGCTATAGGTTTGGGAAAGGGTGAAGGCATGCTGCTGTTGTTTGTTGAGGAGAAGGTGTGATATGGCCATGTTGAGAGGAGAGTTCCTTATGAATATTTTCAATTTTACTATTAAAGTGTCTAGCAAAATCTTCAGCTGTAAGAGAGGAAGGGGCGGGAGGTGGGGGAGGGCAGAGGAGAGTGTTAAGAGTGGAGAACAAATGTTTGGGGTTGGAGGCCAAATTTGATATTAATGATGAGAAGTAGCTCTGTTTGGCAAGATTGAGGGCATAGTGATAGGAGCGTAGGATAAACTTGTAATAAAGGAAGTCTTTTGAGGAGCGAGATTTCCTCCATAATCGTTCAGCGCTGCAGGAGCACTTCTGGATGTAGCGTGTTTGTGTAGTGTACCATGGTCGTAGATGAGAGCGGGGGCATCTGCCTGTCGTTATGGGGGCTAGAGAGTCCAGGGCGGAAATTAGAGTCAAATTGTATTGTGTGGTAGCAATATCAGGGCAAGTGAGGGTAGTGAGAGGACTGAGAAGGGGTTGTAGTAAATTATTAAAGGTGTTGTGAATTAAGTGTCTGCAGGTTTCTGTTGGTTCTGGTAGTTGCGTGTGATAAAGGGCAGAGATTGGATGGGGTTGTGAGGCTGTAAGTTAGGAGATGGTGGTCAGAAAGAGGGAGTGGGGAGATTGTAAGTGTAAACAGGGGTGGGTGGGTAGAGGGGATGAGAGGGAGGAAGGGAATTGCTTCAGGTGAGGGGAATTGTGAGTCCTCAGAGGGCAGTTTGTGTTCTTAAATGTAGCAAAGCAACTTTCCCCCTAAGGCTACAGGCAGACTATCAGTCCAAGATGGAACTGCACATGGCACAAACAATCTCCTAAATTGATTATTTTTTCTAATTACGGTTTTGTACTCTTGGCGTACATATCTGCCAAAGTTGTTGTTTTGTTACATACTACATATAGTGTAGATCTAGAGTTTTTCCAAACTGCAGGAGATCTTCAAGGTTGAATACAACTTCACAGCCCCTCTCTTCCACCTGTGTACAAAAAATAATTATATATTGTGCACATAAACACATCAATAAAGAGATATAACATATTAACAAATGAACATAGGTTTGAAATATGGATAATATTCATAATAATTACATTTCAGTATGAAGCTGCATTGAAATTCCATTAAAACACAATAAAAAGAGTTACTGGACACCATTTCTTTTTTTTCTTTTTTTAAGAGTTTATTCAATTTTCCAGTAGACACAATTTCAATCAAAGAGATCACACTATTCAAAATCTAAAACTTAGTTAAAAGGATATGGAAGCTATCTGAATTTTGTCAGATATGTAATATACAAATGTATTATTTGATTTTATGTACTTTATTTTATTAAGAAGCAACTGCCTACAATCGTATAAATAGTCCTTGCATGGATCTGCCCATTGTAGCCTATGAAAACACAGACTCATTGGTGCTGCGTATGCAGTTTAGTATCCTAGCCTATCAGGTACCATGTTTCAGAAAAGCATGCAACCACTTGATTCTGAGACATGGCCCTGATAGGCTAGGACACTACACTTCACATTCAGCCCTACAGAGTCTGTGTCTGCATATAGAAACTGTTTCTATGGAAACATGTAGATGGAGGCAGATAACAAAAACAGCCTTCTAGTTGCAAATTAATATAATTATTTTGAGCATGTGTAAATCCTAAAGAATATTTAGTAATGGTAAGTAATGATTAATCTCTAAAAAAGATGAGAGATTATACTAGGAGGATCAGAAAGGTTGATTGGCGTGGATAAAAATGTAAAACTTCAAGGTAATTTTACAAAACAAAACAAGGCCCAAGGATACAATACATACACCTGGTGTTTGCTGGGTAGAGTTGCCCTGTATTTCAGGGCTGGATCTCTATTTTGAGTGAGACTAGACAGATATACTACATTATATTGCTCCCTGTGAAGGGCACAAGTGATCTAAAAGAGGCTGCTTACTAAGATTGTTAAAAAAAAAATATATACTTTTCAAAGTTAACAACCCTAAGCCTGCACATCTATGTTACTTGCAGCTTTTATATTCCTTTTATGGCTTCCATGTGTAGGTTACCTGCTGTTCGGAAGATTAGAATATATGAAAAATACATGTATTATACAGCAATAAACAATTTACATGGGATTAATAGAGTAGAATACACTGTTTTAGTGGAAATAAATTGTTTTTCCACCCATTATTTTTCAAGAGAGATATTAGTTTTTATTGAATTCAACCAAATCATCCTAAGCAAATCCCATCACATTTCATACTGTTTTGGGATTTTTCAGCACTGACAGATTTACATGTTTTTTGAACGTACAACAGTTTCATTTATGAATCCCCAGCCATTCCTGCATGCCATATTTGTCTTTCTATTGTTAATACACGGAAATGTGCACAGCATATACAAGAGTACTTGAAAAGTAAATTGGTCAGTCTGTGATCAAAATTAATCAAAACCCACAGTAAGTCAAAAGCTCTAAAACTTCAGTACAAGTAGCAGTTTGGATAATAAGTATGTCATTTGCAGTATGACTCATAAAATCACTCCTTCATGGTCCATAAATGTCAATGCCTATCTTTATATATTCATTAATGCTGATGGGACTTACTGATGGCTTTTGTTGTTGTTAGCCAGAGATTCAGGAATATATAATGATTCATTTCCCGAATAGCTCTCCTTTAGAAACAGATAATGTAGTACATCCAGTGGAGCCAAGACCTAAAAATGCTAATAACGCTAAAATCACTTTGTTAGTCTACCATGATCAGATAATTTACCACTTACAGCAGAAAGCTAATGGAGATAAGTGCTCAATGGCTATTAAAGGAATTTATGTTAACATTCTGTCTTACCGCAGTTGTGATCAGTAATTGATATAAAAAAGAACTGAATACAAAATAAGAAATACAAATATATATGTAGGCCTCTATTCATCAATTACATTTTTATTTAATAGTATAATTTTGTCCATTACAAATTACTTTGCTAGTGTGTGAATCCTGATGACTGCTTTGAAAGGTATTGTGTGGGAGGGAGGTGGTGGATTTAAGGGGGTGTATAAATAGTGAATTAGTGACTCTTTGATTTACCTAGTCTATGATTTTACATGGCAAATCATTTAAATTTCCAAAAGTAACACAATAAAAATCAATTAAAAGATAAGCAGAAAAGGTAAAAACTAAATATAGATCAATGTACATATGCAAAACTGACTTTGTGCATGCATGCAAATTACCTTTGGGGTTTAGTCTCCCTAATGGAATTAGGGGGATTCCAGAAGTGAGTTCCTTAGCTAATATTCTTTTCTCTCATTGGCTGTTTCTAAAGGCCAATCAGAAAAGGATAACTTTAGGATTTCAATCCATGCACTATGATTGGTTAGACTATTATCCAATCAGAAATGGGCCAGGCAAAATTCAAATACTCAATTCTGATTGGCTGGAATATGATTGATATATATTTGAGCCAATCACAATCCATAAATATAGTATAAAAGGTGAGGACAAGATTAAAAAGCCATTAGTTGGTGAAGAATCTCTTCAATTCTGAGGGAAATGGAGGGTCCTCATTTGTTTAGTACACTTTATTATACAGCAGAACAGTTTGTAGGTGGAGTCCCTTTCCATGGGTCCTCAATTAAGCAAGAAGAAGACTATAGTGCCCACTTTATCCAGAGCTGAAGAGTGAGGACCAGGGTGTATATGATCATCCCTGGGGAGTCAGCAATGAGAGGTTAAGTATAATTTACCCCCTACATGTGTAGTTATTTAACTTTGAAAAAGTTTTTTTTTTCTTTTCTTTTTCTTTTTTTTTTTTGCTGTTGCTCTTATTTCGTTTATGTGACATTTTGAATTTAATTATTTTATATTTAGGGTCACCCATGGTATAGTGGTTAATGTTAGGTACCATGGGGGTTCACCTCTGGGTATTGAGGGGGGAATCCCATAGGATACACAAGCTCTTAGGGGGTAGAAGGTATTAAGGGGGAATCCCAGGGGATACCGAGTTTTTAGGGGTATAGGGTCAAAGGTGGAGGGGTCATAATTCCCCTGCATTTGATTGTAATATTATTTAACCCCCTCCCATGATATGTGAAAGGGTTTATATAAATAGATAAGAATATGGGAGAATATTAAGGTTAAAGAATCTAATATACGGAAAGTCTTCTTTTAATATTATTATACCCCATTCATTTCATGTATCAATTACGAATAACTGTAGACCTAAAGATAGTAAGTGTGAAAAACTTACAACGGAAACAAGAACAAAAGAACACTTATAATACTATCTGTTAACCCTTACAGAGAATTATATGTTATAAAGCTATAGACAGAGTAACATTAACAATTCTAACTTTATGTGGGCATTTTTAAAACTAACACTAAAATAAAAAGCGTTGGATTAAAAAGAATCAAAACTTTTTACTGTCCCCACCGTTGACACAGATACATGCCTCAAATTATGATGTACGTTGTATGAATAATACAAATATATATAATTCAATAATGGTATTCACTCTCAAATTAAAGTGCAGGTGCGCCAAATTATTAAAATCTGAATTTTCCAAAGTTAATTATAAACACAAACTCTATAATTTATTCAGTCATTGTAGATACAATAGCCAAAAAAGTGCAAAGTGCAAATTGAGATAAACATCATTCAAAAATATTGCAATGATATCTATATAAATGTGCACAATATCATTAAGACAAAACATTCAAGTGCATAATAATAAATTAATAAATAATTGTACATACTGCAAGACCACCACTGGCTCATTAAGCTCTATTGTGAAGGATAACTACTACTCTATCTATCCTCTCCAAATCTGATAATATCTTAGCTATATCCTGGTGGAACTGGGGATCCACCAATTACCCGTTAAGAGCCAATAATAGATTCTACACTCACTTCCTAAAGCTAAGAATAACATCTATTATCCATCCGATTATGAAGACTCAAGGATGTAATGCGGTAACAATGCAATTACAAATAAAGTTCTGCAGTGTCAAAGCGATATTCAATAAAGTTGGTTAAGTAGAATACATAACTTCAGAATATCACAACAAACTCTTCAGCATCCTGTGTCATCAAGCGGGAACAGACTCAGTTTTCCAGGACCTGATGCGCACGTTTCACATTCAGCTTCTTCCCGAGGCCATTGATGTTAAGGTTAGCATAGTCTGTTCAAGTGGTACCATTTCATAGTGTTGCTATGGAGATTGCTGATATTAGAGTCTCCTACTAGTATACTAGGGCAGGATGCAAGTTATACAACAAAAACACAAAAGTATCCTAAAAATAATAGATAAAGAGAAAAAGATTAATATGAATCCAGACCAAATCGGCGAGCTCTTCCAGGAGTTATACGAGAAATGATATAATCTTGATAAGGACAAGAATTTTGTAACACCAGATAAGGTAGATATTGACACCTTTCTAAATAAGATTCAGATCCCCAGGATCTCGTAACAAGAATCCATAGATCTAAATAGGGAAATATCTTGTGAGGAAATTATTAATGTAATAAATAGTGGCAAAACAAACAAGGCTCCAGGCATAGATGGTTTCGATCATATGTTCTACAAGGTATTACAGTCTGAGCTTAAACCTTTCTTATATAGCCTATTCAATGAAATTAAACAATCAGGCAATATTCCGTTGGAAATGACTGAGACAAAAATCATAAATATTTTGAAGGAAGGGAAGAACCCAGAGGAGTGCAGTAGCTATAGACCAATTTCATTAATAAATATTGATGTTAAAATATATTCAGAAATCCTAGCAAATGGACTAAAGACTAAAATCGTTAATCTGATCCATTGTGATCAAACAGGGTTTATCCCAGGACGCCAGACATCTGATAATTCAAGACAACTTTTGAATATATTGTCCTTTGTCAAAGACAAAGATATATCGGTAATGATACTATCACTAGATGCAGAAAAAGCCTTTGACAGAGTTAACTGGGAATATTTATTATGTGTATTAATGAAATTTGGCCTTGGGGCATTTGGTTCCAAGTCAGTTAAAGCTTTTTATAGAAATTCCTTCTCACGAGTTGTGAGTCCGGATTTTAAATCAAAACAATTTAAAATAGGGAATGGTACCCGTCAGGGATGTCCGCTATCTCCGCTTTTATTTATACTATTTATGGAACTACTAGCAATATATATATGAGAGTGCAAAGGAATTAAAGGGGTCAGTATAGGTAAAGAAGAATTCAAATATATGGCTTACGTGGACGATATTATCATTACTCTAACAAATCCAGAGTACGCCTGTCATAAACTCCAAGAAATATTAGTGGAATTCGGTAGAATATCATTTTTCAAAATTAACCAGTCAAAATCAAACATTTTAATAAAAGGTATAACATTCGAAACTAAAAATAAATTAATGGAAGATTTCAGATTTAATTGGAATTCTAAATATATAGTCCATCTGGGTATAAGATTCTCCTTCGTGGGGGGATAAAATCCTCAAAGACAACATCAATGAGGTGATGAAGCAAATCAGACCAACTTTAACTGATTGGAGCTATTTTAATTTATCATGGTCAGCCAGAATAGCTTCAATTAATATGAATATACTTCCTAAAATCACATACTGTATGAGATCCATACCGGACATATTAGCTAACAACTACATAAAATGCATGCAGGATCAGCTAGACAAATTCTTGTACGAAAGGAGAAAACCCAGGATCAGGAAAAGTATAACTTATAACAAAT